>JAINTL010000049.1:0-526813 GCA_019916065.1 Vitellaria paradoxa | reverse complement strand
CATTAACTTAAACTAACTATAATGGAAATTCAAGAATTAAAGAGGAGAAACACTATAACTACTTCAAATTAACAAACAGCAAGTAAAAGGTTCAAAATAATAAAACAGTGAATTAAACTAAGGTTTTGAGCAATATAACTAAGAATCTTGATTCAACCGACAAATCTGGGTGAATACCTTATTCTCATGATGGGATGTGATTATTATTATCTCAGTTTACAGCCCACGTTTAGGAAAAAAACCGGAAAGATTTCATCATAACTTACACACATGGCTAGTCTATGCTATAGAGGAGCTTTGCTTATTGTATAGTTTAGAGGGATATGTGTGTAAGGTTAAAGTAGATACATAGCAAACTGAGGAAAGAACCAAAAAACAAAAAAAAAAAAACAAAAGATGAAAAAGATAGTTGAGGTTTTAGCAATGATATATATGTGTGTGTAATGCCCATATATGTATAAACATAAAAAGAAGAAAAAACCGTAAGGAAGAAACATGAGGGAATAGTGAGAAGGAAAGGTAGCGAGAAAGAGGGAAAAAATTTAAGGATTTTTACCGAGCTTTGTTGAGATTATTTATTTTATTTTGTTAATTTAAAATTTTTTTTATAGAAGATTAAATAAATTAAATATGTTGAAGGCGTAATAGTTGTGTTCTATTTACGAAATTTATATTATTAATTGATTTAGGGTATATTTTAATTGTTTAATGTCTAATTCGCATAATTTGTTTGAATTAAAATTAGGACTGGGATAATCAATAGCAATCACCTTAATAATCTAATTTTCTCAGAACAAAAACGTACTACAAATTCACTAAGGAAAAAATATTTGATATAAACCTTAATTAATATAAATTTCTTTTATGTTTGGAAAATAAATAAATACAAATAATTAACTAGTTAAGGAAATAAATATTTGTCAAAAAAGTAAAGACGATTGCTTGATAGCGAGAAAATTATTGATCTATACCTTTTAGGCCAGGTACAACAATTAAAATAATTAAATGATAGTATGTAAATACATGTTGACTAGTCATAATTTATTTACTAAGAATTTAGCATAGATTAAAGGAAAAATCAACAAAAAAAATTACTAGACCTTTCAAGTGGGGGATTTATTCTTATAATTAAAATTCAGTATTTTTCATATAAAGGCATGACAATAATATATGATTTCATTCCATAATTATTATGACATTGTTGAAGAACGTAAAATTAGATAGCTAGGCTATCGGGATGTGAAGAATTATTCTCAGATATTCTGATAATTGTTGATGTTGCACGAGCATTAATTTTGAAAATTCATGCCATCTGGCTAAGGTAACAGAGTTACAAAGGCAGTGTTGGGGGTCATAAGGGTGGGAAGTGGTTATTGTTGGTTTTAGTGACTTCATGCATGTTATATCAAGAATGAGTTGAGATGTTATAAGGGTGGCAAGGTGTTATAAGGGTGGCACAAGGGTAATTTTGCATGAGTAGTCCACTACTTATTTACTTAATTTGTATTGTTACCATCTATTTATATGATAATGATAGATACTTTAGACACTTTATATCTATTTTTGTATGAAAATATTTGTTGATATTATTTGAATACTTTTTCTATTGAACCTAGTAGCTCACCCCGTTTTATGGGTTTTATACAAGATGTCACCGAGAAGCAAAATTGAGGCTAACCAAGGTTAGCGGCGAAGCCAGCTATTGTCAAGACAATAGATAAGTAAGTTGTTAGCTAAAGGCCTGGCATGTCTATAAAATATTTAAATGGCTACATTATGATAACACATATGTAGACGGTTTGATTTTCATACTCTAGTTCTTATGTGAAAACCAAGGTGTGACAGGTTGGTATCAAAGCCAGTTAGCAGATTGAATTTGGGGCCTTAGTTAAAAGAAGATAGGTAAATAATAATAGAGGGGCAATGGGTTTTAGAAGATCTAAAGTCTAGGTAGTGTATATCTAAACAACTTGGATAGGACATAAGTTATTCAATTTTAGCTTAAATTTAGTGCTTACATTTCTTCATATTATAGGTTACTATTGGCACTGATTAGATTTCTTGTGGATATCCATAGCACAAAGTGGACAGCTAGCAGATCTATGTCTGATGTGGTCTTAGTGGATATTTACGAGTCAAGAAGTCATAGTTGATCTCGACGCACAAGAACATTGCTTCATCAAATGTGGGCCCTAGATTTAGCTTGGCAGAATATTTAGAATACTACTATATTTTGGGTGCCTGAGTCAAGACATTACTAGAACAAGATCACCTAGAGAAAGACTGTATTCGAGTTGTTAGCAACTCAACAATAGCTATAGTTGCTAGACACTCCCCAGGCTTTCTTAGGCTTGGTTCACACTACAGTATAGAAGGGCACCCTGATTTATCAGTCATTGGCTAAGGGCCCTGTACATCCTGATCTAACCCAGTTACCATTTGCTTTGGCTCCCCCACCTCCCCTTATGTCAACAAGTGGTCCAACACCTGATGTGGTACCAAGACCTAACTTAATATCAGAGCATGACCTTGAGGAAGGGGCCACAATGGGGGAAGATGGTGACATGGCAGAAGTGGACCACCCAAACCCAAACTTGGACCTACTGGAGGACCTAAAGGAGCCAGATTTTTTTGATTTGACTGGTGAATTTGATGACGATAGTGTTGGGGGTTCTGCTACTATATATAGGAGAGGTAGTAGCTTGTATATAATTTTTTGGATGATACACTATGACACTGGTTTGTGTAAAGTTTTTGGAGATCACTAATCCAGTGACAAACATATACCCTAGTTACAAGGTTAGACTAACATTTTGCATGTAGTCAGGACGATATATAAGGGTAGTTTTGTAAACTGAATTGATGAGATCAATGGAAGTTATAATATTATTATATGTGTTGATTATTTGAACATATAGAATATTATTATATAAGGGAACTTTACACTAAATTAATTACCTTATTTGCAAAATGTCATATTGCAGAGAGAAAAGGGTAATGATACATCGGGCTTAAGAAGAAGCAAATATAAGTGCAGGAATGAATAACACAGTACCACTAAATGTGAGGAATGTTCCTACTTTAGAATAAATGTGGCAGTTTATCAAAATTTAGCCGAACAGATGCGAACACAAGTAAGACCACCTTTTGCTCTTATGCCAGAAGTGATACCACCTCTACCTCTCGTGAATAAACCACCACCATGGGTGAACCTACCCCCAGCCAATAACAAAGAGGATCGAAAAAATAAGTGTTTTCTAAGAATTACAAAAATAAAAACCCCCTGAATTTTTGGGAGAGGCTGATCCCACTATAGCAGAGAAATGGTTAAAACAAATTCATAAAATGTTAGATATTATAGGGACCCCAGCTGAGTATCAAGTGAAGTTCACCGCATACTAGTTATAAGTAGAGGCAGATTTTTGGTGAAATTCTATTAAAACAAGAAGAGAGGTGGCTGGGATGGGGTGGATTGAGTTCACAGAAATTTTCTACCAACACTACTTTTGAGAATTACTCAGGAGATGAAGATAGAAGAATTCATACGATTAAAATAAGGGAACATAACAGTGGCTCAGTATGTAGCCAAATTTTTTAAATTATCCAGGTATACTTCTGATTTTATAAACACAGAGGAGCAAAAGACCTGAAGATTTCAAAATGAGTTGAAACCCGCAGTTCGGTCCAAGATGGTAACATTCATGGGGCAGAGCTTTTCACAATTGATTGACCGTGCAATGTTGGTAGAACAAGATGAGATACAAAGAAATGTAAGGAGCGAGCAAGGGAGAGGGGGATCCTGGAGGAATGATAGAAAATGAGGTACTAGCCAGAGTCGAACACTTAATAGTTACCAGTTATACCCCAAAAACCCTACTGAATAGAGGAGTAAGATAGCAACAGGGAACGAGAGGAAGAGATGCTATAATTTCGACTATTTTAAGCATCTATAGTATCCTTGGCTGAACAATACTCAAAAAGTAGGTTCCATAGAACTCTACGACCTCATCAGTTACCACCTCCACATGGTTATGCAAAAGTGACCCTAAGGCTAAGATACCAGAATATGCTACCACTTCAAGTGCAACCGTATCAAGTAAGATATAGCAATCTCACCGTTCTACCTAAGCAGGCACAAACTTCCTCTGCTAATCTTAGAAAAAGTTTAGCAACGGGAATTAAGGCACTGACTTGAATGTATGCTTTACCCTTTTTGCAGATAAAAGAAAAAGCATCAAATACAATGGTGGAAGATACCTTACTTTTATTCAGTTTGTTGGTTAAAACCTTATTTGATTCTAGAGTTACACATTCGTTCATAGCACAAACTTGTGTGGATAGCTTACAATTACCTATAAAATCCTTGGATTCAAAATTGTATGTCAACACTCTGGTTAGCAGAAGAATAAAAAAATAAAATATATATTGAGCTAGTGTGATCAAAATTAAGGATCATGAGTTTGATGTTGATTTTATTGTATTAGACATGCAAGGATGTGACATTATTCTAGGATAGATTGGTTAACAAAGTACCATGCAGTGATAGATTATTTTTGTAAGACAGTGATATAGTGGACAGATGATGGGGACAGGGTAAAGTTTATCAGAGATAGGGGTACCTCGTTACCATTTACATTTATGAGCCTTAAGGAATGACAAACAGTCGTTTGTATTTCTTTGGACAAGTGTTGGTAGAAAATCAATCGTAGGAATTTGAAAAGTCTACACCAGTAGTTTTTTTTTTTTTTTTTTTTGGGTAACCCGAAACCCTCAACGATTTATTATAGTTCTTAATGAGCTACAGAACCGATTGGTAAACTGAGAGATGTATGCTATCCTATATGCACATCTCGCTTGAGTCATGAGTTGAACCCTCACTGATCTACACCAGTAGTTAATGAATTTTTGAAGGTATTTCTTGAAGAATTACCTAGATTGCCACTTGATAGAGAAATAAAATTTGTCATAAACTTGTATCCAAGCACATCACCTATCTCGATAGCCCCATATCGTATGGCACCTGCCGAACTTAAGGAATTGAATATCAATTAGATAAATTATTAATGAAGAAATTCATTCGCCTAAGTAGTTCATCATGGGGAGCACCAATGTTGTTTGTGAAGAAGAAAGATGGGTCGTTAAAGTTATGTATTGATAACAGGCAATTGAATAAGGTAACTATTAAAAATAAATACCCACAGCCTAGGATAGATGATCTCTTTGATCAATTATAAGGTGCAATGTATTTTTCAAGATTGATCTTAGATCAAGGTACCATCAGTTAAAGGTGAGGGAAATAGATGTTTCAATGATGGCTTTTCGGACTCAATATGGGCACTATAAATTTTTTGTGATGCCATTTGGATTGAGAAATGTGCTTGCTACATTTACGAATTTAATGAATTAAGTATTCAAAGAATATTTGGATAAATTTGTGATAGCATTCATAGATGATATCTAATAAATTCACAAAGTGAATAAGAGCATAGAGACCATCTGCAATTGGTCCTATAATTGTTAAGATACCATCAATTATATGCCAAATGTAGCAAGTGCGACTTTTGGTGGATAAAAGAAGTCAATTGTGGCTCATGTAGTGTTTGAAGCTAGAACATCTGTGGATCCTAGTAAAGTTGAGGTAGTGGCAAATTATGAGCGACCAAAATCTATAACTAATATTCGAAGCTTTCTAAGGTTAGCAAGGTATTACAGACGATTTGTAGAAAGGTTTTCAAAAATAGCCGCTCCACTAACCCAGTTAACTAGCTAGGGTGTTAATTTTAAATGGGAAGATAAATGTGAGAAAGCTTTTCAAGAGTTGAAAAAGAGATTGACGATGGTACTAGTTCTAATATTATCCACTCCTAGGAAGTTACAAGTGGTGTACGGACACATCTCATAAGGGATTGGGGTGTGTGTTGATCCAAGACAGAATGGTTGTGGCCTATGGATCTAGATGGGTAGAGTATTTGGAAGATCATGACTTTGTGTTGTAGTATAATGTCAGCAAAGCTAACATGGTAGCTAATGCATTAAGTAGGAAAAACTAAAAAGCTTCACATTGCCTGATTGCTAAAGAACATGATGTAATAGAGACTTTAAGGGCATATAAATTATATGTGGAATCTCAGGAATCCTAAGGATTCATATATAATCTGGTAGTTTAACATACTCTGGTAGAAAATGTGATAAAGGCTCAAAAGGACAACGATGAGATTAAGGGTTTGAAGGCCAAGGTTGAACAAGTGAATGAAGAGCTAGAATGGAAAATATTTCCTAATGGAAGTCTGAGATATAAGGATCGATTTTATGTAACCCAAGATACCATTCTAAAGGAAGAAATTTTAGAAGATGCACATAAGTCCAAGTATACTATACATATGGGTAGTACTAAGATGCATCATGACCTAAAGCGTCAATACTATTGGAAAGGCATGAAAAGGACGTTGCACAATATGTAGTTAAATGTTTAACATGTCAATAGGTGAAGGCAAAACATTAGAAACTAGGGGAATTACTACAGCTATTACCTGTAGCTGAATGGAAGTGGGAATTTATAACCATAGATTTTGTTATAGGGTTACCCCGAACGCAACAGGGATACAATGCTACACAGATAATCATAGATAGGCTCACAAAGTTTGTTCATTTTATACCCATGAGAATGACTGACTCTCTTAATACTCTCAGTAAATATTACATCAAAGAGATAGGTTGCATGGGGTTCCTAGGTCAATAATGTCAGATAAAGACAATGGGTTTATTTCACAGTTTTAGAAAAGTTTGCAACAAGCCTTGGGTACCACACTCAATATTAGTACTGCCTATCACCCCCAGATGGATGGATAATCAGAACAAGTGATACAAATTTTAGAGGATATGTTACGAACTTATGTCTTTGATTTCCAAGGTAGTTAGAGTGAACATTTGTCCCGGGCAGAATTCGTTTATAACAATAACTGCCAAGTAAGCATAGGTATGGCGCCGTATAAAGCATTGTAGATCACCAAATTGTTGGTTAGAAATAGGAGAATCATATTTGTACAGACCACACATTATCCAAGAAATGATAAAGAAAACTAAATTGATCAGGGAGATACTTAAAATAGCCCAGAGTTGACAAAAAATTTATGCCGATCAAAGGAGAAGGCCATTGGAGCTTACAAAAGGAGATTGGGTGTTATTAAAGGTGATGCGTTGAAAAGGAATAGTTTGATTTCGGAAAAAAGGGCAAATTATCACCCAAATATCAGACCATTTTTTATTCTATGAAGAGCTAGGGAGGTAGCATACTAATTGGAGTTATCCCAAGAGTTGGCTCAACTCCATGTTTTCTTTCACACATCAATGTTACGTAAATGCATACTTGATCCAAATCATGTCATAGACTGGAAAGATGTGAAAGTACAATTGGATGTGACATATGAAGAAAAACTAATACGAGTGTTGGATACTAAAGAAAAGATCTTAAGGAATAAAACAATACCATTGGTGAAAATTTTATGGCAACACCATGAAACCGAGGAAGCAACCTGGGAAGCAGAAGCAAAAATGCGAATGAAGTATCTAAAGTTGTTTACATACTAGTGAGTCATTTCGTCCTTGGTATGCTCTCAGTTATGCCAAAATTGGAAAGACCAAAAAAATGGGGGGTTTGTGTAGAAGTCACACTGTAGAAGAGGCAACTTGGAAGAGTGAAGAGAAAATGTGAAAACAATACTCATATCTATTTCTGCCAGTTAAGAATTTCGAGAACGAAATTTTTTAAAATGAGGAAAGTTGTAACATCTTAAATTTTTATTGCATTATTAATTTAATTTATATTTTATTTTTATTTTATGCCTAGAAATTTTATTTAGGTTAATCTGGTATTTTTTAAATTTTATTTTAAATTAATTAGTAGATTAAATAAATTATTAATTTATTAATTTGATTAAACTAATTGACACTAGCCTACACATGTGGCTAGTCTATGCTATGGAGTAGTTTTGCTTGCTATACGGTTTAGAGGTGTGTGTGTGTAAGGTTAAAGTAGATACGTTGCAAACCGGCGAAAAAAAAAACAAAAGATGAAAAAGATAGTTGAGGTATTACCCGCCGGCTAATATATATATACATATATATGTATATGTAATGCCCATATATGTATAAACGTAAAATGAAGAAAAAAACCTTAAGGAAGAAACAAAAAAAAAAAAAAAAGGGAATGGTACGAAGGAAAGGTAGCGAGAAAGAGGAAAAAAATTAAGAATTTGGGCCGGGTTTTATCGAGGTAATTAATTTTATTTTGTTAATTTAAAAATTTATTCTATAGAAAATTAATAAATTAAATATATGAAATGGCGTATGATTGTGTTCTATTTACTAAATTTATATTGTTAGTTTATTTGGGATATATTTTAATTGTTTAATATTAATTTACATAATTTATTTGGGTTAAAATTAGATCGAGGATAATCAATAATCTGATTTTCTCAAAACAAAAATGTACATACTCGCTAAGAAAAAAATATTTGATATAAATCTTAATTCGTATAAATTTCTTTTATGTTTGAAAAAGAATAAATAAATACAAATAATTAGCTGGCTAAGGAAATAAATATTTGTCAAAAAATAAACAGAATTACTTATTAGCGAGAAAATTATTAATCTAGACTTCCTATGCTAAATGCAACAATTAAAATAGTTAGATGATAGTATGCGAATATGTGTTGATTAGTCATAATTATCTATACAGAATTTTGCATGGGTCAGAGAAAAATCAGCAAAAAAGTTACTAAACCCTTAGGTAGGGGATTTATTCTTATAAAATTTCCAGTATTTTCCATATAAAGGCATGACAATAATATATAATTTCATTGCATGATTATTGTGACATTGCTGAGAGAACATAAAATGAGATGGTTAGGCTATACGGGGTTTAAAGAATTATTCTCAGATATTTTGATAATTGCTGGTGGTTGCATAGGCATTGATTTAAAATTCATACTATTTGGCCGAGGCAACGGAGTTACAAGGGCGATGTGGGGACATAGGGGTGGGAAGGAGTTATGTTGATATTATAATAACTCCATGCATATTATACAAAAAAATGAGTTGAGATGTTATAAGAGTGACATGGTGTTATGAGAGTGGCACAAGGAGTAACTTTATATGAGTAGTCCACTGCTTATTTACTTAATTTGTGCTGTTAACATTTGTTTATATAATAATGACAATTACTTTGGAAACTTCATATTGTTCTTGTATAAAAATATTATTGATATTATTTGAATATTTTTTCCTACTGAGCCTAATAGCTGACCCCCATTTTATGAGTTTTATACAGAGAGGCTATTGGGGTAGTAAGAATTGAGGTTGACCAAGGTTAACAACAAATTCAACTCTTGTCAAGACTATGAATAGATAAGTAAATTGTTAGCTTGAGGCTTGGCATATGTATAAAATATTTAAATAGCTAAATTATGATGAAACATGGGCGGAAGGTTTGATTTTTATACTTTGATCCTTCTATGAAAACTAGGGTGTGACAGCACACATCAGCACCACCATTTTTAGCATGTGCTTCTCATAATCTAATCTAATTTAGTTCAATGGGCGGACTATCTAAGGAAACATGTCAGTAACGCTTCGGTGACATTTGGAGCCATTTTGACATAAGTAATAGAACCCAATTTGTATCTAAAACCTTAGTTATTGTAATTTGTCTGGTAAAATCTATTTGTGTATGTGACCCTCGGATAACCCCCAAAAGACTCGATTGTCTACCCCTCACTTTCTTTCATCTTCCTAACCATGCCCTTGATTATTCTGAAAAACCTATATTTTTGTTTGACTTAAACTTGGTAATTCGATCAATATTACTCTCTGGGCGTACTGGTAAAAGTCAATTTCAACCTCTAGATTGAATTGAATCTGAATCTTGATTCTGCCTATTTTCCTAATGTGGGAGTCATTAGTTCCATGCCTTGAATGCTTATGTTTAGTTTCATGGCATTCTTACTTGATTCGAGATTTTAATGTTTTTTTCCTCTTGCTAAGAGTTGTCATTTTGTCAAATAATTATTTCTATAGAATTCTTGTATTTTCTCCTATCTAAGAACTCATTAAATTACATGGTAATTAACATTCCTAAACATTGGTTTGATTTGAGTTAGTTGCGGGTAATCCCGAATAGATCTAGAAGTATGCAAAATGTGAAGGGCAAAAAGGAGATGTCCCTAGGGAGCCTCACATGTGCTTTAATGGCAGATTTCAAACAGTGCAAGATAGAAAGACTTGACTATAATTTGACCCAAACTGCAGGAGTTAAACTGTCAAAATCAAAACCATAGGGACTAAACTGGGATACGGTGAAAATTACAACAGAAGTTTCTATACTTTACCTCCGTTGTTTTAATTTATGCAATGTCAAAAAAAATATCATTCCAAATAATATTTTAAAATTATGTTGAATCCAAAATCTTCATTTCAAACGTCTTTGATGCAAATCTTAATAAAAAAATGTGATAAAAAAATATTTTTCTAAACGATATTTTTACACCAAACTATTGTTTTTTGGCTAGAGAGAGAATTTTAATCCGACTATTTTGGATTCGACGTGATCTAAAAACAATGTTTGGAACATGCATCATAAGTTTCCTTAAAATAATAATTAAATAATAATAATGGGTTAGGAAGTACATACTCTGATGCATGCTTTGAACAAAAACAATCATCAGTCAGAGCCAACAGGACAGATGTTTGGGTTTTTTTTTTTCTTTTTTTTGGGGGGGATTTGGTTGGGTTTGATCTCTTCCAGGTTTCGTAAAATTCTAGTAGAACTTTCGCAACAATTTTATAGCTCTTAAAGCTCCCCCCACCGCAGCACAAATTTTATTTTTTAATTTTCTCTCTCAAAGCTTGCTAATAACCCCCGGGCATCGGATTCTGGATGAGTATTAGAGAAATTGTTCGGCAACCATATGATAGATTTCCTAAACCTTGAGTGCTTAGGAGTAAAAAACTTGTGGAGCGAATCAGTACTTTCCATACTAACACCAAGCTGTTTGTTTGCGCAAAAGAATTGTGCAATCTACCAAAAATATTATTGGGAACTTGTCAGCACTTGTTTATTCAAGCTAAGACAGAGATTAATCAATTTGAACAAATATAATATAACAAGTTGAGGAGCCAATTAGATAGGACAATTGAACTGATAAAGATCCATACATGCACCCAACAGTTCAAATTTAGCATTTAATGACAGTTGACTATATCAAAATATGGATTCAAATTTTCTCTATAATTGTAATTTATCTAAACCGGAATAGAGGGGAAAAAAATGGTTATCAATCAATCTAAAAACCCAACTAATTCCTCTAAATACACCCAAATAGTACACAAATGATAGCAAATGTAAAGCTGAAAATAGCTTCCTCCACAAACAGTTTACAACCCAACCAAAATGTGGGGAAAACCTCCATATGGTAACTTCTCTGTAATATATTCCCCGGTATGCTACGGTTAAAACCAGAATCAGTTTCCCCGGACATCTCAGGATTTTGAGAACATCCCTTGTGTTAATGAAGAGAAGTCGTAATCTTTTCCTGATTGTGTAGGAGATGCAGATGAGATCGGGGATGCTGACGGTGTTCTTGTTCCAGCATGTGCCACACCATTAGCAGAAGCATTATGGCCCATATTATAAATGCTGCATTACAGGAAAAGACTGATACATGTGAAGATTCCATGCAAAATGCCCGGGATATGGTAATCTTTCCTCCTTTCCTAATGCATATGTTCAGAGTCATAGTTCACATAAAAGTTGCAAGGTAATTAGAGACAGTTGATTCATCGTGTTAGTTATAACCAATATATATATATATGGAAGATTATCGAAGGTTTAAAGAATTCTATGCAAAACCATAGGAATTACATCATGAATTCCACAAATTCCATTATTCTCTCCTTGGTGTGCATTGTCTGGTGAAAAATTAGACATATTCTTAAGATGTCTCAAGAAAACATGAATTGCTATTGGTCTCTTAACTCTCTTCTAAGAAAATCCCCGGGGTGTTCATAGAGTCAAAGCCACACCTAAATGAGCCATCGAAAATGTGTTCCCTTCATTAGAGTAAATGGTTTTGGCACTGGGAATTAGGAATCCAAGAAGGCAGGGACACAGAGCGTCACTGTGTATGAGCCATATGCCTTGGTACCATTCGAAGTCACATATGTCCTCCCTAGAAGTTGTACGGTTAAAGATGAGAAAAATGAAAACAAGTATTTACAAGAACTAAGGATTTTCCAGAAGTATGATGAAAATGGATGCCAGATTGCATATAAATAATAAAATCAATATAAAGCAGAGTGTCAAAGCATTACCACTGCCTAAAAGTTTCTTAAATATGCATGAAGATTAAAGAAATAAGCACAATATAATGTCACCATGATCCTGCTCTCAACTCCCAAGCAAACAGTTGGCTAACAAAGCCCCGTAAAAGTGACCCACCAAGACACTGATGTGAAATACCTTGATAATGTTTGGAATGGAATAGAGCTCCCAACTGGATGTGTTGGTCCCATGTTTCCCATCTGGGCTCAAAATCAAATACAGTAAAATGAGTGTTCAACCCAATTAATTCAGAAGACAATGCAATTAAGATATTCTAGCTGCTGCATGTATATCTGTAGCTCATTATTTCCAGCAGCAGGCATCATCATTCCAAGGAACTGGGAGGCAACATTTGGCCAGTTTTGAGCTCGCAAGTTTGTACCATTCAACCCTGATTGTAGTGCATTGCCAGCAAAATTTGGTGCCCTACCAGTTGATTTAGCTGCAGCAGGCCATTAGAAGGGCCCGCTGCTGTGCTAACATAGCAAATTGCTCTTGATGAGCAGAAAATGGTAACACCATATTGGACTGCAAAACAAATCAGCTATAGCCCATAAGGTTACATAGATTTGACTGTCAAAGTTGTAGAGGAAAACAATAAGAAAAACAGAAGTAATGCCGCTACTTTTTAATTGTTTATTAAACTGAGAATTCAACTCAATTATTAAAATAACAAACTGGGCTTCAATTTTTACAGAAAACAAACCCTAGACTAGATTCTTCCACAATAAACCAAAATAAACAATTAGAGCTACAAAATCCTGAAGATAATGCTGTAGAACTTGCCTTATCAAAAAGGCTCATAATATCAGTTTTAACGTCTTTTTGAGGCTTCTGTGGTCCAGTAGAAGATGCTAGTGAGGAGTGTCTTTAAATAGATCTTCAAAACCAGAAGTAGACTGCATCTTATTATCATCTGGTTTTGTAGAACCAGCATCAGGTGTTGCTCCTTCTACAGCAGCTGCAATGTCAAGAATTGATAACAATTGCAAGGCAAATTTTATCATAATAACTGCTTCTGCTTGCACAATTATGTTTGTTACCAAACAACCACCGAGTATATATACTCATTGTCCAAGTGATTTTAATTGTTTGCAAGTAAAGGAATCTTTGAGATACACTGGAAACTTGCCCATGTGTCGTCATTAGCAGAGCTAGCCTCCAAGCCATTTTCACCAGGAGCATCCATTGAAAGCATGTTGAAAAGATCAGTAGCATAGTAAACTTTAAGGGGTGAGACAGTTGGACTAGAGTCTGCAGCCTGCTTTGCAGACTCAGCAGGTGGCACTGCTGGTTCTGATTTCTGAATGACTTGTTGAGGCTTTGCAGCAGAAGTGACCTGTTTGTATGCCAAATAGTTAAGCCGACATTTCAAAACTTTTGGAGGCACAGGCATACTAACAAGATTATTAGTTACAAACAAACTTTTTTTTTTTTTGGGGTAATTTACAAACAAACTTTTAATGCAACAGAGAGAGAATAAATAAATAAATAAATAAAACAAATTAGTATGGTGAAAGAAGCTGAAAATGATTACAATATGCAGGAAATCAGACAGGTGAAGAATTCAACCTACCAGATCAGGCCCTTTGGAAGGCACAGGTATACTAATTCTTGCAGAAGGAACACAGTCCCTTGCACTAGATGCTTGAAAGTTCTTCCTTTCCTCGTGTGAATGTTCAGCAATCTCAGCGTATCCATGCCCACTTCTGTCACTAGATCTAGAAGGTGACTGTAGGAAAAAATATATGGAAATAATGAATATAAAATTCATTGTACCTTTTTGATGCGGAAAACTTTTGATTCAAGATCTTCGCTTGCTTTACGAGCTCCTTTGTCACGTACGCAGATTTTTGAACGGATCTTTTCTCGCTTTTATAAAATACTACCAGAGTATCTATAAAGCACACGAACCAAAACCCTAGGGACTAAGATGGTACCCCAGAGAGAACCAAGAGAGAATATATGGAGAGAGAGAGGAATATTGATTGTTGTATATATTTCAATTCTAGTTTGTGTCTATATATAATAGTGAGATGCCTAACTCATCTCAACCACTAAAGGAATAGAGTTAGATATTAACTCAACTATTCAAAATAAGAGATCAACCTTATCTCTCATATATAGAGAATTATCCCAACATTAGAACTTATCTAGTGTCATACTTTGAGTCAAACAATGCCTATGTGGACGTCCCACAAGACAATACTACATCTCCCACTCAGACACATAGGGAATATATATCTCTCATCCAAAATTTACTCATCCTGTTCATCTCTTCATACGGGTAATGGATCGTGCGACCAAAACGAGAAAGTCTAAATGAGAAATGTTATATTAAGTTACCATCTCACTAATATAACATTACAACTCCAAGTCTCGTTTATATCCCAAATCATCAAATCACACTAGATCTAGCACCTCTAATCCCTCTTGTAACACATACAGAGTCATGCTAGATCTCACATTATATTTGCACTCATGATTATATCAAAAAGACTAACAATGACATAATCGCCCGGGCTATGAGTTACAAAATATTAGTGTGGTATCAAATGACTTTCCCTTATACATTATGTTTGTCCATCTAAACTTAACTGCTTTCCTAGACATGCTCCGTTAGACCGTATAATTTATGTCCCTTGGATAACATGCTAAAGTAGCAACATCAAGTCTCAATTTCAAAACATAAGTCTAAGCCCCAAAGGGCATGAGATGGAACTAATAGTCCAGAAGTCTCACACAATGACGAAGAAAGGGATTTATTTCGTCACCCCTTCCCACGGTTGCCTAGTAGCACATACAGTATGATGTGTATGCTATGGTGGAGCTCCCACTTAGGGTTAGTCACGCTCTAACACCATACGAATCTTAGTCTAGTCGCTTCTCATAGCGCCTAACTTGAGCCTCTCGAGACAGTCACTCAATAGTGCCTTCTCATGAGTCTCACATTCGGCTATTCTCAGGTTTCATGGAGACGTGGATATACTCCATGTTCGACTAATGTAGTCTCATCTTAGTTCAATGCTAAGGCGACTCGCTTTCAAAGCGCCATGGAGATCACTACTTCATAATGTGATCATCTATGTCTCATCCTGCTCGCTATTCAAGCGCCAGGGCGATCACTCGTGTGAGTGAGCTGACCAAAATCTGGTGACTTTACTTATATGACTAGATATGTGCACTAATTAAACAAAATAATATGCAATCAAAAACATATTTTATTAATGCATAGAAAAGTGTCCATCATACAAAAAAAATGTCAAACCCTACATAAACCCAAGACCATAACATGTCTATGAAAAATATCTCTCGGTATCGGTTTAGTCATGGGATCAGCAACCATGTCGATGGTGGGGACATACTTTAGGACAACCTGACCTTGCACAACAATGTCTCTAATGAAATGGTAACGAATATCAATGTGCTTAGATCTACCATGGTATTTTGGATCTTTTGCAAAAGCTATGGCAGCTGTGTTATCACAATGAACCACAACAGCCTCACCCAAGTGCCCTGTAATGCTCAAGCTTTGCAAGAATTTCCTCAACCATAAAGCCTCTTGCACAGCAGCAGTGCAAGCAATATACTCTGACTCCATGGTGGATAAAGAAACACATTGTTGTATCTTACTACACCATGAAATGGCTCCTCCTCCAAGTATGAAAGCATAAGCCGATGTGGATTTGCGCTCATCTCTGTCAGCAGATCCATCTGCGTCACTATACCCAGCTAATTTCATACTTCCACCTTGATAGCATAAAGCGAAGTCTACAGTCCCTCGCAAATATCTAAATATCCTTTTAACTGCAACCCAATGGACAGTTCCATGATTACTTTGGTATCGGCTAACCATACCAACAGCAAAACATATGTCAAGTCGAGTACACATCATAGCATACATCAGACTTTCAACTGCACTGGCGTATGGAACATTGGCCATTTTCTTTCTCTCTTCCTCTGTTCTAGGACACTGATCAATGCTAAGAGTTCGACCTTTCTCCATTGGAGTGTCTATGGGTTTTGAATGGTGCATACGAAATAGTTCTAGGATCTTCTTTATGTAAGTCTCCTGGGACATACTAAGAAGTTTCTTAGAGCGATCTCTGGAGATCTTAACCCCAAGCACATAATCTGCCTGACCCATGTCCTTCATCTCAAATGTGGAGGACAACCACTTCTTAGTGGCGACAATCATCTCCATATTATTTCCAGCTAATAAAATGTCATCCACATAAAGTGAGAGAATAAGAAACTTATCTTTTTCTCTTTTGACATACACACAATGGTCTTCTTCAATCATCATAAATCCCATAGAGAGAATGGCTTGATGAAATCGAATGTACCATTGTCTAGACGATTGTTTCAGGCTGTAAATAGAAGGCTTTAAGCGACAAACCTTTCGCTCTTGTTCTTCAACCTGAAATCCTTTTGGTTGATCCATATAGATCTCCTCGTCTAGTTCTCCATTGAGAAATGCTGTCTTCACAACCATTTGAAACAATTCCAAATCTAAATGTGCGATAATAGCTAAAAGGAGGCGAATGGAGGCAAATCTCACCACAGGAGAGAATGTCTCCTCATAATCTATGCCCTCCTTTTGGGTATAGCCTTTCGCCACGAGTCGAGCCTTGTATCTGTCAATTGACCCATCCGCTTTGCACTTGACCTTCAGAACCCACTTGTTACCGATGGCCTTGCACTTAGGTGGAAGGTCAACTAACTCCCATATATGATTCTTAGCCATTGAGGTCATCTCTTCTTTCATAGCAGCTATCCATTTTTCAGATGCAGGTGAATTCAATACTTCCTTATAGGAGGCAGGCTCATCAGCATCCACAGAGGCAGTCATGAAGGACTCTCCTTCAATCTCAAAGCGTCGTCGAGGAACTATTCCACGACTGCTTCTGCGCAATTGTGAATCCTGAGAGTCTCCTAGTGGCATACTTCCACTAGGTAAGAAAATGCTCCCACTATCTCTAGCAACCAAAGGATGAGGTTGTGATGCCTCATCTTGCCTATGAGATAAAGGTACATCTTCTTGAGGTTCTTCTAACTCATAGAGTTCAAGATCCCCTTTAACTTCACCAATACTTGGAAAATCATTTTCAAGAAACTCCACATCGCGTGACTCTACCTCTGTCATTCCTCCATCTGGGTGGTCACCGTACATAACGTAGCCTTTCGAGTGTTCAGAGTATCTTAAGAAGACACACTTATTAGCTCTTGGGCCCAACTTCCCATACCTATGGGAAGTATTGTGAACATATCCCGCAGAGCCCCATGGACGTAAGCCTTCTAGATTAGGCTTTCTATCATTCCATAACTCATATGGAGTGGAAGGAACTGACTTTGAAGGCACTCGGTTAAGTATGTAGGCAGCAGTTAAGAGAGCATCTCCCCAGAAACTTATCGGGAGATTTGCCTGTGCCATCATTGACCTAACCATATCCAAAAGAGTGCGATTCCGTCTCTCTGCAACACCATTTTGTTGCGGAGTACCTGGAATCGTTAATTGTCTGCGTATCCCTTTTTCCTCACATAATCCTTTGAACTGATCAGAAAGATATTCTCGGCCTCTATCAGTACAAAGGACTTTTAAGTTCCTTTCTTTCTGATTCTCAACCTCAGTTATGAAGCGTTTGAAACAATCCAAAGCTTCAGAATGGTGAGCTAATAGATATACTGAGCCAAAACGTGAGAAATCATCTATAAAGGTAATAAAATAGGATGTGCCATGTCGTGCCTTCACATTCATTGGTCCGCAAATATCTGAATGGACTAGCTCTAAAGGATGACTAGCCCTATTAGCCTTACCAAAAGGCTTTCTGGATGACTTTCCAGCCAAACAAGGTTCACAAGTAGGTTGGCTTACTTTAGTGAGAGAGCCCAAAAGCCCTTCTCTAGCTAATCTAGCCATCCTTTCTTGCCCTATGTGACCCAGTCTAGCATGCCATTTAACAGAATCAGATATAACATTAGAAGAAGAAGATGTGATAAAAGTTAAAATATTATAAAAATCCATATCCAAATCCCGTGCAAAAAACTCATCTCTTAAACTACCATGACCATAAAGCGTCCTATCAAGATAAATCGACAAACCACTACCTTCAAAATGAAAAGAAAAACCTAAGTTTAATAATGCTAAAACTGAAAGTAGATTACATCGGACAGTGGGTGCATAAAGCACATCATGTAAGAGCAAAGTGCGTCCAGTACGCATCTTGAGCTGGTAGGTGCCAACTCCCAGGACATCTTCCTGTGCTCCATTCCCCATTATGACTGCATATTTACCCGCTGGGACCCGACGATAATCTATACATCCAGCTCGATCCTTTGCTACATGTTTGGTTGCTCCTGAGTCTACAATCCAACCAAGGAGAGAATGAGCAATATAAACATGTGAGCAAACAAAATTGAAAGAGCTAGTGCTAAGGTTTACCTTCTTCGGCTCGTTACACTCAGAAGCGAAGTGACCCTTGCGACCACAATTATAGCATTTGAGCTTAGACTTGTCTTTCTTTCCACTACGCTTGCCTCTACGGTGGTTGGTTTCCTTGCCAACTTAAGGCGCAAGATTTTGGAGTTTGCCTTGTCTTGCTCCCTTTTGTTGTCCTTTGCGCTGGGGCCTTTTTCCCCTACGCTGTCCAACCTGAGCGACAAGTGCAGCACTACGGTTTGCATCTCTGCGCTCCGCTTCAAGCTCAAGGTGACGTGAGACATCATCAAAAGTTTTGATGCTCTCATTGTGCGTAAGCACAAGTTTCACCTGACTCCATGGATTCTCAGGTAAAGACCTAAGAACAGCCAAAATCTGCTGCTCTTCAGTGAGATCATTGCCAGCTGCCTTCATTTCTCTAATCATGGCAGACATCACCCTAAGGTGCTTTGCCATGGTGTGTTTGGGGTCCATTGTATATTGGTTGAACCTCAAGGTTAAGGCACGTAGCCTAGTGGCAGTGGTACCACCATATTTTAGGCGCAATTGATCCCACATTTCCTTGGCAGTGGAGAATTTCTCAAATTCTCCAATGAGATCATCATGCATGCAGCTTAACAAAGTAAAGCGCGCACTCCTATCTCTTTTGAACCAAGTTTGATAAGCCTATTGGTCACGGCGATGCTGAGCCGTTGTACCTTCAGTAGGTGCAACCATGTTGTTGGTTAAATGGTCGAGCAATTCTTGCTCATTAAGGAGGTACTGAACCTTCCTATGCCACATATCATAGTTATTGCCATCAAGTTTCTCTCCCTTGTTAAGTTCAGCAATAATGTTCTTTGAAGCCATTTCACTACATACAATTTGCGCAAGGAATTTTAATTAGGCACATATCTATTATTGTTATTTATTTTAAAAAATTAATTAGACTACAAAATTCTTTTCCACATTATAAAATCGAAAATTTCGCACTTTTGGTGCTAGTAATCATCTCTTATAATGTAAATTAGAATAAAGTATCTAATTATTTTTAAAATAAAATATGGGAACGACTCCCACTTTCCACAAGGTTTATACAACACATGCATATTATTAAAAAATAATGTGAGTCCCATAAGACTCTTTTGGTATAACTGATGCTCATGCCAAAATAATTCAAATTTTACAAATTTAATGCGAAACACATTCCCTTACAAGGCTAAAAAAAATTACATCCTTTTTACATCGCCAAAATAAACCTACTACATCATGCTAATAAACATAAATAAATGGGGATACCGCACCTCCTTTGTATTCTAAGAATTATTTTGGATTAATAACAAATAACAATAAAATTCATGAGCATCATAAAACACCAATTCTCCCTCCATTTAATTTCTCATACAAATACATATGTTATATTAAATGGAGGTTACTAAACTCACATCTAAAGGAGTTAGTATATGGTAAAAATTTTTTTTTTTTTTAAATTATTTTTTTAAGGTGTCAAAACACATGCCCATATGGCACAATTGGATGAATACACTAAATATTCATTCATGTAAATAAACAAATTATTTATCTATAGAAAACAAATTAATTATTGATGGGCTATTAGAATATAATTAAACGAATTAATTATCCATGTGCCATTAGAATATAATTAAACAAATTAATTAAATACCTAGAACACATCTTTGCACAAGGCCCAATAACATAAAACCCTTTAAAACAAGTAAGTGGGGAATTAAATTTCAATTTTTGTTTTATTTCAAAAAACATTAAAACATAAATTTATTATTATTATTACACATAAATAAAAAATTTCCAAAAAATTGAACCAAAAACATCAACGCAATATGTAATGCACATGTATATACATACGGAACATATATACATATATTTTATTTATATGTATATATTTTTGAAAAATATAGTGTTGATCTTCTGCCCAAAACAGAAAAACACTATGAAATATATACATACAGAATGTATATATATGTTACAAGCCAACAAAGTTTTTTTTTTTTTCGTAAAAAATAGGTGACAGCAATGTGATTTAATTTTTAAACAAATTAAAAATTAGATCTACGCGTATATGGAGCAAAAACAAGTTCTATTGCTCTGATACCACTGTAGGAAAAAATATATGGAAATAATGAATATAAAATTCATTATACCTTTTTTATGCGGAAAACTTTTGATTCAGGATCTTCGTTTGCTTTACGAGCTCCTTTGTCACGTACGCAGATTTCTGAACGGATCTTTTCTCGCTTTTATAGAATACTACTAGAGTTTCTACAAAGCACACGAACCAAAACCCTAGGGACTAAGATGGTACCCTAGAGAGAACCAAGAGAGAATATATGGAGAGAGAGGAATATTGATTGTTGTATATATTTCAATACTAGTTTGTGTCTATATATAATAGTGAGATGCCTAACTCATCTCAACCACTAAAGGAATAGAGTTAGATATTAAGTCAACTATTCAAAATAAGAGATCAACCTTATCTCTCATATATAGAGAATTATCCCAACATTAGAACTTATCTAGTGTCATACTTTGAGTCAAACAATGCCTATGTGGACGTCCCACAGGGCAATACTACAGTGACATTGGCTTGCCATCTTTAGGAACCCATCTTTTCTCTTCATACCTTTTAATATACAAGAAATGTATCCTCAAGACTCTGAGCAGTTGAAGAAGCAGCAGCAGTAAGGCACTCCATTTTACCAAGGATAAGGTGTTAATAAAGGTAAGGAAGTGTATACTTTGCACGGATGAAATTTTCAATCCCAACTCTGTCATAATTAGGGGCTAGTTCAGCTTCCCAATAACTATTTGCTTCTCATTTCCCATTGCTGAAAAACATTATCATGTTCAGTCAATTCCATAACATCAACCAATAAAATTAAAATGGTGCATTTCAGAGACGAGCTTACATTGGACAAATGCAACCTGTTCGGGAAGCCATGTGTCCAGAGTTGCAGATCTCACCTGCGGAATATCGAAAAAGAATCAAATAATATTCATGTTTGGATAACCACACATTCTCAAAGGACATAAAGAAGATCTAGCAGCGTCACAAGACATTTGGTCCCAGAGAAGAGAGCACGACAATGATCACACTGAGATATGAAAGTTTTTGAAATCAAATCCAGATCCAACATTACATGATAAATCACTGCCACGCTAATGCAGATATATTTATTTCAATAAGAAAGTCAAGCAAATAATTCATGACGGTTCACTACTAACACATAACTGGGGGTTCGACAGCATGACTAGCCTTATATGGAGTATTATATGGAGCATTACAATTGACAAGCAACGGTAACCAAGAAATCATGAAGAGCATGAAATTTATAAGAAATCAGAAAGAAAAAAAAAAAACGAAACAGTAATTGAACCGATAAAAATAACATTACACTAATGTAACCTTTAATTGGACCATAGTATGCAGGACATCAGAAGTTTCTGTTAGGGGTTTGGGACTAGACAATAACCTTAGGAGGGAAAGTGTTAACACCATAGGTCTTAATGTTTGGTAGATGAGAAAATTGAAAGAACTAAAGGAAATGAAAGTGCATTAGTTTAGCAAACAAGCCTTCCAAGAGAAATGATATCTCAAAAATGATGCCTCCATTGTTTTAAAAAAGGGTAACGGATACTGTAACGGTAACGGTCGTGATGACGCAGAATCGGGATGAAATGGATGTTACGTAATGGAAACGAAAATCGAAAGCGTGATTTTTTTCTTTAAATTCACACCTCAATTAAATTTGATAGTTTTTATGATTTAACAATTAAAATACATAAATATAAATTTATTAGTGTTGTTTAATAATTTTATATACATAAAATCATAAATAAGTAATGTTGTGTTTATACATAAATATTTTTTTTGACACCTCTTACATAAAAATAAGTATGTATATATATATATATTTTAAATTGTTAATATTTATACAATAATAAAAATAAAAATAAAAATAAGTTTACAATTATTAAAATAAAATAAATAATGATGTAATATAACAACTGCACTTAATTAATAATTTTAATATAAATTACTTAATTATATTTAATATAATTAATATAAATTATATAATATGTGAGTATAATAATATGTTATGGTATAATAGAAAAGCTTAATTAATAACTTTTTAGCATAACTAGCAACAATTTATGTAATATCTTAATACAAAATTTTATTATAATAAAAAATAATTTAATATACTTATAGTAAAATATAAATAATATATTTATATATTTAATTATTTATAACCAAAGGGCAAAGACCAACTATGAAGGCTGATGGACAACTTGACAACAAAATCAAATTTCAATAAACCCACTCCACCATCCACCGCTCACATCATATCCCAAATTCTCAATACCCAATAAACCCTCCCTCACTTGCAGGCTTTCCAGCTCCTTCAGTCTTATTTTTCTTCTTCTTCTTTAAACTTTTCAGTCTCCTGATTCACTATTATCTTCTAAAAATTGAAATAAGGCGAAGGAACATGAACTGATTCAGTTCTTCGCCGTTTGTTTAATCTCTCTTGGGAAGTGGAAGGTTTAGATGATTCAATTATCACTTTCTTCTTTTAGAATTTTTGATCTTTTACGAGGCTCAAATCTGGTATTTTTTGAATTCTTTTTTATTTTTCAGACTTTGAATTAAAAAAATTAGAGTTTTTTTTCTAAATCAACAGATCAGAGTTTCAAATCCAACCTTTTCTTTTAGATTTTTACCTTTTTCTAGTTGGTTTATCTGTCAAAGATACACCATAACGCCGCCGTAATACTATCGTAATGGGCGTTACGGTGTGAATACCAATACACACCCCGTAACGTGGCCGTAACCGGTTTGGAAGTTGTCGATTCCCTTACGTAACGGCGATTTTTAATACGATGGATGCCTCTTCAGTCATTTCAGTTGCTATTTATAAACTCCTACAGTTGTAACTAACTCTTAACTGTAATAAATTGTAACTAACTACTAACTATGGTTAATTTGATAACCATTTACAGGCTGGATTAACCAGAGTTAGATCAGGCCCAATGATGATCCATTTCACAGGCCTCCCAGCAACTCTCTTGACCCATACATTGATGAACTAGCATTGGGCCAAGTTGGTTGGGCTGAAATACTTGAATTGGTTGTAATCTCCTTCAGTGGGCTTGTGATCAATGGGCTTTAGTTCATGTTCAAGAAGCTTCCAGATCATCCCAGCACTTCAATTTCACATTTATTGGTCAACAGCCCTGCTTGAGCCCCCACTTTTCCTTTGGGCTGTCCTGATGACCAATGTGATTCAAATTTTTTTGTTCTCTAAGCTTTATTCCTTAGAGATGCCCTTGAAACATATATCCAACTTGTTGCCTTCCTTTTCTCAATATGCCAAATGTCGGGAATGCGGAGAAATTTGCTTTTGGCCAGACAATTGAATTGGAAAATGAAGCCTTCAGCACCTTATTCCCATGCTTGTATAAGGTTGTTCCGTTGGCAAAATATTGTCATCTCTTCTTTTATATCCAAACCAAATTCTACAAGTTCCTAGAATTTCAACTTTAACTCTAACTAGCAGTAAGACTCTTGAATTTGCTTCCTCATCTTCTCTTATGTGTGTGGGGTACAACAGAAGGAAAACCAAACTGATCAAAAATCTGGATTCCTCTATCATCTGGGCTATTTTCCTGTAATTCCTTTGACAAAATTACTGACAATACAACCTTCTTTTCCCCTTCGACGATGAACTGGAAGGTAGAAGTACCCCTAAAAAATAAAATTCAAGTGTTTTGTTGGTCATTGGCACATAACAAACTTAATACATGTGATATGCTTCAAATAAGAAGGCCTTCCTCAGCTATCTCAATGGTGTGTGCAAAATCTGAAGGACAGGCTTCAGACCATTTGTCTTTTCCTGTCTGATAGCCATGTGATGTACACAGAAGAGGGAAAAAGAGAGGGGAGGAGAGAAGATAGGAAATCAATAATTCTTCAATTCAGTTCAAAATAAGAAATCCATAATAGTTGTAGCCTTTATATGTGCCGAGTAAGAGAAAATCAAATATCCTAAATCAGTACTGGAAATAAAATCTCAATAATAAAATAAATCAAATTCCTTAAATCACGAAACTAAATCCCAAGCAATTAAGGAAATTAAATCCTAAAAAGTTCCATACAATTGAACTTATGCTCACCCTAAGAATAATTGTAACGGATGCGCCTATTATTCCCGTCACTATGTCATTGTGCTAACGTCCCCAAAATCTGGATGCAAAGGGTTAAGATGGTGGTCAATGGGAAGCTTACCAAATTTGGAGAGTTCGATGTTAAGTCGCTTTACAAGATTTGAGAGACAATGGGAGGAAGCATTCTCATGAGGAAAGATTTGTAAGGCTAAAGTGCCGACAAAAGTGTCTTTCTTTGGACAGTGTGTGGCCAATTGTTTTCCATTTAGTTTGACATTTTATGTCTCCCAAGTGTTGGGATTCTACGTGTTTTTGGTCAAAAAGACTTAAAAAAACTTTTAACCATTATATTTTACATGTAAATTTATTTTTTGTAATCTAAAAAAAAAAAATTTAAAAATATGAGTGACCAAATGTTAAAGCAACTAATTTTGCACATATTATCTGTCACATCGATTTTTGACTGTTTTTAAAAATAAAAAACAAAAAACGAGCCCAAAATAAATATACTAAATGGCCCTTAAATTTTCATGCAAGTTTTTATCAAGATAACTTTTGACAATTAACCATTAAAATTAATTCTAATTTCGTAGCCTTGAACGTGCGCATGTACCTTGAACATGCCCACCCAACTAGTTTTAGTATAAATATTCAAATTCAAAAACCAAATAGCGTGTAAAGGCTTAAAGAGAAGGGAGTTGATACGTGTTGAAGAGACAGAGAATCTTAGAGAGGATCGTGGAGAAGTTATAGATTATCTAGAAATGACATTAGGAGAGATTTGTTAAGATTTTTAGTTTATCAATTATTTTGTTAGGTTTAGTTTTTATTTTTCACTTATCAATTTATTATTTTAATTGATCCTCTATCGTAGATAATGTGGATCGTGTGGATCATGTAGGTCGTAAATCATGTAGGTCACTTATCTGCTCCTTTAGCATTAGGTCCTAGTTAAGTTTTGGCTTATTTAAGATCACGGATAATAATAAAAGAGACAGTAGATATTTATTTAAATTGTGGTTTATTTTTACTCTAAGAGAATTCTATTTACTTAAGGCTTTGACCGGAACGTATCAATTGGTATTAGAGCCAGGTTATGGTAAGCAAAAAAAAGAGGATCAAGATTTTCAAAGTGAGGCTTTGTGGACTTCAGGACAGCCTATAGAAAATGGAAATTGGAATGGCTGACAAGTTGAGCCAACTACAGATGACTCTTAACTGTTATCTAATGCTTTGCTTTCGAACAAAGAAGGCAGCAGCAACAACAACAATACTCGTGAGGTGGCCTCATGCTCCAACAGGGATGAAACTGATAGAGACCGTCAAATTATTTCAGCCAAAATGGCCAAGCTTGAGTTTCCAAAATACTCAGGCAATCATCTAATAGAATGGTTCAATAGAGTGGACCAATTCTTTGAATTTTAAGGCACCCCGACAGCACAAAAGTTTATCATTGGCATCATTCTACCTCGAGGGTGAAGCTAACTAATGGTGGCAGTGGTTACGTTAATCCTACAAAGAAGAAGAGAGAGAAGTGACATGGGCAGATTTTGAAGAAGAACTTTAGCCTTATTTTGGACCTATGGAGTGTGAAGATTTTTTATGAGGTTTTGTCAAGGGTGAAACATGTAGGCTCACTACGAGACTATCAGTGAGAGTTTGAAAAAGCATGGAAATCGAGTATGGGAATGGACACAAAAGGTACCGGTTGGAATATTTATGGGAGGTCTTAAATCCAAAATTGTAGAAGGAATCCAAATGTTTAAACCAAAGACATTAAAGGAAGTTATTAACCTAGCACAGATGAAAGATGAACAACTTCTCCAGTAAGGAGGAATTGTGCGACCATTACAAGACACCAGTGCACCACTGGTTTTTTCACCCATAGCGAAAATCAATTCATCCTTACTGGTAAAAAAGTTAACTTAGGATGGATGATATGCAGAGGAAACGTGCACAAAGTCTCTGCTTCAATTGTAATGACAAGTTCACGACTAGACATAAATACCAAAAGTTATTATTATTAAAGAATTATATCAACACTTCTGATGGGACTATTTGTGAAGAGATTACAAAAGATAAAGACAAATCAAGTAATTATCATCTTAGAAGATCTCCAGAAGCAACAATCAGGTGTGGCCCTTAGGGAGAAGTTTCCGTATGAGGAGGGGGTATTGATACGTGCTGAAGAGGCATAGAATCGTGGAGAGGATTGGGGAGAAGTTACAAATTATCTAGAAATGATATTAAGAGAGATTTGTTAGGATTTTTAGTTTATCAATATTTTGTTAGAATTTAGTTTTTATGTTTCACTTATCCATTTATTATTTTAACTGTTCCTCTATCTTAGATAATGTAGACCGTGTAGGTCAGTTATCCGTAAATCATGTGGGTCGTAGATTATGTAGGTCAATTATCCTCTCATTTGAAAGCAAAGTTTCAGATAGGTGGTTAAGAGTCATCTCTAGTTGGCTCAACTTGTCAGCCATTCCAATCTCCATTTTCTATAGGTCGTCCTAAAGTCCACTAAGCCCCACTTCCAAAATCTCGATCCTCTCTTTGTTGCTTGCCATAATGAGACTCTGATACCAATTAATAGGTTCCAGTTAAAGCCTTAAGTAAATAAGATTCTCTTAAGATGAGAATAAACCGTAATTTAGATAAACATCTACTGTCCTTTTTATTATTATCCGTGACTTTAAATAAGGCAAAACTTAACAAGGACCTGATGCTAAAGGAGCTGATAACTGATCTACATGATCTATGACCTACAGGATCTATGACTAACTAACTTATATGATCTACATTATCTAAGATAAGGGAACATTAAAATAACAAGTAGATAAGTGAAATATAAAAACTACATCCTAACAAAATACTAATGACCTACAAATCCTAACAAATTTCCCCTAATATTATTTCTAAATAATCTATAATTTCTCTACGATCCTCTTCACGATTCCATGGCTCTCCAACATGACATATCAAGAGCCTTTTAAGGTATTTGTGGTTGAATAAAGTTTTGTTTAATTAGGGGTATTAAGTAGGGAGATTAAATTATTTATAAATGGAGCCGATCTTATTTGGTGTTTGATTTTGTAAAATTACAATATATATATATATATATATTCATATTCTTGAATTAACTTTTCTTTGAAATTTAAATATCTAAACTTATTTTTAATAAATCTTCTATTAAATTACATCCCTTATTATACATTATATTATATTTTTCCATCATCTTATCTCCAATTAATGTTTGGCTGAAAAAAAAAAAAAGAAAGAAAGATGATTCTGAGCTGCTCTTTTTAATGAGACAAGAAAGTCAGTTGTAGGATGATCTTAATCGATAGCGAGCTATGATAATTCTCAATCACCTTTAAGGGCGTGTGGATTGAGAATTTGGATTAAAATGAAACATAAGAAAAAAGGGGGAGGATAAAAGGGGAGAAAAAATAAAATTCCAAATGTATATTATTATTTGAATAGATTAAAAATATACAAAACAAAAGGCATTGATCAATAAATTAATTTTTTAATTTAATTATTATTAATTTATCAAATCCCATGCATTTTCCTAACTATTTTCTGCTACAAATCAAACAAGAATAGTAATTTAAAGTCCACTTCTATTTCTATTTTCCTTGGTAAATTCTTGAAGCAAACACACCCTAACAAAATATGAGAAAGGATTAATAAAAAAATCAGTTGTTGCCAAAAGACGTTGATAATTAGTTTCCTTCAAATGTATTTGAGAAGAGTTGATGAAATAAGTACGCAGTTCTCAAGCGAGTTTCCACCAATACCACCAACTTTTATGAACTTTCAGAAGGAAGAAATAAAAGTAAAGTGAGCAGAGTACGTAAAATTTTCCAAATGAATAATAATTCAAAATATCTGCTCCTTGGACAATATTATTCCTCCATTTGTATTTAGCTCAGATCCCCTGCATCATGCGTCTAATCATACAGAAAAATTAAGCACCAAATGACTTGTTACTATAACAAGCCATTTCAACTTCAACCCAAAATAAGTGACTTTTTTATTTTTTTTTTTTTGTGTGTCTTCTTTTTCTTACTTATTTATAGATTTATGTTTTAAATTTTTTAAATTTAACCGTGAGATCATTTTACAATAATTTGAATGGATGAAATTCAATTTTGGGAATTTGAATTTTAAAACCAACTTCAAGGCCCACAATCTAATAAATGCAGGGCCAACCCTACCAGCTAGCTATTACCAGCTAGCTACTAAGGCAAATGCCTTCAGCCCCATATATATATATATATATATAATGGTATTTCTAATTTAAAAGTGTCCTATTCTAGATCTCTTCTAGCCAATGGTGTGGTCTTTCACTGTCTCTTATCTTGAGGATTTTAACAAAAAAATCTTTTACCTATATAATAATATTTATTATTGAAATCTTAGAAACTCTTGATACTCTCTGCACAATCCGACCTCACAATAGTTTTTTTTTTTTTAAAGTAAAATTAAAAGCCCTACCTTTTTTTTTTAAATTAAATGCTGCACAACAATCTTCACAGCTTCACAACAATTTTAATCTGCATCCAGAATTTCTTTAGTAAAAGAATTTTTTTTAGATAGGCCTCATCAAATATTTCAACTTCACAGCAGTAAAATTAAAAGTTTCACAACTCTATCTTTCTTTCAAAGTTAAAAAGTTTCACAACTCTATCTTTCTTTCCAAGTTAAATACTTCACAGCAATCTGGTTTCATAATTTCACAACAATTTCAATATGCATTCAGAATTCCTTTAGTAGAAGATTCTTTTTCTTTTATTCTTTTTTTTTTTGGTAAGTAAAAAAAAAAAAATATTCTGCCTTACGTCCCAAATTTTTTAGGTCCATCTCTAAATGAATGCAATAGAAAAGAATATTTAGATAGTACATTTAGATCAAAACATGCAATAAGAATGATAACTGTCCAAATATTCGCACGAGAAAAAAAAAAAGAGGAAAAAAAATTGTGTGGAGAGAGATAATAAAATGTGGCAGAGATCAATATAGGAAAAACTTTCCAAAATTAATATCGTAGCTGAACTCCCCATACAGTAGAGAGGCCACAACTCACAAGTAACGACTTTGGGTTGGAATTACCAACCAGTTAATTGGAGCTTGGTACACACTTTGATCCCTGAACACAAGCAAATTCCAAAATAGTCCTTTATATTCGGATCTTGGACCAACACCAAAGCAAAGTTTGAAGACATTCAATAACAAAATTTGACAGAGCAGTTTAGTTGATGCATACAACCAGTAAATGCCTGAAGTTGACGTTAATGATCGGTTTCTAACCCAAAATGTTCTTTCAAAATATGTTTGGAAGTCTTTCCAAATCCCTTGGCCACTTGTTCCATCTCTCGCAGGTTCTTAATCCCTTGTTTTATCTGATCCACCCTCTCTAGGACAGCTTCAAGAGAGGCATCTGGGTCATCTGATGATGTGCATGTAGAAAGCTTGGACCTCTCTTTGTCAAGCCTTTGATACATATTTAGAATATAGTCCTTTTGACCACAAAGCCTTTCCACTGCAATCTTATATTCAGACTCTTGTGCCCTTCTCAGATCCTGCAGAACCTCATTAATCTCATCCTCAAGTTTTAGAGACTGAATCTGGAGGTCAAAGTTCCTCGCTAAAGTTTGGGGGGTGCCTGATCCAAAATCTAAAGGTTCCTTGTAATTTGTGACCACCAGTGCATCATTTCCATGATTGAATAACCCTGCTATCAAAAAATGAAACTAGTAGTTACCCAGGGACTGAAGAACTGTAATTGAGCAACAAAAGAGTGGGAAAAGGGAAAAATATAACGAAGAAACTGTGATTTAGTCCATCCAGAGCTCCATCAAGGAAATCAGTGAGACAGTGGTGGACATAGCTAGTTTGTGAAACACATTAAGTGCTAAAAAAATTAAGGGAGAAAATGCGAGATACAAAAGATGTTTCAGCACCATATCAAAGTATTTACATTATAACATTTCCTACGTCGTAGCATTTTAAGAGCACAATTCCATGTATCTAAGAAGCCAAAGCACAGGGTAATATTAATTTCCTAAATTAATTCTGCAGGGAATATAGGTATAATAATAATAATAATAATTGTGTAAGAAAACTTATAATAAACACACACAAACACACACAGATCAATTCATTATCATCCAGCATACAAATTTGGCCATCATCTCCCAAATGGCCCACAGCAACTGGACAATAACTTCTTGGAACAGGAGGTTGGAGAGAAAAATTACCTGTAGTGACAACTGGCAAGTTTTTTGTCTTCCAAATATCTTCAAGAGAAGTCCCACTCTGAAGCTGGTGTAAGCATCAGATTGATCATACTGCCAGTTTTAGCAACCCAAGAAAACAAAGATATTTTATCTATAAAAAGGCAGACCACAGATCATTGGTTCAACTATACCTTTGCTAGGGCGGATTCAATTTGATAAAACAAACTCTTTGCACTTGTTCTCTGTGAGCCACGTAAAACACAATAGCCAACATGTAGAATCTTCTTAATGTCATCCCGTGAATATATAGATTCACACGTCTGTAAAAGTTTCGTAACATGTGAGATCAGATCAGTCCTCATATCACACCGTCGGCAAAAATATTCAGCGTCAAGATCAATGCTACCTCCAACTGTTCCAGCCATGTATGCTCGAAGAGCACAGACCATGTGGGCAACATGCCCACAAATAATGCCATCACCTACCACAGCCTTGCATCTAATGAAGCTGTAGCCTCCATAGGCTAAACTGATAGTCTTAGAACAAAGGATACAACAACAATCTCGACAGAAACCAGGTTCACTGCAGCAAATATCACAAGCCATGGCTTCTGAAGGGGTATTTCTTGCTTCTACTAAACTACTGCACATCATGTTACCAGCATTACAACCCACAGCCCCAAACTGGGAATCTGACCCCAAATGTTCTCCTATCTCCTCAGAATGTACAGTGAGAAACGTGAACTCCTCTCCATGGCCTGGTACAGTGAGAAATGTGAAGTCCTCTTCACTGCCTACACCATGTTTCAGCAAAAGTAGTTTTTAAAGAAAAAGGAAAAGTGCCAAAGATAGAAGATTTATGTCTGAAAATATAAACCTCAGAATACTTGAGCTCTTTGAAGGACCTGTTAACTAAAAAATAACATTGCTTTTTTATTTTTATTTTATTTTTTTGGGCCGGGGGGGGGGGGTGCGGTTGGGGATTGTTCTCCATAAGAGGCTGAAGCCAGGGGATGGAGAATCATGAGTTGAACCCAAGAGCCTGGCCTAAACAGGGAAAGTCTTTACAACTGGGTTATCCCCTCTACTCTAAAAATAGCATTTCTATAGCTGATGGTACAATGGCTTCAGTTCTCACGAATATAAAGATATAAACAATCTTGCCAAATACCCAAGATAGCAAGCCTAGATCACAGAGAAAAATAAGGTGAACAAAAGGGAGTGGACAAGGACAGAAAGAATTTCATTTTTCTTTTTCCTTTTATTTGTTTTTGCTTACTCTCAACTCTAAAAATAGCATTTCTATAGATGATGGTACAATGGCTTCAGTTCTCACGAATATAAAGACATAAACAATCTTGCCAAATACCTAAGATAGCAAGCTTAGATCGTAGAGAAAAATAAGGTGAACAAAAGGGAGTGGACAAGGACAGAGAGAATTTCATTTTTCTTTTTCCTTTTATTTGTTTTTGCTTGCTCTTAGCCTTTCACACAACTAAGTTTGATTTTGTGACTCAAAAAAGAGCGTAATCCTCTCAACAAATCAAAGTTGATTTGTAAAGTATTTAAAAAAAAATCTCTTAACATAAATAAATTATGTTAAATTAAGAAAGAATACATCCAAAATAAATTTCCAGTAGCGTGCTTTTCGTTATTCATTTGGGCCTTCCCCCCCCCCCCCCCCTTCCCTTTTTCACCTAATTAAAAATTTTAACATTTTAGAAGTATAATTGAAGAGCCCTCTTCCAGTAACAACCATCAGACAGGTACATAATTAATCACTTCAACAGAAGGCCTCAAATAAACCAACAAAAATCTACGCCTATATTTACGGCATTATGAACAAAGCCCTTCTTGCCAACAGTTTCACTTCCCAGTTCTTAAAAATTGGAAACCTATAATCTATGATACGGATACAGGAGTGGGTACAGATACGGGTACGGGATACGGCAATTTTCAAAAAATGAAGATACGGATACGGCAGGGATACGGCAAAAAAATAAAATAAAATATATATTTTATTTAAAATATTTTTGAAGATAAAATCTGCATACTACTAAACGTTATATAAATTACAATCATATAGCATGGAAAATATCATTCAATCCATAAATTAATATCATTCATATTCAAAACTACCAATATCATTCATACACAAAGCACAAATATAAAAAAAAGTATCAAATACAATTTCATACATCCCAAAATAAAAATAGTTTTTTCATTTCCTAAATTTTAGTTGGATCCAACTTCAATCAACTCATCAGTCCCTTCTTCATTGACTCCTCTATCTCCATCTCCATCATCTGTAAACAAGATAGATTCCAATTCAAGCTCATCAAGTGAGAGGTTGGCAACTTCAAGAATTCTAATTTCATCTAGGGATTCAAACTTGTCTCCTGCTATGTCCCACATCTTCGTTTCTCCTTGATAGTATTGTGCGCTTTTCCTTGACAAAAGACGAAGATTGCTATGAATGAAAACCAAATCCTTTACACGTTGAGGTGTCATTTTGTTTCTTCTCACCGAATGAATAAAGGAGTATGTGCTCCAATTTCTCTCACAACACGATGAGGATGCAGGTTGTGCAAGTAGCTTTAAAGCCACAGATTGAAGATGTGGAGCAAAAGTGCCATGCATAGTCCACCAACTATGAGGATCATAATTCCATCTAGCTTGAATGGAATCAAAATCGGAAAATGGACCCGTTTTAGCCGAAAACTTGGCACACTCCAACATGGCCTTATTGCGCTTCTCTGGATCATCATAGTACTTTTTTAAGCATTTGTTTTGTCCAAGTGTTACCTCCTCATCCCTATGTGGCGGAACTCGCTTTGGATCCTTATGAAGCCATTGATCGATATAATATCTAAAAAACAAATATTTAATTTAACAATTAATTTTTATATGTGAATTTTTAAATCCTACTAATAAAATTAATAAATTAAAATATTGAAATTACCTTGAATTTAGCGAATGTGCCAAGCAATGAAGCGGGGTATTGTTCTTGTTCCACCGATCAACAAGAATTTCATGCACTACATTATAAAAGGTTGACTCCTCTTCCAATTGTTTTTTCTCATGCCTATATATTGCCATTCTCACTTGCTCAATCATTGTATCCCACATATCATAAACTAAGTGAAGACATGGCTTATCCGTATCACAAGCCCTAAGCATGTCGTAAATGGGTGCAGTAAAGGAAATGATGTAATCAATTTTCTCCCACCATATGTCATCCAATACTTTAGTGAAAACAAATCTTGCCTTCTCCACATCATCATCCTTATAACAAGCCCATTTATCACTAATTACCATAGTTCGAAGACCTTGCTTTATGAGCTTGAATCTTCTAAGCATTACAATAGAGGAAGCGAATCGGGTTTCGGCAACTAAAAGCAACTTCAAAGGCACAAATTCATGGTATATTGCCAACCTCATACTATGATTAGTGATAAAATTCTTTATCACCATAACATCTCCAATAACATCACTAATCCATGAACATTCTTCAAAAGTGAAAGCATTATTCTCAACATTTTTTGCGAAACAAATGTTTTTCAATGCAAGATTGAGAGTATGCACAACACAAGGTGTCCATACAATGTGAGGAAATTATGACTCAATTAACTGTCCTGCCACCTTACAATTTGGAGCATTATCTGTTATCACTTAGACTACATTTTGGGGTCCAACCTCTATGATTACTTCTTTCATCAAATTTTCAATAAAATACTTGTCTTTGGTTTCCCCCGTGCAATCAACCGCTTTAAGAAACATAGGCACACCTTCTATCACCACCATAAAATTAATTAAGGGCCTTCTTTGAGAGTCACTCCAACCATCACTAACAATGCTCACCCCTTTCTCACTCCATGTGCCTCTAATAGGTTCTAATAACCTATCTATATTTGCCCTTTCTTTTTTAAGCAATGTAGTTCTCAACAAATTGTATCCTGGCGGTAGGTATCAAGGTATGTTGTTATTTGCCGCAAAAGAGTAAGAACTCACATAATACGGGTTTCTAGCCAAATGAAATGGCAAACCTGACGAGAAGAACATCCTAGCAATGTCACTGTGGAGATGATCTCGAGCCCCCATATTAAAAGCCTTCAAAAGGCGATTGTCACTTGCACTCCCGCTAGAGCTGGTTTTTCTCTTTTTTGATTCAATTTCTTGTTGTGCTTGAGTAAAAGATATGCCACCAAATGACGAAGGAGGGCCAGGAGGCAAAGGCACCTTCTTTGGTTGTGTGCTTTTTTGCCTCTACTCTACCTCTTCTTCCAGTTTTTGAAATTCAGAAATTTCCTTGCTAGTAACTTTGGAACATACTGCAATTCCAATGTTCTTGATTTTCAACAAATGTGCCCTCACCCTAGTGTATGAACCCTTGTATACTACACAGCAAAAATTACACTGAAATTGAGAATTGCCTCCTCCTCCTTTGCCACTTTTTTCCATCTTCATTACATATTTCCAAAGTGGCTTATTCTCATCACAATCAGAAACAGGAGTGACACTAGCAATTGAAGTGGACATGTTTTCAAAACAGTGGCTGTGATAAAAAAAAATAGAATTAGAGAGCAAAAAAATTTAAAGTCTAATAAAAAATAGTTAGATTAAATTTTCAATCTATTTTCAATTTGCGTTTTAAAACTATAATCTCCAAATTTTAAAATTCATATATTTTCAATTTATACCACTATTCTAATATCAATACAACACAAATTTAGAATAAAAAAATAAAAAGAAAGCTGTGCACAAACAAATGAAAGCAACAAAATAAGCAGGAAATTAAGCAGCGAAAGCAGTGAAATACAGCCAGAAATTAAAAAAAAAAACGAAATATAGCCAGAAATTAAGCAACGAAAGCAGCGAAATACAGCCAGAAATTAAAAAAAAATGAAATACAGCGGGCAATTAAAAAAAAAAACAGCAATAGATAACAGCGAGAGACAGAACATCATGAGATAGAAAAAGAAGGGAGGGAGGGAGCAGCAAGAGAGAGAGAGCAGCGCGAGAGAGAAAGAGAGAGAGAGAGAGCGCAACTTGAGAGATAGAGAGATCAGTGTAGAGACTGCAATGAAAAAGAAAAATAAAACAGAAAAAAAAAAAACTTACCTTGCAGGTCGCCGGAGGTGGCACCGCAACCGGCGAAATCGTCGGGACTGTTGGTGTCGAGCAACATGTGCCATCGTCAAGGTCTAGGGTTTTTTTTATCCTTCGGACGTCTCAAGTATACATAAGAGAAGAATAAGTATTAAACTATATTTTAGTTAATTACGGTTTGACCCCTACTAAAATTTTATCATATCAATTTTACCCCAAAAAAGTTTTAAAATATTACGTTTGGACGCCTGCCGTATCTTGGAAGTATCCTTGCCGTATCCTGCGCGTATCCTAGCTGTATCCTATCCAAAAATTTAAAATAAAAAAATCGGATACGCCACGTGGCATATCCGATACGTATCCGAGCCGTATCCGTATCCCCGAAGTATTCGATACGAGTACGGCACTTAATTTGAAGTATCCGTGCTTCATAGCCTATAATGGATCTTAGGCACTATATGATAGTGGAAAAATAAGAAATTTACACTATATTCAGAGCTTAGATTTGTGGAGAAAAAGAAATGTAAAGGGAAAATAAAATTACTAGTTTGTGTCATTTTTTTATGCGTAACCAAGTAAACTTTAAAATTTCTTACTTATTTACCAAAAAAAAAAACTTTAAAATTTCTTGACAAATATCTATCCATTTTCTTCTCATTTTTCTAACACAAGAAGAAAAAATGAAATTACTTTTTCACTTTATTTCATTTTCACACATTTTTCCTTCACTTTTCTTTTCCCTTCACAAATGCATGTTCCAAACATTAGCTTAATAAATGTAAATTTCGAAAAAGGAAGATTGTGATTTATATTGTAGGCAAAACTTGCAGAACAAAAACTACATCAACAAGAACTTTCTACCAGTGACTATTTAGAGAAAATAGATAATCTAAACAATCTCAAAGAGCAGGCACTTAGATGGTGTTCCAACTGTTAGGCCAATAATTTGAAGACCAGCAATAAAGTAGAGAAAACAATAAAGAATGAAAACAAGAATTCAAGCAATTTATCACATCAATGATCACATTCACAAACAAACACAACTTAGAGAAAGCTTCTAAAATGAACCAGCCAAAAACTTCATGGTAGTTTGGAATCATCAATCTAGACCTTAGAAGTAGAATTTAGAACCAGAAGATCTGATAGTACTCCTAATCTAACCCTTGATGGTTGTTCCATAAGTTTAGTAACTACAAAAGAAATTAGGGGTTTCAATTGCGGAAATGAGATCCACTCCCAAATTTGCATTTGGTCCCTAGAGTGAGGGGTCTAACCACAATTCAGCAACACAAGAAAACTTCCTTTTGCACTTGAAGTCGATAGAGATGAGAAAGAACTTCATGCACAGAGTTATGAATAGGTATAAAAGATATAAAGAAAACAAGTGCATGGTATGAGGGTGATAAGGCATGATAAGAGACAAAATTAGAAATTAGATGAGAAGTATAAGTATGTTTACATTTCTAGAGAGCATGGGAAGACCTAAATCATCAACAAGTTTTGTAGACGCAGGAGAAGAAGCTGAAGTGATAGAAGGTTCTGGAGTTGCAACTATCAGTCGTCACTTGTAAACCTGCAGGTCATGACAAGAGAGACGTGTGGAAGGGGAAGGCAGAGCTGCAGTTGTAGGAAGAATTGGTAAAGGGACATCTTTATCAAAAAAAGGATAGAGATGGATAAGGAGAGAAGAACAGGTAAGACCCAAAGAATGTGACGTTAGCCCATATAAAGCATCGATTGAGAGATAGACTATAAAACTAATACCTTTTTTGTAAATGAGAATATCCCACAAAGACACATTTATGTGCATGGGGAGCAAGTTTATTAACCCCACTATCAAGTTGAAAAACAAATGCGACAGGAAACAAGGGCTATTTGGGAAACAAGATGGAATGAGGGACATGTTATGCAAATTAAAAAGTCATCCAGTTAATCGAGTGACAAACAGTAAGTATTGCATTGCCCCAATGGGCTTTAGGAACATGCATTTGGAATAATAAACATTGTGCAGTTTCAATGAGATGTGAATTCTTTCTCTCAGTTATTCCATTTTGTTGCAAAGTGCAATGACAAGAAGATTGATGAATCATTCCAAGAGAGGACATGAAATCAGTGAAAGGTTTTGAAAAATACTCCTCAAGATTAGCACTACGAATAATTTTACTCGGTACACTAGACTATGTTTGAATTTCAATACAAAAGAATTTAAAAATAGAGAATAATTCAAAACAAATTTCCATAAAATATAACCAAGTAGTTCTTGAAAAATCATCCACAAAAGTCATAAAGTATTGAAATCATAATTTAGAAATTACACAACTCAACCCCCAAATATCTGAATGAACCAAGTGAAAGGGGTGTAAATCCTTATTATTAATCCTAGGAGAAAAGGAAGCACGATGATGCTTTCTTAATTGACACAACTCACAATCTAAAGATTTCAAATGACATAAACTAGGAACCATTGTATTCAATCCAATAATATAAGGATGACCAAACGGTAGTGGATATTAAGGGGTGAAGGAATTGTTGAACATGCCGTAGAGGCTGGTGCAATGGTACATACAGGTAGTAGATTCCCTTAGAATAATAACAGAATCAGGAAAAAAGGTTACAGAGCAATCTAACTACTAAGTAAATTACTTGTAGATGGGAGATTAAAGAAAAAATATGGTACATATAAGGCAGAAGATAAAGGTAAAGTAAGAAAAGGATGGATATTACCCATTCCCTCATGAGGTTATTAGATTCAATAGCAGTAGTAACAAGAGGGATAGCAGATGAATGTTGAAGGGTAGAAAATAATCTAAGTGTTCTAGACATATGATCTGAAACATCAGAGTCAAGAATATAGGATGCAAGGGATGTAGACGAACAAGTAACGTGATTGCCCGAACTTTTTGATAGTAGAAGAACTTAGAACACTCTTCACCGAAAATAGTCGCAAGTGTAGATGAACTAGTCTCACTGCAATTAGGTCCGTTAGTAAAAATAGCCAGCTCAGAGATTCTTGCGTGAGCCATATGAGCAAGGGCAGATTGAGTAAGGGACGAGTGGGGGCAGTTGGCCCCACTAGCTGGAAATTTTTTATTTTATTTTATGTTATTTTTTTATTTTTTAATACATAATATATAAATTGCCCCCACTAAATTTAAAATTTGCCTCTTTAAATTTAAAAAATTATATTTATACTTTTTTTCCTTTTGTTTTTTTGGGCTACTTTATCCACTCTCTCTATAAACTAAATACACATCATTTAATATCTCGAAGTCTTTTCATCTTTCATTCCCCATCTCATTAAACCTAAGTAGCCTCTTTTATTTTTTCCACCTCTCTCTCTCTCCCCCTCTCTTATCAAACTTAATTTGCAGTAGTTTTTTTATTTTTTATTTTTTTACACCACTCTTTCTCTATCCCTCTCTCTCAACCCAACCTTTCTCTTTCACTCTCTCTCAACCCATTCTTTTTATTTTCTCAAACTCTCATCATCTCCCAATCAAGACACCATTTTAAATTTGCCTTATTTTAGTTGTTATTTAAAAATTTGTAATATTTCTTTTTATTTAATTTTGCTCCCACACAATAAAATTTCTGGGTCTGCCCTTGGATATGAGTTGCCTTACCATGCAATTTCCAACATTTCTCACAGACATGTCCAAGCTTTCCACAATAAGTGCACTTGGACCGAGACCCTTTGCCTTTATTATTGTGATCTCCTCGCATATCACGCCCATCAGGAGTATAAGCACATGTCTGACCATGTGGACTCAAATTTTCTTGGAGTAAAATTCTGGAATGCAACCATTAGAGTTTAAGAATATGTCTGGATAAAAGATGGAAGAGACACTACTCAAAATATCTATGCCTATACTAGTTTAACTTCTAGATCAAGACCAGCAAGAAACTTGAGAACAACTATTTGGTCACGATATTTTTGCATCTCATGAATGTTAGTGGATAATAGTTGGAGTGAGTTCAATTCTTCATACATTTTTGTTTGAGTTGCAAAGTATTGAGTGATGTTTTTGCCATTGCCAGACTGCTGAAGCTTGGAAAAGTCACTAGTTACATTATAGAGACAACTGAGGTCATTAGAGCACAAAAGCTAAGCATACTCCCAAATGTCCTTACTAGTATCTAAATTAATGCAAAGGTCTGCAATTTCAAATCCCATAGAATCCCATAAAAAGCTCACAATATCAACGTCATCCTAAATGCTAGTGTCATAGGAGGATTGGGATGATGATGGTGCAAAGTCAATAAGATGTCTCCACTTGCCAAGTCTACTCAAGGTAATTTTTACTGCCATGGATCATTGAAGATAATTTTTCCCATTTAATTTTCTAGTAGTGAGATGATTATGCCAATTTCCAAAGCCAATTGTCTTTGATTCCATGGGAATACTAGTGACGATAGTTGATTCGGAAGTCATAAAGGAATACCAAGAGTAGCGCTAGGATAAGATAACCATGAAGGGAATAGGATACCTTGCCAGTCGTTGATGCAACTGTGATAGCTGAGATCGCTGAGCCGATGTGAGTCAACTCAACTAAGGAACCTTCAATGAGGTTCACTGCGATGACTAAGTTGCTGAGTCAACAACGATAGTTAGGGGTTTACGATGAGGGCTTCGACGATAAAGGCTTCAACTCTTAGTTGAAGTGAGTCAACGATGGTCAAGCTTCGACGACTAAGAATGATGCTATCGGCTATTGGGTTGTTGGTTAGGGCGCGTCGATTGCGAGAATTTGACTACGCTTGATGACGATGGAGAATTGACGCCATTGATTGGTGACTAGTGAGATTGTCAATTTTGTTTTCATGATACGGACGCAAGAAACTTAGGCAGTTAGGTTTTTTGATATAGACACAAGAACCTAAGAGAAATCAAATAGATTATAGGATCTTTCTATGATACCATATAAAAATTCAAGGATTGCGTGGGATGACTTGATTTCAGTATGCTTGTTATAGCATCTATTTATACACATAGATACCTACACAAATTAAGAAATAACTACAATCGCAATAATTTAACCTAGGAAAGGATCAATCACAATATCTACCTGCCATATACATATCGTATCATGTCTCTAATAGGCACCATTAGACAAATGAGGCCATACAAAGCTCGCCACTTGTCCTAGGATCAACACTTTTCTTAAATGAGTTGGCTTTTATGGTCTAATTTGCCTCTAAGTAGTTCCCTTAGCATTCAATTTTTATTTATTTTTTTGATAAATAATGTAATTTTCATTTGTGGAAAAGATGATTACAAGTCGTGGAGAAAAAGTTGTCCACCATCATACTAAAGTAGGACCCAGTGAAACAAAATCACCTTAAAGGTCGATATTTCTTCAACTCAAATTAATTAGAGATAAAGCAATTACTTTGAAACATTTAGAGACCAAGGCCCAAAAAGAAGCCTATAATTTGATTTTATCCCATGTATCCTCAACCACACTATCTCTCTTCGAAGATTTTTCCGTTCCTTTCCTTCTATAGTATTCATCTTAAGACAAAGTAGCACACTTCCATAATGTTCTTGCCTACCTTCCTCGACCGAAGCCCCAAAAGTTTTTAGTTAGTAGCAAATTGCTACTTACTGAGGGCATACCCAACATTCTCTTGCCTTCTTAATGTATTACATAAACTTCTAGAAACAGAGCAATGTAGAAATAGAAGATCTAGTGTCTCCTCACTATTTCTGCAAATCATGAATCAATTTGGAGAGAGCGTAACCTACTTTTTTTGTAACTGTTAAGAAATTAGGTGATAACTGAATGATTAGACACCCGATTAGATAGTTTACGTTTGTATTCATACTTAATACAAACAATTTGTATAGTCCAAATTACCCCTATACTAAATATATAAATGCATTAACATGCATTAACGCTCCCCCAAGAGCTTTCGTAAATAAATCAAGAAGTTGGTTTCCAGTCTTCACATGAGCAGTTTTAATCATATTCTGGAAGATCTTCTATCTAACAAAATGATTGTAAACTAAATAGAGATTTACTGAATGACTTGACACCCAAGTGAGTTACCTAGGATTGTTATTTATAATCATACAATAAATACTGTACAGATTACTTAGACTAGATACATTACTCCTAGACTTGGATACATCACCCCTAGATAAATAAATACAATGATACAAGAACATGAATATACATTGACACTTTCGTTCAAGCTGGAGCATACATATCATATGTTCCGAACTTGTCACAAATAAATCTTACTCCCCCAAAGGCCTAGTAAACAAATTAGCAAGTTTGTCTTCAGACTTCACATGATCAGTTTTGATTACATTTTGTAAAATCTTTTCTCTAACAAAATGACAATCGACCTCAATATGTTTTGTCCTTTTATAAAATACCAGATTAGAGGCAATATGAACTATAGTCTAATTATCACATAGTAACTCCGTGGGGTGAATGATTAACTCCTAATACTTTTAACATGTTGTATTCAGATCAACTCACAAGATGTTTGTACTATGACTCTATAATCTAGCTTTGTACTTGACCATGCTACTACAGTCCGCTTTTTACTCTTTTAGGACACTAGATTATCTCCAACAAAGAACAATACAGTAGTAGATCGTCTATCTGATGGTGACCTAACCCAGTCTGCAACAGTATCTCTAAACTAAAGTGTGTCCATTGTCCTTGTATAATAAACATTTGCCAGGTGCACCTTTCAGGTATCTTAAAATCCAAACATCATCCAAATGACTACTATGAGGTGATTTTAAGAACAAACGGATCACATTTGTGGCAAAATATATATCAGTTCTGGTGACTTTGAAATAGTTTACTTTTCTAACTAACCTCTAATACTAGTTAGGATCATATCAGCAAGCAACTTAGCATTTGGATCCATTAGAGTGTCCATAGATTTAGAACCTAACATACTTGTCTCAGTCAACAAATCAAGAACATAATTTCTTTAAGAGAGAGAAATACCCGCACCTGACCGGGCAATCTCAATTCCCAAAAAGTATCTCAATGGATCCAAATCTTTGGTACTAAACTTACTCTAAAGGAAACAACTTGAGGTCAGTAATGCCCTATGAATTATCACCTGTAATAACAATGTCATCTACATACACGATGAGCCAAATCCATCATTTAGAAGAATGATAATAAAATACTAAATGATCTACTCCACAACAAACTAAGCCAAGTTCAGTGACAACAGTGCTAAACCTGCCAAACCATGCCAAAGGAGACTGTTCCAAGCCATATAACGATTTCTTCAGCTTATGAACCAACCCAGGCTCCCCTTAAGCAATAAACCCAAGAGGTTGCTCCATATAGATTTCCTCAGCAAGATCACCATAAAGAAAGACATTTTTCATATCAAGTTGATGTAAAAACCAATAATAAACTGTAGCTAAAGAAATAATAAGACGAACAAAGGTAATCTTAACAACAAGAGAAAAAGTCTTAGAGAAATTCAAACCATAAACTTAGGTATACCATTTTGCTACCAAACACGTCTTTAAGATAGTATATACCCAACAACAACCAACCATTGACTTATCAGCAAAAAAGGAACAAGGCCCCTATTATCATTAGTTTGAAAAGCCGATGTTTATTCTTCCATTGCAGAATGCCACTCAGGGTGAGAAAGTGTTTCAAAAATAGATTTAGGAATAGAAACAGAGGATAAATATGTAATAAATGAATGATATGAAAGTGTTTATGTACCATAACACACAAAATTAGAGATAAGATGAGAGGTGCAAGAACGTTTACCCTTTTGAAGAGCAATAAGAACATCTAAATCACTTACATGAGTACACGACATAGGATAAGCTATTGGCGGAGCACAAAAAGCAGGAGGTGGAACTAGTTGACACATGCAAATTAGGACGAAACAAATGACTAGATGAACTCACAGGAGAATGGTGACTGACTGAAATAGACTCAACTGGGATAAGAGGAAAGGAGGATTCTCATTAAGAATAAATTGAGATTGAGGTTGAGAAAAGAGTAGAATAAACTCAAAGAAAGTGATATCTACACAAATACAAAATTAGTTAAGAGGACTGTAACATCGATAACTCTTTTGTAACCTAGAATACCCTAAAAGATGTACTTATGAGCACAGGTATCCAATTTATCAATCCCAAGGGCAAGCTAATGAACAAATGAAACACACCCAAAAATCTGAGGTGGAAGAGAAAACAAAGGTTTGTTAGGAAACACCACAAAATAATGGTTAATTCTTTGAGAATAGAAAAGGGCATGTGATTGATTAAATAATATGCAGTTAAAACAGACAACAAATTGCTTTAATATGAAGCAAATTCTCTTTCAGCAACCCCATTTGTTGTGATGTATGGGAACAAAAAAATTGATGGAGCACACTAGAAGAGGTCATCAAATCAACAAAAAGTTTAAAAAAATATTATTTTGCATTATCACTACAAAGAATTCACAAAGGTACATTAAACTGGTTTTAATTTCGGCACAGAAAGCTTGAAAAATAGAAAACAACTCAGAATGATCTTTCATTGAACAAATCCATGTAATTCTTGAAAAATTATCCACAAAAGTAACAAAATATCGAAATACCAACTTTGAAGTAACTCAACTAGGACCCCAAACATTTGAATGGACTAATGAAAATAAACTCGATGACCTATTACTGATTCAAGAAGCAAAAGGCACATGATGATGCTTTCCCAATTGATAGGACTCACAATTCAAACACTATAAATGCTGTAAACTAGGAACCATGGACTTTAGCCTATCCAAAAATGGATGATCAAGACGATAATGAATCTCTACAGGGGAAGCTTTTGCAAGACAAGCTCAAGTTACAAATGTATCAAGATATTAAACTTCTTCAGCTTTATGCCTCTGCCAATCTTCTCCCTTGTGTCATATCTTGAATAACAATGGAATTGGGAAAGAAGGTCATTGAACAGTTATGGTGCTTGGTAAGTATACTAATCGACATTAGATTAAAAAGAAAGGAAGGAACATATAAAACTGAAACTAGAGAAAGGGAAGGCGAAGGAATCACTGTACCAACACCATCAACTGAGTTAGTTGACCAATTGACTAAAGAAACTGTTGGGAGAGAGGTAGAATATTAAATATCAGAAAATAATGTAGATGTTCTAGATATATGGTTAAAAGCACCAGAGTTTATAATCCGGGAGGAAGAAGAATGAGTGGAGAGATATATAATAGAATTACCTTGATGAACAAAGGAAGCAGAAGGGAGAGAGGCCCAATGAGCTATCTGCTATTATAGGAGCCTTGGATACACTTCTTCATAAGGAGTTACAGTTTGTGGATGCTTGCTAGTCGTAGATGCGGCTGTAGGAGGATTTGAAGAGGTTATATGTGCCACATGTGGGACTATACCAATCAAATCCCAACACTTCTCCTAGGTATGCCCAAGATTATCGCAATGTGTACACCAAGGTTGAGATCCTTTGCCACATCCCCCTTGTCCATGTCCACGTCCACGTCACCCACCATGATTACTACGTCTGTCATTATGCGATGGGGGCATATGATTAACAAGTGCAGATTGAGAGGGATCTAAACAAATTGAATAATCTCGAGATGTAGCTCACAAAACTCTCGAATAGGTCTTAGCAAAAGAAGGGAATGAAGCTCCACCAAGTATCAAAGCCTTCAGTGGCTCAAATTCAGGATTAAGGCCTGCAAGGAACCGAAATACCATCATATGCTCACGTTATTTTTGCATATCATGAATATTCGTTGATAATGGTTGAATTGAGTTCAACTCCTCATAGACTTGTTTTAGGAAAGCAAAATAGTCTATAACTAGCCTACCAGCCTGTTGTAACTGAAAGAACTCATGAGATAAATCATACATACAAGTTAAGTCACTGGAAAATAATATACGGACATATTTCCAAATTTTCTTTCAACTATTCAAGTGGGGACACATATTAGCAACGTGAGGTTCTATTGAATTCCAAAAAAGACTAACAATTTGTGCATCCTTTGCTATCCTTTGTTAGTTGAGGCTAGGGCTACCTTAGTGAGTTGCTTTTGTTTGCCATAACCTGCCAAAATAATCCTGACAGCCTTAGACTAACTGTAATTAGCCCCATTCAATTTTCTTATAGTCAGTTGAAAAGATATTGATGAAGACCCTTCCCGGATCCCTTTGGTTTTCTTATGATGGTGTTTATTTAGCAAGAAAATGAAAGAAGATGGAAAAAGATGCAGGAAAGTTGAAGTAGATTGATCAAATGAGAGAAACCCACTTTTGAGGGTGGTAATGTCATCTGCAAGTCAGCAATTTGTACAAAATTTTTCATATCCAACCCTACTTATAATTTTACAATTTATAATACGATTACTAAATTGGACTTATATGTAATAATGGAAATTGGGCTCTTTGAATGACCCATGTGTGACTGGGCTGCATTCAGGTTTGGATTTACTATATGAGCTAGCAGTTTGTTTGAATTGTGATGCTTAATCCATTGGATTGTGGGCCTGGTCTCTTTTAGGCCTAGGTTGCCTTACCCTTGCCCAGATGAGAGGTTTGGCCATCTTCAATGCAGCGTTGGCAGAAAGGACTGAATTGCCACTTCAAGAAAATAACTTAACTAGCCTCTCGTGCATCCAACTGCCTTTTGTCCCTTCAATTGCTCAATTGCCACATTGTCTTATTCATTAAAGCTGTATGTATCACCAGCCATCCATCTCTCAACTGATGGACGAGCGTGATTGGCCAAGCTTGTGGCTTGATCATGAAAGTGATAGGACTAGGCCTTCTTTCTTTCATAAAGACTGCCCCAATCCCTACACTTGAGGCATCACATTTTACAAAAAAAAACCTTAGAAAAATTAGGTAATGCTAAAACTGGAGGATTAGTTATCACTGCCTTCAGATCCTTAAAAGCCTTTTCAGCTATCTCACTCCATTTAAAAGCATTCTTCTTCAATAAATCTATTAGAGGTCTAGCAATTCTCCCATATCCCTTAATGAACACCATGTAGTACCCAATATAACCCAAAAAACCTTTCAAAGATTTAATAGAAGTAGGAGTAGGCCAATCCACCATAGCCTGAAATTTTTTAGGATCTGCTTCAACTCCCTGTTTAGAAATCAAATGTCCCAAATAATCTACCTCTTAATAAGCAAATCTGTATTTTGATTCCTTAGCATACAAACTATACTTCCTAAAAATCCCTAGAACAATATCTAGATGACCCCAATGCTCCTCCTCACTTATACTATAAATCAATATATCATCCCAAAAAAAAAAAAAAAAATCCACAACAAATTTTCCTAAATAAGGCCTGAACACATCATTCATAAGACTTTGGAATGTCGTTGGTGCATTAGTCAAGACAAAAGGCATGACAAAAGCTCATAATGACTAGCTTGGGCTCTAAAAGCAGTTTTTTCTCTGTCCTATTCCACCATTCTAATTTGATGATAGCCTGATCTAAAATCCAGCTTTGAAAAATAATGGTCCATTCAATTCATCCAATAATTCATCAACTACTAGAATAGAATATTTATCCTTTATGGTCACCTGATTCAAGGCCCTATAGTTCACATACATCCTCCAAGTACCATTAGCTTTCCTAACCAAGATGACTGGAGAGAAAAATGGTGATTGACTTAGTTGGATTAGCCCAGACTTTAATAATTCTTGGACAATTTTTTTAATCTCCTCCTTCTGGTAATGGGGACATCTGTAAGGCCTAACAGATAGGGGATTGGCACCCTTCCGCAATATTATCCTGTGTTCATGTCCCCTTAGAAGTGGCAACCCAGTAGGCTCCTTAAAAACACTCGTGTACTTCTAGCAACTTAGTTTTCATTCACCTTGTTGGCTGATTTGAATTGATTAGAGGATTTGTAGGAGGATTTGTAGGAATTTGTTTATGTAATTAGAGTATTGTAATTAATTGTAATTGATTATAACTGATAGGTTTACCATATATAGGAGAGTGTCTCTCACTATAAATAGGATATGTAACACTATAGATTGAAGATATGAATAAAAAACTATTCTTTTTTTTCCTCATGGTATCAGAGCTGCAGAAGCTCTTCTGGGAATAGGGTTTACAACCTTCATTGCGTAAACCCTTCACTGTCTCTTCACTGCAACTTCATTGCCTCTTCACTGCCCGGCCTTCATTGTCACATTCTTCTTTATCTTCAGCACACACGTGTTTGGCAAACGTGCTCAGAGGGTTCCGATCAGCAGAATACCAGAAGACCATCGCTAGCCGCCGCGCCACGCGCCGCCAAAGAAGCTGTCTGCCGACCCCACGCGCCGACGCGTGAGGGCGTGCGAGACACTATTGTCCACTGCCGTTCTCTAGATCTGATCGCCAGCATTTTATCTTCCTTGCCCAGGTGTTCTTTCTCCATTTCTACAATTTTTCTTTGACTGGCTCAATTTTTCAGTAACCTAGAAGTCTGTGCAAGTGTGCTAGACAGCTCTTACTCTGTTTCAAGCCTGAGAAAATTTCCTCTCTGGTTAGTTTTATTTTTCTCCATATACCCTTCTCTACATGATGTCAGATTTGACAGAAAAATCAGTCACCTCCCAGCCTCAAAATGAGGCGACTATTTTCAGCTCAACAGGAGGAGACTTGCCAAGCATTCAATCTGCCTACAGGTTGAATGGTAAGAATTACATAAAGTGGTCTCAATTGGTTCAAACTTTTTTGAAGGGGAAAGGAAAGCTAAGCCATCTACTTGGAACTGGACCTAAAAGGGGAGACCTAACATTCGATGCATAGGATGAAGAGGACTCCATGGTTATGTCCTGGCTTTGGAGTTCTATGCTACTTGAGATCAGTGATACTTTTATGTTTCTTCCAACTTGCCTATTTCTTCCAACTGCAAAAGACATATGGGATGCTGCTAAACAGACGTACTCCAAGGTTGGGGATGCTGCTCGCATTTTTGAAATCAAGACTACGATTTCTGGCACTAAACAAGGAGGATGCTCTGTCACAGAGTATGCCAACATGTTAAAAGGTTTATGGCAAGAAATGGATCACTATCGGTGCATTGATATGAAGTGTAGTGAAGATGCAACTACGCTAAAGAAATTCATTGAGAAAGAACATGTATATGAGTTTCTTGTTGGGTTGAACACAGAGTTTGATCAAGTAAGAGTCCAAATATTGGGAAGGAAAGAACTACCCTCACTCAATGAAGCCATTTCCATCATCAATGCTGAGGAAAGTCGCAGGGGAGTCATGCTATACTCATCACCAATTGAGGGGTCAGCTATGGCTGGGAAAAATAAAGATAAGAAATTCTCAGTCTCAAACACTACTGGTTCAGATAATGGAAAAACCGAAGGCAAGTCTTCTAGTAAGGATGGCCTTTGGTGTTCCCATTGCAAAAAGCCCCGTCATACTAAAGAACAGTGTTGGAAACTTCATGGAAAGCCTCCAAGTTCCCAGTGGAATCAGAATTCCAAAAACAACATTCAGAGGAGTCAGGGTTATGTGACTCAGACCAAGGAAGAAGAAACCCAGCCTAGCAATGAAAAGGGCTGAAATTACTCCTTGATTCATTAGAAAAAGGCCTCAGGTACATGTTCCTTAGCAAAATAAGGTAATCCTCACTCCTTATATGCTTTGAGTGCTTCTAATTCCAATCTGTCAAATGCCTGGATTATTGATTCTGGAGCGACAGATCATATGACCCATTCTGCACATAAGTTTATTACATATCAACCATGTCCTAGCAATAGAAAAATTATTATTGCCGACGGGTCATTAGCCACTGTTTCTGGACAAGGAGACATTGTTTTAAGCCCATTTATTACTCTTAAAAATGTACTCCATGTACCTAAGCTGTCCACCAACCTCGTGTCTGTTTATCAATTGTCAAAGGATTTGAACTGTAATGTTACTTTTTCTCATAACTCGTCTTTTTCAAGACCAAGTTACAAGGAAGACGATTGGACATGCTAGGGCAGAACATGGACTTTACTACCTTGAGTTACCTGATGGCAATGAGCGAGCTGGAAACAAGTCATCAAGACTTTCTTTTTTGTCTCATTCGAATAAAGATCAAATTTGGCTCTATCATTTTCGATTTGGGCATCCTTCATTTCGTACTCTTAGTTTTATGTTTCCAAACTTGTTTAAAGATACTAAGATAGAAGATTTTCATTGTCAAGTTTGTGAGTTCGCTAAACATCGTCGTGTTTCTTTTCCTTTGAATAATAAGAGATCCTGTGTTCCATTCTCACAGTGATATTTGGGGTCTATCTTGTGTTCCTAATATCTCAGGGGCTCGTTGGTTTGTCTCTTTTATAGATGATTGCACCCGAGTTACTTGGATTTGTCTTCTTAAACAGAAATCTGACATAAGAAACATTTTTTCCATTTTTTGTAACATGATCAAAACTCAGTTTGATGTGGGAATTAAAAGAATAAGGATAGACAATGCTAGAGATTATTTTAATCAAACCTTGTCAACTTACTTTCAAAAAGAAGGGATTGTTCATGAATCTTCATGTGTCGATACACCTCAGCAAAATGGTATAGCTGAAAGGAAGAATGGTCATCTCCCAGCATCTACTCGAGCCCTCCTATTTCAAAATCATGTTCCAAAGAGATTCGGGGGGAAGCTGTTCTAACTGCTGCTCATGTCATCAATCGTACTCCTTCTCGGGTATTTGACTTCAAAAGTCCAATAAATGTTCTTGCTAGATATTTTCCCAATGTCCATCTTTCTACTAAGTTGCCTCCTAGAGTCTTTGGATGTGTTTCCTTTGTTCATGTTCATTCTCACAGTTGGAGTAAATTGGACCCTAGAGCGACCAAATGTGCCTTTATCAGATATTCTTCTACTCAAAAAGGGTATAAGTGTTACAATCCTACAACTGGCAAAACCTACATTTCTGCAGATGTCACTTTTGCTGAACAAGAGAGCTATTTCTCTGATCCTTATCTTCAGGGGGAGATAGTTGGATTGGAAGATAAGGAGTCCTTTTTGAAAGAGCCATCCATTCTCAACAAAACTTATCAGTTTGATCCTATTCCTGGCTCTACTCCCAGTGAATCAATTCCTAATGAATCACCCTTTACAGAGTCAACAATTCCTCCTCCTGTCACACAGCCATTACAGGTATATTCAAGGAGAGTGAAACCGGTGGATGATCCTGTGCATGTTCAAAAATCTGACTCTTCACTTGGAACTGAGGTAAGCCCTTCTATTAAAGTCTCTCCCTTTGTTTCCAATTTAGACCTACCTATAGCTACCAGAAAAGGTGTGAGAAAATGTACCCAACATCCTCTATCTAACTTTGTGTCCTTTGAAAAATTATTTGAGTCACACAGAAGCTTCCTCACTCATTTGAACTCTGTAGCTATTCCACAATCTCTATCTGAGGCACTTGGCAAGGAGGAATGGAGACAAGCTATGAGGGTTGAGATGGAGGCTTTGGAAAAGAATAAGACATGGGAACTAGTGGAGTAACCAACTGGAAAGAAACCGGTAGGTTGCAAATGGGTCTTCACAGTAAAGTACAATTCAGATGGATCTATCGAAAGATATAAAGCAAGACTAGTAGCTAAAGGGTACACTCAGACCTATGGAATAGACTATCAAGAGACTTTTGCACCAGTGGCAAAAATGAATACTATAAGAGTATTATTATCCTTAGCTGCAAACTATGACTGGCCCTTACAGCAATTTGATGTGAAGAATGCATTTCTACACGGAGATCTTGAAGAAGAAATTTATATAGAGATTCCACCTGGCTTTGGCATGAATAAAAGAGAAGGTCAAGTGTGCAAACTAAAAAATGCATTATATGGGCTTAAGCAGTCTCCCCGAGCATGGTTTGGAAAGTTCACCAAGGCGATGCAAAAGAGGAAATTCAAGCAGAGTCAAGGTGACCACACACCATTCATCAAACATTCAACTCTAGGGAGAGTCACAGCTGTGATAGTTTATGAGGATGACATTATTGTAACTGGAGATGATTTAGAAGAAAGAGAAGCTCTTTAGAAATATTTGTCAGAAGAATTCGAAATTAAGGATCTTGGGAAGTTGAAATACTTTCTTAGGATTGAAGTGGCTCAGTCTAAAGAAGGAATTTGCATTTCATAGCAAAAGTATATTTTGGATCTTTTGGAAGAAACAGGCAAGTTGGGATGTAAACCATCAGATACTCCAATTGAGCCTAATCACAAAATTTGGGAATGTGCATAAGGTGAATCCATTGATAGAGGCATGTATCAACGTCTAGTTGGAAAACTAATTTACCTGTCTCACACAAGGCCAAACATAGCCTATGCTGTGAGTATGGTAAGTCAGTTTATGCAAAATCCCAAAGAGGTTCACCTCCGTGCAGTGAACAGAATATTGCAATATTTGAAAGGTAATCCTGGTAAAGGAATTTTTTTCAAAAAGGGCGTAAGGGTGGAAATAGAAGTTTACACAGATGCTGATTATGCTGGTTCAGTTATAGACCGTAGGTCAACATCTGGATATCTCACCTTCCTTGGCAGTAATCTAGTAACTTGGAGGAGCAAGAAACAACCTGTTGTGGCAAGATCAAGTACTGAGACTGAATTTCGATCGATGGCTCTAGGAATTTGTGAGGTGCTATGGCTAAAAATTATTTTGGAAGATTTAAAGATCAAATGGGAGAGACCAATAAAACTTTACAGTGATAATAAATCTGCACTCAACATAGCTCATAACCTAGTTCAACATGACAGAACTAAACACGTGAAAATTGATAGGCATTTCATAAAGGAGAAGCTTGACGGTGGCCTTATATGTACCCCTTATATCCCTACAAAAGATCAGCTTGCGGATGTTTTGACTAAAGGGTTACGAAGTCCAATTTTTCAAAAGATCACAAGCAAGCTGGGATTGAAGAATATCTATTCCCCAGCTTGAGGGAGAGTGTTGGCTGATTTGAACTAATAAGAGGATTTGCAGGAGGATTTGTAGGAATTTATTTATGTAATTAGAGTATTGTAATTAATTGTAATTGATTATGATTGATAGGTTTACCATATATAGGAGAGTGTCTCTCACTATAAATAGGATATGTAACACTATAGATTGAAGATATGAATAAAAAACTATTCTTTTTTTTCCTCACACCTTAGACTTGTTTAATTCTGACTCCATAGTTTCCTCATAATACAATCTGCAATAATGAACCTTTTAGAGGTCTTAAACCCAACTGATTAAATTCAACCTCCTCTACGATAGCAGCCTTCCTTCCCAACCCTTTCAAACACACAGACTTCTGATTATGTTGAAAATTCATAATTAACTTCTCAAATTCAAAGCATACAGTTCCCAAGGCCCTTAACCATTAAACTCTCAACACTATATCCGAGCCCACTAGATGCAACAATACAAAATCAATAATGAATTTATGACCCTGAATTAAAACTTGCACTCCACCACTAGTTTCCACAGTGTCTACTTTCTGCCCATTGACCACCCTAACAGACAAAGAAGGCCCAATTTCACTATTCACATGACATAACTTAGCAACTCTAGGATCCATAAAATTATATGCACTATCTAAATCAATTAAGACGGTCCAACTTTTCCCATTAGTTAACCTAAGTAACCTCATAGTTTGGGGTTGAGGTGTACTTGTAATAGCATGCAGTGTAATGTCCAACTCCTGCTCATCTTCCTCCTTTAGGATCTCCTCAGCTTGCCCCTCCTATGCTGAAATCCTAGGCTCTTCTATAACTTGTTCTTGATTAAAATCAAATAAGCCTCTAACACAAACAATTTGGGGCTTTTGCATTTGTGATTCCTACTCCACTGCTCATCACAATGGAAGCAAATGCCCTCAGCATTTCTTGATTTCATTTCATCTACACTAAGCTTCTTAACTGGAAACTTACTAACTGATAAAGCTGCAGGTTTATTCGTAGCTTTAGTTTTAAGGATGGGAGGTTTTGGAATTTCCTTCCAAGAAATTAACTTTGGCTTGACCAATTGGAATAGGAGTTTTGTTGTGAATAATGGTGGTACTAACATTGCTGTGTTTTGGTTGTGCCCTACTCATCACTGCTAGGTTTTCCTCATGCAACCTAGCCAATCCAAATGCAATATTTAAATACTCAATATTGAACACTTTCACAGCATATCAGATTTCTTTCTTAAGTCCTACTAAGAAGAAACTTAACTTCTGATTTTCATCAAGTCCAGTCACTCTATTTGTGATGGCTTCAAACTCGGACTTGTACTCCACAGTAGTCACTCGTTTAAGCCTAATCAATAGATCCATGGGATCTTCATATCGATTCTCTCCAAACTTGGTCCATAAGGCTCTAGTAAAATCTTCCCAATTCATATCTGACAAAAATTGACCAAATCTTGGAACCAAATTAAGACTTGCTCTCCATACGCATGGAAGTAATCATTAATTTTTAGGGCTCCTGAACATCATAATGAGTGAAAAACTGATTTTCCTTATACAACCACTCCACAGGATTTTCCTCATTGAAGTTGGGAAACTCCAATTTTTTGAAATGATAAGTAAGTATTATTAAATAGCATCGAAGGGATGCCAAAGTAAGAGAGCAAATAACAAACTTCCCCCTACTTACTTCATGCTAGCTATAAAAAGTAGAAAAGAACTAAGATCTATCTCTTTTCCTTCTTCAACCCAACTAAACAAGTAAGAAAGGAATAAACTTTTGGAATGCAAGACAGTCCTTTCTACATTGTCGAATATCCTCGTATTTCATTCCTTCCACATCAACCAAAAAAGATAATAAGGGATCAGATTCCAAATCTTCCTCTTCCTCTTCCTCCTACCCATTGGTTGTCCCCACCATACTGAAAGAAAGCTTTTTAAGTTAACGGGGAAGCACATTTGAACGCCAAAGCATGAAAGAATTAGATTCCAAATTTCAGTGGACCAACAACAATGGATGAACAGATAATCAATAGATTCCTCTTGTCTGAAACATAATGAGCATCTATTAACTATAGAGTAACCCCTTCCTTTTAGATTATCCACAGTTAGAATCCTTCCCCTCGCAGCACACCAAGAGAAGAAAATGACCCTTGTAAGACTAGGGGTCTTCCATAAATTCATCCAAGAAAAGACATCCTTCTCTCCTCTTTGTAAGAACAGATAGAAAGATTTTACTGAGAAATCTTTATGCATAGATGGCTTCCAAATCAATGAATCTACCATGTCTTCCGTTGGTAGAGAATAGAGTAATTCCATCAGCGTCCTGAAGCTATCCAATTCCCAGTCATTTAAACTCCTTCACAGCTGAATATTCCAAACTCTATTTGTGCCAAAGCCTATACTATAATCTGAAACTAAGGCATTCTTGTCCATTGCAATTACATAAATTTCAAGAAAAACTTATGAAAGACAACCACCAGCCAGCCAATTGTGTTTTCAAAACAGAATCCTATCCCCCCATCCCACCTTCCAAGATAAACAGCTAACAAATCTGGATCAATTCCTTCTTATACTACTCCATAAACTGGCACCAAAATAGGAGAAACCTTCAACAAAATTCTAGCCACCTTTTTCCACACCATATTTAGTCACAATCAATCTTTTCCAAAGACTAGAATCTTCATGTGCAAATCTCCAAAGCCACTTCCCCATAAGTGCTTCATTATGCAGCTTCAAGTGTCTAATTCCAGCTCCACCCGATTGTATAGGCTTACAAACCACTTTCCAATCCACTAAGTTGTGCTTGAAGGCTCCTTCACTCCTACCCCAAAGAAAATTTCTTTGCAATCCTTGGAATGCCTGAGTACTATTTCTACTTTGATCTAAGAAGCTAGCACTCTAAGAATTACCTTCATCTACTTCAATTCTGTTGCCCCCACTGTCGCTGGTAAGTGCTATCAGGTGGTTGGTTAAGTCTGCTATCTTCTTGTCTTGTTCTTTGAATTTAGATCCTAAGAACGTCTGCATTTTAATCAACAGGTCCATCATCTCAACTTGTTCTACAGCAGCTCTGGTGTTCTTTACCATAGTAGGCTCCGATACCAACCGATGAAGGCCCTCCTCAGATCCCATTAGTTTTCCTATGATGGTGTTTTATAGCAAGAAAATGAAAGAAGATGGAAAAAGATGAAGGAAAGTTGAAGTAGATTGATCAAATGAGAGAAACCCACTTTCGAGGGTGGTAACCTCCTCTACAAATTAGCAGTTCATACAAAGTTTTTCCATATCCAACCCTACTTACAGTTTTACTATTTATACTACTACAATTATTAAATTGGGCTTCTATGTAATAATGGAAATTGGGTTGTCTAAATGAACCATGTGTGATTGGGCTGCATTTGTTTGGGGCAGCATTTGGGTTTGGATTTACTATACGGTCTGGCAGTCTATCGGGAACATGATGCTTAATCCATTGGATTGTGAGCTTGGTCTCTTTCAAGTCCAAGTAGCCTTACACTTGCCCAACTGAGAGGATTGGCCCATCTTCAACGTAGCATCGGGAGAAAGGACTAAATTGCCCTTTATGAAAGATACCTTGTGTCTGTCCTCTCATGCTTCCATTTGTCTTTTGTCCCTTCAATTGCTCAACTATCACCTTGTTTTGTCCATTAAAGCTGCATGTATCACTAGCCACCCATCTCTCAGCTGCTAGACGAGCGTGATTCGTCAAGCTTGTGGCTTGATCAGGGTCGTCCACATCCACCAAACTCCAAGCAATCTGACAGTCCAAACTGAGTCACTCGCCACTGTCCATCTGTCCCCACTTTGCACGTCCCAAATTGATCATTGCACTCCACTTGTATATGGGTTTAGCCTTGTTTCCTTCCTCATAAATTAACTTTTCAACCTTATTTTCCTCTCGCTCTTTTGTCTGATTTTCATGATTTCCCATCTCCCTTTATTCCATATGTATTTTCTTTAAGGTTCTAAAAATGGAGTTGCAACATATAGTAGAATCAAGGGGTTTGGACACCATTAGGACAACAAAGGACAGAATCAACATTAATTTAATCTAAAAAATTAAAGAAACCAATGACGAGACTTAACAAAGTCAACAGAAGCTAGACTAGTGAAGAACTATGGACTTTCGAAAACAAGCCCAAAATAGCAAATGGACACCACCACTAAAGCAGCCGAAGGAGGATGATCGCATCGGAATAAGCAGCATTTGGAACCGATGAGTCATGTGCTCTCACATGTCGGCGAGAATGTTGCGATTGAGATCACACACCAGCGACTGGATTGAGTGTATGGGCGCGTGGTTGATTTTTCGACGATGGATTTTCGATGGTTGGGCACATCAATAGCAAGTGACTCCATTGGTATATGGATTGTAACCAACGGAACCTCAAAATAGTATTCATTGTACTTCTATCGCTAGCTATAGTTTACCGTTTTCTAACCCCCATTCCTTTTGGAAAAAAAAATAAAAAAAAAAATTAGATAGAGATTAGAATCTTTGCTTTGATACCATGTAAAGTAGAAAGGGATTTACTGAATGGCTTGACACCAAATTGCGTTGTCCAGGATTATTGTTTATAATCATACAATACTATACAGATTGCCTAGACTAGACAAATTACCCCTAGACTTAGATACATCACCATAGATACAAAAATACAATGATACAAGTACATGAATATACATTAACAACGACAATCAACTTCAATGTATTTGATTCTATCATGAAATACTGGATTAGAGGCAATATGAACAACTTGATTGTCGCACAATAATTATATGGGATATGAATAATGAACTCCTGAATCCTCCAACATATGTTGCATTGAAATCAACTAACAAAATGTATACGCCATGGGTCTGTAATCTGATTCAACACTTGACTAAGCTACTATCATCTGCTTCTTACTTTTTTACCTCCAATGAAGATAAAATATCCAATTGTGAATCTTTTATCTGATGGTGACCTAGCACAATCTACATTAGTATGCCCCTTATTAACGTATATAAGTATTAATGTATACTCATGTATCTCTATATTTATGCATATAACATGATGTAGCTAGTCTAGGGATAATGTATTTAGTCTAGATAATTTGTACAGTCTTTATTTTATAAGTATAAATACAATCATAGACAACCCAATTAGGTATTAAGTCATTCAGTAAATCTATCTCCTCTTTACATGATATCAAAACCTGTCTAATTTAAAAAAAAAAAAAAAGGATAAGAAAGGTTAGAGATGAATAGAAAACCATAGCCGGCGACTCGAAGATCAATCCGTACTATTTCAGCAATCCGTTGGTTATAAGCCATATACCAGTGAACTTGTCTACCACTGATGAGCCTAACTATCAAAGACCCATCACTGAAAAGTTAGCCACACGCCCACAAGTGGAGATCAGTTGTCAGCGTGGATCTCACTCCCAGCATTCTTACCAGCATGTGACAACGTTCCATCTGTAGCTTTTCCAACACGATCACCCTCCTCCACTGAACTTCGTGTTGGTGTTCATTGGCTGTTTTGGGCTTATTTCCAAAAATCCATACATTGTTCTTTACTGGTCTGACTTTTGTCGACTTTGCTAAGACTCGCCACTGGTTTGTGGTTTCTTTGATTTTTCAGAAGTAAGTTCAGTGTTGATTCTATCCTTTACTATCCTAATGGAGTCTAAACCTCTTGGTTCTACCATATATTTTCAATTGACTACAAGAAAATTAAATAAGGTTAATTATAAGCAGTGGTCTAAGGCTGTCAGGGTTGCTTTGGCAAGTTATGGCAAACAAAAGCATCTTACTGATTCAGCCTCAACTGAGTTAAGGGTACGATACATGGATTCAATAGGATGCACATATTGTTAATCTTTCATGGAATTTTATGGAATCTGATGTTGCTAATATGTGTACTCACTTGGATAGTTGTAAGGAGATCTAGGAATCTATCCGTCTATTATTCTGCAGTGACTTGACTTGTATATACGATCTATCTTGTGAGTTTTGTCAGTTACAGCAGTCTAGTAAGCTAGTTATAGACTTTAATTTCCCTAAAGCAAGTCTATGAGGAGTTGAACTCAATTTAACTATTGTCAACAAATAATCACAAGATACAAAAGTAGCGTGAGTAAATGGTGGTGCTTTGGTTCCTTATAGGCCTTGATACTGTATTTGAGCCAGTGAAAGCTCAATACTTAGTGGAGCTTCTCTCCCTTCATTTGTTGAGACTTACATCTTGAGATTTTTAGTTAGTTCAAATCCCTCTCAATCTGCACTTGTCAGTTAGGCACCCCCATATCATATTGACAATAGTGGTAATTGTGCTGATCATGGTGGGGTGAACGTGGACTAGGGGGACGTGGTAACTGATCTCAACCTAAGTACCCATTGTGGTTATTTAGAGCATACTCGTGAGAAGTGTTGGGATTTGTTTGGGGAAACCCTACCTATGGCACATATAGTCTCTTCTGATTTTCCTACAACTGCATCTATTACTAACGAGCATCCGCAGACTATAACTCTTTCTGAAGAAAAGTATTCAAGGCTTTTACAGTATCAGATAGCTCATTAGGCCTCTCTCTCTTTTGCTTCCCTTACTCATCAAGGCAAGTCTATTGCATGTCTCTCCGCTCATCCTCCTACCTTTTGAATTATACATTCTAGTGCTTCCAATCATATGTCTGAAACATCTATGTTTTTTTTTTTTTTTTAAAAGGTGTCTAGAACATTTTCGTTGTTTTCTGGTATTTAATATTTTACCTCTCCCCTAGCAGTTACTCTAGTTAATGGGTCAGCTATCTCTATCAATGGTGTTAGTATAATGATTCCTCCCCCTTCTCCTTCTCTAACTTCAGTGTTATATGTTCCATTTTTTCCTTTTAATCTGATGTCAGTAAACTTACCAAGTACGACAATTGTTCCACGACACTTTTCCTAATTCCATTGTTATTCAGGATATGAAAACAAAGGAGAAAATTGGCAAAGGATGTGAAGCTGGAGGAGCCTACTATCTTGATACATCAGTAATTCGAGCTTGTCTTGCGATAGCTTTCCCTGTAAAGGTTCATGCCGTCTTGGTCATTCATCTTTGGATAAGCTAAAGTCCATAGTTCCTAATTTACAGCATTTGCAATTTTTGAATTGTGAGTCCTGTCAATTGAGAAGCATCATCATGTGTTTTTTGCTTCCTGAGTCAATAATAGGTCAACGAATCTATTTTCGTTGGTCCATTCAAATGTTTGGGATCCTAGTCGAGTTACTTCAAAGTTGGGATTTCAATATTTTGTTACTTTTGTGGAGAAATTTCCAAAAATTACATGGATTTATTTTTCAATTTTTTAAGTTTTCTGTGCCGAAATTAAAACCCAGTTTGATGTGCCTGTGCAAATTCTTCGTAGTGATAATGCAACAAAATATTTTTCTAAACTTTTTGTTGATTTGATAACCTCTTCTGATATGGTCCATCAAACTTTTTTCCCCATACATCACAAAAAAAATGGGGATGCTAAAAGAAAAAAATTTGCATCTTATTGAAATAGTTCATTCTCTATTTTTTCAAAAGAATGTTCCCCAAAATTTTCTAGAGTAATGCTATTTTAACTGCATGCTATTTAATCAATCATCTAATTGACGTCGACAAATTCATATAACCGACCCCACCTAGTGGGAAAATGCTTGGTTTGGTTTGGTTTGGTTATTTAATCAATCATATGCCCTTTTTTGTTTACAAGTGACTAACCCCTCATTCTGTGTTTTGCCCTAACAAACCTTTATTTTCTCTTCCACCTTGGATTTTTGGGAGCGTTTCATTTGTTCATTAGCTTGCTACTAGGACCAATAAATTGGATGCTCAAACTCATAAGTGCATCTTTTTAGAGTACTCTAGATTACAAAAGAGTTATCATTGTTACAACCCTTCTCTCAACCAATTCTTTATTTGTGCAAATGTCACTTTACACCATTTTTATCTCATATAAAGCAGAAGATATTTTAGCCATTTGCATCAAGCTCAAACTTCCTTCTTGCATACGCGCACCCCCAGAAGCACACACTTTAATAAAAGGTAGAAATTTTTTGGTAGCATACTCGATCAAACGGGCAATTTTCTCCCTGACTACGGATCCCATACTACCCCCCATAAATTGAAAATTCATAACCCCAATTGCTGCCTCATAATCACTAGCCAATATGCTTCTCTCTTATGCCTTTCTTCGTTCATGGTTCGATATTCTGGTGTCCTAGGCATAGAGCAACCACACCGATGAGTCATCATTTCTCTCTTATCCCAGTTGAGTCTGTTTTGGATAATCACTATACTCCTCTGAATCCATCTAGTCGTTTGACTCATCTTGATTTGCAGGTATACACTCATCGTCAAGTATTGGCTACTCTACCTACTGCTTCCTATGCTCCACTACCAACTCCTCCCATGTTGTCTGCTCCAGTCAGTGATTTAAATATTCCAATTACTCTTTGAAAAAGTAAACATTCTTGTACCTCTCATCCTATTCTAATTTTGTATCTTATGATGTATATCACTCTTATATCGTTCATTTGCTACATCTTTATCCTCTATTTCTATTCCTAAATTTGTTTTTAAAGCACTTTCTCACCCTAGGTGGCTTTCTGCTATGGAAGATGAGATGTCTACTCTTCGAGCCAATGATACTTGGGAACTTGTTGCTCTTCTTCCTGATAAGTCAGTAGTTGATTGTTGTTGAGTATATATTGTTAAGGTTCATCATGATGGCAATGTGGACACGTTGAAGGCACGTTTAATAACAAAGGGGTATGCATAAGTTTATAGTTTGAAATTCTCTGAGACATTTTCTTCTGTTGTTAAGATTGCCCCAATTCATTTTATTATCTGTCTAGCTGTAGTATATCATTGGTCTCTATACCAACTTGATGTGAAAAATACTTTTCTTCATGGTGATCTCATAGAGGAAGTCTATATGGAGTAACTAATTGGGTTTGTTGCTCAGGAGGAGTCTAGGCTGGTTTGTAAGCTGAAGAAATTATTATATGGCCTAAAACAGTCTCTTCCGCATGGTTTGGCAGATTTAGCATTGCTATTACTAAATTTGGCCTAGTCCGTTGTAGAGTAGATCATTTAGTATTTTATCATCATTCTTCTAAAAAAAGGATTCAGCTTCTTGTGCATGTAGATAACATCGTTATCATAGGTGGTGATTCACAGGGTGTTATTGATCTAAAATTGTTCTTCTAAAGTAAGTTTAGTACCAAGAATTTGGGTTTATTGAAGTACTTCTTGGGAATTGAGGTTGCTTAGTCATATATGGCATTTTTCTCTCTCTCAAAGAAAGTATGTTGTTGATTTATTGACTGAGACATGTATATTAGGTTCTAAACCTATGGACACTCTAATGGTTCCAAATGCTAAGTTGAGTGATGATAAAGGAGAGCTATTACATGATTCTAGTCAGTATCGAAGGTTAGTTGGAAAGCTAAATTACTTGATAGTTACCAGGTCAGATATATCTTTCGCCACGAGTGTAACCAATCAATTTTTAGAATCACTTAATAGTCATTGGGATATTATTATTCAAGTTTTGATATACCTGAAAGGTGCACCTATTAAAGTTTATTATATAAGGACAATAGACACACTTTAGCTCAGGAGTACACCGATGCAGACTGGACCATGTCACCATTAGATTAACGATCTACTACCATGTATTGTATCTTTGTTAGAGGTAATCTAGCATCTTGGAAGAGTAAAAAATTGACAGTTGTAACACAGTCAAGTGTTTAATCAGATTATAGAGTCATGGTACACACGTCTTATGAGTTGATCTAGGTATATAACATCTTAAAGGAGTTAGGCGTTCATTGTTCACATCCCATAAAGTTATTATGTGACAATCAGACTGCTGTTTATAATGCCTCTAATGCAGTATTTCATGAGAGGACTAAACATATTGAGATTGATTTTCATTTTGTTAGAGAAAAGATTCTACATAATGATCAAAACTGGTCATTTGAAGTCTGAATATCAACTTGCTAATTTGTTTACTAAAGCTCTAGGGAACCGAGAGTAAGGTTTATTTATAACAAGTTTAGAATATAAAGTTTAGAACATGTAATATATATGCTCCAGCTTGAGGAGTGTTAATGTATATTTATGCATCTCTGTATTTATATATCTAGGGTGAAGTGTCTAGTATAAGGGTAATATATCTAGTCTAGATAATCTATATAGCCTTCATTTTATAACTATAAATACAATCATAGACAACCCAATTGGGTATCAAGTCATTTAGCAAATCTATCTCCTCTTTACAACCTTGAAATAAAGTACATCTGTTGTCCTTGTATAATAAACCTCTACCACCCGATGCACTTTTACACATCCAGAATTCGGATAATTGCATGCTAATGACTAGGACGAGATGATTCTAAGAATTGACTGATCACACTCATAACAAAAGCTATATCTAGTCTAGTGATAGTCAAGTAATTTAACCTTTTAATTAACTTGCACTACTAACTAAGATCATGTAATAACTAACCCTTATCAACAAATAGCTAAGTATTTGGATCATTGGAGTGTCTAGAGGTTTTGAACCTAATATATCAGTCTTAGCAACAAATCAAGAACATACATTTTTTGAGAGAGAGAAAATGCTCATACGTGACCTAGCTACCTCAATTCCTAAGAAGTATTTCAACAAACCCAAATCCTTGGTACTTAATTTACTTTGGAGAAACAGTTTCAGATCAATAATGCCCTAGGTATCATCAACTGTGATAGCAATGTCATCTATATACATTACTAGCCAAATTTTGCCCCTTAAGCGAATAACGATAAAATGCTAAATGATCTACATCACAGTGAATTAGGCCAAGTTCAATGACAACAATGCGGAACCTACCAAACCATGTTTAAGGAGAATGTTTTAACCCATATAATAATTTTTTCAGCTTACAACCTTACCCAAACTTCTCCTGAGCAACAAAACTAGGAGATTACTCTATATAAACTTCCTCAAGTAGATCACCATAAAAAAAATGCATTATTTACATCAAGTTAACGTAAAGACCAATGATAGACTATAGTTAAAGAGATAAGAAAGTGGACAAAAGCTATTTTAGCAACGGAAGAAAAAATCTCAAAAAAGTCTAAAGCATAAAGCTGTGTAAAGCCCTTTGCAACTAGACAAGCCTTTAATCTATCCACAATGCCGCCGAGTTGAATTTAATAATGTATACACAACAACAATCAACCATTGACTTATCAGGAGGAAGAGGAATAAGGTCGCAAGTACTATTAGCTCGGAGAGTAGACATTTCATCTTCATGATAGAAAACCACCTAAGATGAGACAATGCTTCAGAAAAGAGTTAGGGTTAGAGACAAGTGATATAGATGTAACAAATGAACTATGAGGGAATAACATATCATAAGACAAAAAATTAGAGATAAAATGGAAAGTAAAAGAGCGTTTACCCTTTCGGAAAGCAACAGGAATATCCAACTCATTAGTAGGATTTGGTGGCATGGGAGACATTAGTGGTGGACCACATAAAGCAGTAGGTGGAGCAGTTACTACTCGACATCTAGTGTAAATTTGCAAATTAGAGTGAGATAAATAATAAGCCAAACTAAGATAAGGAGGATGATTCACTAAAACTGGTTCAGCAGAAATAAGAAGTAAAGGAAGACTCGTTAAGAATGGCTTGAGATTGAGACTGAGCAAAAAATGGGGTGGATTCAAAGAAAGTGATGTCAACACACATAAAGAATCGATTAAGAGAAGGACTATAGCAACGGGTTCTCTTCTGTAACCTAGAGTATCTAGGAAAAATGCACTTGTGAGCATTAGAATCCAATTTAACTAACCCACTATTGAGCTAATAGACAAATGAAACATAACCAAAAACTCGAGGTAAAAGAGAGTACAAAGGTTGGTGTTGAATTAACACAAAATAAGGAATGTGTCCCTCAAAGACGAACGAGTGCATCCGGTTCATCGACTAACATGCAGTCAAGATATCATCATTGGGAACTTTCATGCGAATAAGTAGATAGTGAGTTGTCTTAATGAGATGTAAATTCTTTCTTTTAGCAACCCCATTTTATTGTCATGTGCGAGAACAAGAAAATTCATGAAGGATGCCCTTTAAGAGATTATGAATTCGATAAAAGGGTTAGAGAAATACTTTTGGGCATTATCACTACAAAGGATTCGCACAGACACTTCAAACTGGGTTTTAATTTCAACACATGCGGCATGAAAAATAGAAACAACTCAGAGTAATCTTTCATTAAATAAATCCAAGTTAGCCTTGAAAAATCATCCACAAAATAAAATACTTAAATCCCAACTTTAAAGTGACACGACTAGGACCCCAAACATCTAAGTGAAGTAAATAGACAAGACACGATGACGTTGACTCAGGAAGCAAAAGACACATGATGATCCTTTTCCAACTAACAAGACTCACAATTTAAAGAATTTAAATGATCTAGACTTGGACACATTGACTTCAGCTTTTCTAACAATGGATTAGGTGACAATGAATCTCGATAGGAGAGGCTATTGCAGGACAAGTTTCATGCACCGTAGTATCAAGATGGTAGACACCTCTAGCTCCATTCCCCCCTCCAATTATCTTCCTTGTTGCCATATCCTAAATAATGGTAGAATTAGAAAAGAATATCACTAAAAAATTATTGTGTTTCGTAAGTTTACTAAGAGATATTAGATTAAATGGAAAAGAATGAAACATATAACACTAAAGCCAAAGAGAGAGAATGAGAAGGAATCGTTTTACGAACACCACTAACTGGAGTAGTCGAGCCATTGGCTGAAGTAACTTCTAAAAGAGAAGTGGAATACTACACGCTAGAGAATAATGTGGATACTCCAGACATATGTTTACAAGCACCAAAATCTATAACCTAAGAAGCATTAGCGAGGGAGGCAGTAAGAAAAAGAACCCGATTAGCTGTCTGGTACTGTAAGAATCTTGAATAGTCTTCTCCTAAAAGTCACAGTTTGTGGATGTTCACTAATAGTGCAAACTTATGTACAGGTGTCCCAAATAAATCCCATCACTTCTCGCAAACATGACCCAATCTTCCACAATGTGTACACTTCGGTCATGATCCTCTGCCACAGCCTCCTTATTAGCCCCAGCCTCCTTATCCACAACCACCTCCACGAGTACCATGATTATCACGAATGCCAAAATGAGAAAGAGGTATCTAACTAGAAAGAGCAAAGTAAGAGGAATTTAAACTAAATGAAGAAGAATCTTGAGATACAGCTCTCATAACCTTAGAATAAGTCTCAGCAAACGAAGGAAGAGAAGCTTCACTAAGTACCTAAGCTCTCACTGGCTCAAACTTTAGATCAAGACTAGCAAGGAACCGAACAACCACCATCTATTCACACTGCCTTTGCATTAGTCATGTCCAATGACAATGGCTGAATAGAGTTCAATTCTTTATAGACTTATTTTAGGGATGCCAAGTAATCTACAACTGATTTACTAGACTGCTACAGTTGGAAGAACTCATGAGATAGATCATACATGCGAGTCAAGTCACTAGAAAATAATAAACTGATATACTCTTAAATCTCCTTATAATTATCCAAGTGAATACACAAATCAGCCACATAAGGTTCCATAGAATTCCAAGGTAAGCTAACAAGATACGCATCTTTTTGTATCCACGTATCATGGTAGTATCAGTCTTGGCTAGAGGTGAATTAGTGAGGCGTTGTTGTTTTCCATAACTAGTTAAAGCAATTCTAATTGCTTTGGACCATTGAATATAATTAATTCCATTCAACTTCCGGGTAGTAAGCTAAGTCGAAAATGATTGAACCAATGATGGTTGTATAAGTTGATTTACGTTTCATACTATTCTAACAAATGAATCCAGAAAACACTGATCTATAAAAATAAATAAATAAATAAACAAAATGAACCATGGATAGGCGAAAGAAGAACCACTAATAGGTCGCGTGAGAATAACACACTGGATTGTGTACTAAGCAAGTTGAACTGTCAAACGATTCTTCCCACATTAGTCACCGAAGAGAGAGAATCACACCAAAAGAAGAACCAAACTGATCGGGGGTCACGTACCTAAACATGCTGACGAGCGTTCTACCTGAGTCTAAGATGCACGTGACAACGCCTGGGAAGGTTCTCGATGATGGCATTTCGATAAGTTACCTTGTTAGTGGCAAGCGACTCTCTGGGTTTGGTCACTATAATGTTTTATTGATTGGAGGTTGATGAGTCAAGAATTGACTTCGCATGAACTAGAACGAGACTTCGCGACCATCTTTGAGCAACTAGAACAACTATCTCTAGTGTGACACAAAGCTAAACTAGCTTCCGGCTGGTGACATTTGACTGGAGGGAGGGCTAGGTTTTGTGACTTTGGAATCACAACTCTGATACCATATTAAGAAATTAAGTATTAATTAAATGATTAAACACCCAATTGGGTAGTCTCTATTTGATTTATACTTACTACACAATATTTTTACAAACTAAATTACCCGAAGACTAAACACATATATACATTAAAATACATCAATAGTAACATCTCACCAATATTGAGTTTACAATGGATCACTAACCAAGTAAAAAATTTGATTTTGATAAGTATGCTGGCTTCCGAATCATGAAAGCAAGTAGAAATAATGATGAGGTGTTGGTCTTGATTAGTTCTTCAAAAAACGATTTAAAAGAATCCTCGTTGGCATGTTTAGGTATTAGGATACAGAGCTATCCAAATACCAAACTTTCCTATCAAGAGAAGATTTTAAATGAAAATTGAAGTTCCAAGGTCCTAGGGTTGGAAATGATGATGATTCAGAGGATAGCATTGAGGAAATTGAACAATAATGTTCTTTGGATAGCCTGTATAGATTAGAAAACATGGTGGGAAATGGAATCTCACTTCTCCATTTGTCCTCCAAGAATAAAGTATGATTCCCATTTCTTACCTCCCATTTACAATATTGAGAGAAAATCGTGAAATACCTGGAAATACTCTTCCACAATTTCTCAGTGTTCCGCTAATTGATAGACTAGAATCTCAATCATTGTTCAACAGCCCATATTTACTCTTGACAATTGACAGCACAATGAATTTTGTGTGGGGAAGTCTTCATAGCCACTTTGCTAATAGTGCATCATTCCTAGTAATCATGTTACCCACCCCTAGACCACCATTCATTTTAGGAAGAGATACATTCTTCTAGTAAACAAGGCGGTTTCTATTTCCTTCCTCTCATCCTTCCCAAAAATAAATTCCTGATCAGAGTTTCAATGGTTTGGCCCACTCTAGGAGGCATTTTAAAGAATTATTTTTCTTTTTGATTTTATTGTTTTAATGTTAAATTAAGGAAATGATGTGCTAAAAAACGTATCTGCCTGAATGCTGGTAATGAAACTATGAAATGATTATGCGTTTCATTAAAGCTCAAAATGCAAAATGGAAACGCGATTTCAGTTTGGCCAACTAAAAAGGCTGAAACCGCATGATGAGATTGTGGTTTCAAGCTAACCGAGAAACCGTGAAATGAGATTACAGTTTCTAGCTAAGCCTGATACTGCATTTTGATTATACAATTTCTCTTGCAGTATCCCAACCAAAATCATACAATTTAACCTTTAGATCATGAAAACAAAAATTGACCCCACACATCCAGCACAAAAATTAAGGGGAAAAAAAGGAGGGAAAAAACCAAAAATAAAGGAAAAAGGAAGCCATTCTATAAATATGGTCTTCAAAAGGTCCATTCCCATCTTGATCCGGAGGGGAAGATGGAGAGGAAGGAAGAAAGGGGGAAGGTGCATAATCTCTTTCCATCCTCCCAGTTTTGCAGAGGTTATGTATATAGATATATATATATATATATATGAATGTGTATATATTGCCTGACCTTCTAGAGCTTGTGATGCGGAACAAGGATTGAAAGTAAAGAAAGAATATAGAGAAAGCAAGAGAAAGAAGAAAGTAGCGAAGAAGAATTAGAAGAAAAGAGGGGAAAGAAAAACACAGCCACCGATATTATTCAATCAATCATTCATCAATCCTCTTCTGTTAACCCTAAGTAGGGTTTAAATAGAAAACATCATGGGCCTAACACAAAAGGCCTAAAATAAAATAAAACGATACTAAAATAGCCCAAAAACAAATGGGTCCAAATAACCTCTAATAATATAAACTCATTATTAATAAAGCCCAAAACAAATAGGCCCAAATAATAAATAAAATAATAATAATAATAAAAGAAATAAAAATCTAGATGATGTCCTCATCAACTCTCCCGGACTGAGAAGAACTCGACTCCGTCAAGTTGAAAACTTGGCACTATTATCATGTCGCATTTTCCACTTGACAAGACATCTTTGGAGTTGAAGGAAAATGAGATCCTCAACATCGAACACAGATAGGCAACGCTGAAGAGGTGGAGGAACTGGAACCGGCATAAAAATATCTCCATAACCTGCAGACAATATTTGAGGCCCAAAGATGCCTCCACAAGATAACAAATTCTCCACATGCCAAATTACGACAAAACTCATATCACATGGCAAAGTGAAAAAAATTGCATTGGGACTAGGATCACAAAGGATATAGAATGGCCCAACATTTTCGGCATGCAAATTTTGGCAAGACGATATGAGGTAGTAAGTATGCAATGCATAAGTCATCATTAAGTTACATCCATTAAATTCTTTATTCTCATCAATAACATAAGTAGGAAATTTATAATAATTATTACTCAACCCAATTTTCCAATTAATATCAGCATTATCAAAAAAGGATGGAATACATGGTTGAGACAAAATGACGAGGGAGGATGCAAATGAACTTGTCAAATTAGAATCTCTCAAAGAAGAATAAGTTGCTGGAAACTCAATGAGATCAATAGAATAGCGGTAAGAGATGCTACCCATGACTTGTAAGAGAAATTGTTCAATGTATACAAGAATGCCTCTGTTATACACTAGAAGTGAGGAGGATTCATGCAACTGAGTAATCTCACGGAAGAACAACTTGAACATAGACTCAAAGAACTCCCAACTGATGAACTCACTAAGTAAAACTATTAAGATGCTAAAATAATATCCCCTGAAAAAATAACCATCACCAATGATAAAGTCTATGTAATCTTGACGATCATTATTCATGATGTCCTCAAATAAATTAACAAAATCAAGGTAAGATGACGGTGGAACCAATTCAACTACTTTAGACACATTTTGAGGATTTGGTGACTCAATATGATCAAGTGTCAAAAGAGGAGAATTAATAAGAGAATCAGAAGTATCAACAGAAACAATAGGGGCGCCAGGTTTAGGAGATGGACGTTGTAACTCAATAGTTTGTAGAGGGCACTTTGACTCTGACATAGACTCATAAGACTCAAACTTATAATATTTTTCAATTTCTAAAGCTTTGGAATAAGCTTCATTTAACGTCTTATGAGTGTATTGCTGAACTACTTCACGGATGCAAGGCCTTAGCCCAAGAACAAATCTACTGATGGCACAAGGCTCATTTTGAAAGTTAGACCACTTCCTAAGAGTTTTAAATTGATCAAAATAGTCATCAACAGAAGAATCCTCCTGTTTAAGACGCATTAACTGAGACCATGCCTTATCTATAAAATTTTTAGGAACAAATCGATCACTCAAAATTTGTTTCATCAAAGCCCATTGAGTAACATGTCTATGGTATAACTCAACTGTTTGCCAATACTCTCTAGCATAATTGGTCAATCTTGTTTTGGCCAGACGAATACATTGGTCATCAGACAGGTCGTGATAGTTAAAAATGTATTCGATATTATCTACCCAGTCAAGAAACTCAGGAGGATCGATAGTGCCACTAAAATAGGGAGGATCTTTGACGTAAGTTTGATGAATAGAATGGAGTCCTACTTTATTATTCCAATATGATTGGTTTTCGAAATTCATGGCAAAATGGTAGAAGTAATTTTTTTTTTTTAATGCTGATATTAAAGAAAATTGAAAAAGAAAGTAATAAAAATATAAAATCCTAATATGCTTAAAATAGGAATAACAAATCTAATAAATGAAACTCAACAAATAATTTAGGCAAGCAATAAGTGAGTGATTTTTTTTTTTTTTTTTTTTTTTTTTTTTTTAAGATGGGCAACAATTAACTAAATTCAAAAGGGAAATAGGAAGTAAGATAAATGAAACAAATAGGCAAGGTTCAAGTTCAAATTTATGCAATTCACGCTGCCATATGACATAAGCATTTATCATAATTAACAGTGAAAGAATTGTATCTAATCCAAACCTTTGCTTCAAACTATATAAAGTGTTCACTTTTGAAATATCCGAATAAGTAGTCGGCTGTTTTGTTGCTTAAAATTTGCCAAAATAGATTGACAGAGTGTTCTGGAATTCATCGCAAGTCGCCGGAAGTTCGCCGGAAAAGCTGCCGGAGGTCGCTGGAGGTCACCTGGAGTTCACCGGAGGCAGGTGGTGTTGCTGGACTTCGCCGGAGTTTGTCGGAAAAGTCGCCGGCTGGTCGCCGGAAAAGTCGCCGGAGGTTGTTGGGGTCACCAGTGAGTTCGCCGAAGGTAGGTGATTCCGGTGGTGTAGGTCGCCGGAGCTAGGTGTAGCCGAAAATGCACGAAAGTGTATACGAAGGTCTTGAGGGTGACGATGCGTACGCGTATGTCAGCGGCAGCGGCTGTGGCTAGGGTTTTTTTTTTCTCACGGCTGAAAACGGTGATTTGATATTTTTCTTTTGCACCAGGGATTCGCTCTGATACCAAGTTGATGCGGAACAAGGATTAAAAGTAAAGAAAGAATATAGAGAAAGCAAGAGAAAGAAGAAAGTAGCGAAGAAGAATTAGAAGAAAAGAGGGGAAAGAAAAACACAGCCACCGATATTATTCAATCAATCATTCATCAATCCTCTTCTGTTAACCCTAAGTAGGGTTTAAATAGAAAACATCATGGGCCTAACACAAAAGGCCTAAAATAAAATAAAACGATACTAAAATAGCCCAAAAACAAATGGGTCCAAATAACCTCTAATAATATAAACTCATTATTAATAAAGCCCAAAACAAATAGGCCCAAATAATAAATAAAATAATAATAATAATAAAAGAAATAAAAATCTAGATGATGTCCTCATCAGCTTGAGATAGCAGTGGAGAGCAGCAATGGTGGACGAGGAAAGCAGTAGCGAGAAGGAGAGCAGCGGCAGACAAGGAGAGCGGTGGTGGAGGTGAAGAGCGAAAGTGGGGGAGTTTTATGGTGTAGGAGGAGAGCTAAGGAGATAGGCTTCAAACAAGAGAGAGATTAGAGTTGGGGTGTGTAATGAGCAAGTGTAAGAGAAACAACAGCACAATCAAAATGCGGTTTCAAGCTTTGCCAAAAATCACAATTTCATTTCGCGATTTCTGGTTAAGCCTGAAATCACAATCTCACTATGCAGTTTCAACTGGCAAGGCTGAAATCATATTTTCTTATGCGTTTTTAACTTTCATGAAACTGTAATAATTCTAATCTTTAATTTTTCATTTTTAAGTTTGGATTTCTAATTTTTAATTTTCAAACTTTAATTTATAAACTTTTAATATATATGTATATTAAAATAAGGTTATATATATATACGCGTGGCCACCTGAGGCTTTGCCTCGTGAGTAATCTAGCCTATTGTACATAGGTTTGGTGAGTAAGCCATAGTCAAGCCACCCTTCTTTCTTTTCCATCTGCCAGCAAAGGTAGGCTACGTTTGTAGCTTTGCTTGGTGGCCACAATATCATTGATTTGTGGCTTTAAAGGCTCCTTGAAGCTCGCCATGTGGCAAGGTAAATCAGTACAAAAGGGGGAGGTGAGGGATGTAGTGCACGGGCAAGCTCGAACCGCCCCCCCGGGGGGGGGAGATGATGATGTTCGGCCAAAAAATTAGGGGAAACCAGGAATAGGAAAAGCCATGTGATATCAAGTAAGTACATTAAATTCCTGCCAAATGTAAATTAATTTTAAGGTTTTACAATTTAAGGCATATTAAAAATATTAGTATAATTATTTTGATAAATAGGTCAATAATTTTAAGAGTACGAAGCATTATTGGCCATCCCTAGGTGGTTCTTGTACTACATCAGGATATTGAGATAGAGATTTAAATACATTATATTTATATATAATGTGTAAAAATATTATGATAATTTTTTTTCTGTGTGTTTCTTTTGTGTGAAATTTAACTACATCAAAATCGGTCTATAGTCTACGGATATATACATATATGAATACATATAAATAATATATAATATCAAATATATTTAATATCATTTTGCTCTTTGTCGGAAAAATAAGTTGGGAAAAGAAACAAAGGATTTTCAAAAATTACAACATGACCGCAAATTTTAAATAATTACAAATGACTCCTGGAGTTTTGATTAATTACAGAATCACCCCCAAAGTTTAAAATAATTACAAGGTAACCCCCAAAGTTGTAGAAAATTACATAATGATCCCCCAAGTTTGTGAAATTACAATTTTATCCCCGATATTGTAAATGTGGGGATAGCGGATAGTAGAAAAATAGGAAGGGTATAGAGACTACCATTGGGTTGAAAGATCTAAAACTTGCGCAGGAGTTGGTGTTCATACCAGTGGGTTAGTAGCCTACAACATGATAATTGAGGGTTTGGCTTATCGTGGCCCGTGGTTGAAAACCACAAATACGACATTGTTAGTATCCACCCTATGATTTGTTGTGAAAATCATATAGCAGTAAAGGAATTTAATAAACACTGATAACTTTTTTTTTTTTTTTGGTAATTAAACACTGATAACTTGTCTATTGCTGAAAGGATAATCAGAGTATTAATATTTTCTGTGACATATTTGTTTGGTGAGTTATTGACAAATTATTATCTAATTGAATTAAATAAAGTAATGCACATGTTTGATTTTATTGCATATTATATATATTAGTATATGTAAGGTGGGCACAAGTGGTTGGTGCTCATGTCCCTACAGATAATAATGCAGGTGCAACTCCTGAACCCTAGGCAGACCACGGCGTCACGCTTCTTGTTAATTATTTAAGAAAATTTTTGTTGCCATTTTAGTTTAAATGCTGAAAGTATCCTTATACCCATATACAAGAACAAATGAGATATTCAGAACTGTGCGAACTACCGTGGGATTAAATTGATGAGCCATACGATGAAATTATGGGAGAGAGTTATTGAGAGAAGACTAAGAAGGACAACAAACGTTTCAGATAACCAATTTAGTTTCATGCCTGGAAGATCAACCATGGAGGCTATCTTTCTCTTGAAGAGGTTAATGGAATAGTATAGAGAAGGTCAAAAAGATTTGCATGCCTGGAAGATCAACCATGGAGGCTATCTTTCTCTTGAGGAGGTTAATGGAATAGTATAAAAAGGTCAAAAAGATTTACTTATGGTGTTCATCGATTTAGAGAAGGCATATGACCGGGTTCCTAGGGAGATTCTATGGAGAGTATTGGAAAAGAAAGGAGCGTGTGTTGCATATATTGAGACGATAAAGGACATGTATGATAGAGCCATGACATCTATACGGACAACTGGTGGAGAGACTAATAAGTTCCTTATCATGATTGGTTTACATCAAGGCTCAATGTTAAGCCCATACTTGTTTACTTTAGTTATGGATGAGATTACAAGACATATTCAGGATGAGGTGACGTGGTGTATGCTATTTGCAGATGATATTGTTTTAGTAGATGAGACGAGAGAATAAGTGAATGCTAAGCTAGAATTGTGGCGGGATACGTTAGAGACAAAAGGGTTTAGGCTAAACCGATGCAAGACGGAATATATGGAATGTAAGTTTAGTCAAAGTAGGATAACGGGTAGTATAGAAGTAAGTTTAGGCACACAAAAGATTATAAAGAAAGATAAATTTAGGTATCTTGGATCTATGGTGCAACAAGATGGAGGGATTGATAATGATGTAAGTCACAGGATTCAAGCCGGGTGGACCAAATGGAGGAGTGCTTCGGGGGTTTTGTGCGACCGAAAAGTCCCCCTCAAGGTGAAAGGAAAGTATTATAAGGTAGCGGTTAGACCAGCGCTGCTATATGGATCAGAGTGTTGAGCAGTAAAGCATAATCATGGTCAGAAGATGGCAGTTGCGGAGATGAGAATGCTAAGGTAGATGTGCAGGATTACAAGGAAATATAGGATTAGGAACGAGGAGATTAGGGGCAAAGTAAGAATAACACCGATTGAAGATAAAATGAGAGAAAATCGATTAAGATGGTTTGACCATGTTAGAAGGCGTCCAGCAAAGGCACCTGTTAGAAGGTGTGAAAGTATAGAGATTGCCAGGAGTAGGAGAGGTAGAGGAAGATCCAAGAGAAGCTGGAAAGAAACTATTAAACATGACCTGACCTACCTAGATCTATCGGAGGACATGGCCCTAAACAGATCTAATTGGCGTCAACAAATCCATATAGCCGACCCAACCTAGTGGAAAAAGGCTTGGTTTGGCTTGGTTTGGTTTATTCGCTTGGTTTGTAAGACTTTAAGGCCGAGTTTTATTTATTTTATATTTGAGATTCTAATTGGAGCTACTTTACTTTTATCTCGTGATAGTTTATTGGCATAGATTGTGTATGTCGGCTCCAGAGTGGTCATGGCTCTAATCAGGGATAAATAAGTTACGACTGCATTAGGATATGTGACATCTTTCACTCACTCCCTGTGTCACGAAGTTCGAGGCGTGACAAAACCACATAATCGTTTTGCAATTTCATTAACAGTAATTTGGCAAGTATGCCTTCTAGCACAACTTAATTATTTAATATTAAAAAGGTAAAAAAAAAAAATCCAATTTAAATATCTACATAAAGCAACTAGGCACATTTGATAACACTAATTGAATCAGTGTAAGTCTCATACCTCCTCGATAGGAAAGCTTTCTTCCATCCATGAATTCTCTTCATGATTTTCTCTACCAAAGGGCCCTAAAATCCTTGTCATTAGGGGTCACCTCCTAATGGGAAAGACCCCGACACTTTATAAGCCAAGATTCAGATTGACATCCAATTTGATCATTAATATTATCCGCTATCACTTTTTCCAAATTCCTCAAAATTCCAACCAATGATGGAATATTTTTCCTTCCTATCAGAGGAGAAAAACATTGTGTCATCGACAAATTGCAAATGAGACACCATCTTATCGTTCCCAATATACATACCCTCCACAATCCCATTATGGCTCCATCAACCATCTTACTGAGTATATCAACTATTAGAATAAACAAGAAGGGAGTTAAAACGATCTCCTTGTCTTAATCCCTTAGATGTAGGAAAAGGATCTCCTAGTTTGCCATGTACAATAACTGTGAAGTTGGTAGATGATAGGCAACATTGAATCCACTTTTTCCACTTGCTTTCAAAACCTTTTTGATCTGAGACATAGTCTAAGATATCCGTTTCAACATGGCATTTTCAATATCAACTTTAAACACCATGCCTTCTTGCCTCTCGTTTATATTCTTCTACCACCTTATTTGCAAGTAAGACTCCATCCAAAATTTACCAACCTTCTAAAAAAGCATTTTGGGTTCCTACCACTATATCACTAAGAACAAATCTTAATCTCCTAGCTAATACCTTAGTTATAATCTTGTGAAGTGATGATACTATACTAGTTAGACAGAATTCCTTCAAATTTTTTGGCTGGTTTTTCTTAGGAATTAAACAAATAAAGCTAGCCTTTTGTGCCCACTTTCATCATACCACTCTGAAAATATTCATTGAAAATTCTCATTAGATTAGATTTAAATACTTCCCATCCAACCCAAAAAAACCGCCATAGTAAAACCATCTGGACGAGGTGATCTATCTCTGCAACATTCAAGTACAGCCTTCTTGATTTCCTCTAACTCAAATGGTCTCTCAAGCCAGATGCTCCCTTCCAGGTTAATAGGGTTTAGGTCTAGCCCTATTATCACATAGCTACCTCTTTTCCTTGATATATAAAGATTTGGGAAATAATTTTGAATTTCCTCATTGATTACCTCTTCTTTCTCCAATATCTCACCCTCCCATTCCTCCAATCCTTTAATACCATTTTCAGTCTTTTACTATTAGCTACTCTGTGGAATAGTTTTGCATTATTGTCACCATCTTTGAACCAATTTATTTTTGTTTTTTGCCTCCAACGTAAGCTCTCCTTCCATAGTACTTCCTCATACTTACTTCTCAGGACATGTCTTTCCTTATATTGTCATCCAAGCCTCCATTGAGCACATTCTTATCAATATCATCGATTCTATCTGCGATTTCCTTATTTGTTTTCCTTATATCAGCAACGCACTCCTTGTTCCATTCCTTTAATTTGCCTTCAATGGCTTTAAGTTTTCTCATGAATTTATATCCTTCCCATCCTAACACTTCCACCAATTCCTCCCACCACTATTTAAACAAAGTCCAAAAAGAATGATGCTCCACCCACATACTCTAAAATCTAAAGGAATAGGGCCCTGTTTAAGGAGTTGATTTCCTTAGCATTCAATGTTATCAATGAGTATCAATAACCAACATTCCACAGTCCAGTGAAGTCAAGATTCTCTCTATTTCTCAGTTACAAGTCTCCAGTGATCTCCTACCATCAACAATGCTCAACGTCACTCCCAAACAGTTAAAAACATCCATCATGACGTCATCCATTAACAAGAACATAGACAGAAGTAATAAAGAATATAAAGAAATTACAAAATATTGGAAAAGAGGGGATGGCCTGGAAGGAGAGAGTCCAAAGCTCTGCCAATTTTTTTCCTTTGTTTTTTTTTTTTTTTTTTTTTTTTTTTCATTTTCCAAATCCTCACCTGTCCTCCTCATAAAAGGCCATTTTATAAGAACTATCCTTTCCATGACTATAACAACTCAAACCACAAGATTATATGATTTCTATCATTTGAAGCCCAAAATCTAAAAATGAAAGATATTCAGAAAATTTCCTGATAAAAATATTTTTTACTTCACTGCAACCTTAATGTGAATCATGCATCAACTAGGTTGCATTGACAATATTCTCACTTTATAGTAAGGCCTAGGAGAGATTGGTAGGCTGCCTTACCGCCAAAAAAATTTATTTTTATATATTCATTTATTTAACTTTTTGCAAAGAGACTGCTTTTGATGACTCATACATACGTGGCACTGAGGCAGAAGAGAAGTAGCCATAGTAAGAGTTCACAACCTCTAAAATTCAAAGTATGAATAAACAACCTTAAAGATAGGTAGGTCACTAGACCATAAAACAAAATTAAGTCCATTTGAAACTGAAATTCGGGGGGACAAAAGAATCATAAAAGTGGCCATATCTCTATAGCATTAGTTCAACCATTCCAAAAAGGTGGTTAGACCCATCTTCAATCCTAGATAGTGAAATGAACACATAACAGTTCTAAATAATCAGCATCCAAACTTGTTAAAAATGAGCTTATCAATTCTTGAATTCCTACTTTTCAAGCTATTAAAAATTATTGAAGTTTTGTTCTTTGAAATTCCAAAAGAGGTCTTACATTTTTGAAGGGCCTTTTAATCGTGACATTTTTACAAGAAAAATCTCATATTTGAGCATCTGATATTCCCCACTAATTAAACCTAAACCTCCACCAATTGCACATCTTTTTAGTTGAACCTATGTTTAAAATGTAATACAAAGCATCATAATCTGATCTGGAAAAATAAGTACAGCCCCGTCCTAGCCTATTCGCATTCCAGGAAATTCATAATTCCATAGATGAAGCGAAAAATAAAACTTCCAAAAAGCATGCTGCCATATTTTTTCTTTATTACAGTCAAAGGTCTTTCAACGTAAATCATCCTCCAGAAAAAAGTAAAGAACAAGAAAAAAAAAAAAAAAAAGAAAATTAACCCATTTAAGTATTTGACTAAAACTTTGATAATAAATTAGCTTTCTTCAAGAACTAACATTACAATTTAATCCAGACCAAGGAGGTAAACTTGTAAAATTCAATTCTGCAAGCAACAAACGTTGCATGTGGCTATGGTGTTGGACCCAATGAACCTGAGGTTATGTCTACTATAATGATAGGCAAGTGAAGTTTTTACAATTGCATTATAGTTGATTCCTTAAATACTACCACTCATACTACCAAGGGTTAAATCAATTTCAACATCAAATCATTGAAGAAGGTATAGCTGTCCCTTATAATTACAGGAAGACACAATGAAGAACGCATATCTGATATCTCAGGACCTTGAAAGAGAAGTTTGCAACATCTTAAACTCTCAAAAAGATTATTATCAGAACAGCCTGAAATGAAAGCTGACCTTTTGTCCCAGACCACTTTTTTGATGGAATCTTCCAACTGAACGAGGCAAAAAATGCATCAATATCAGCATCGGGGAATGTTGCCCGGATATACTGCTCAACTGAAAGCTTACTTGCAAAACCACCTTTCTTACGTGTAGACGAATCTAGAAGACGGCTGGGAAGATACAAGTATCTATCCAAAAAGAAGCCAGACACTGCAATTCTCTTTCCCGTCCTCCAACTCCACCTATCACCGGGATTTGGCCAATCTACAGGAGCATATGGCAAACCTTCACCAGAATCACATTCAGAAACTGGATAAAGATGAAACCCATTTTCCTTTACACCGATGGGGCTTCCATTACTTTCGGCAGGAATGTCAATCTCCATTGATTTGTTTCCTGCACTGTCTAGAAAAAAGAAATGATGACCTGTACCCAAAGCCAACAAAGGGGAAAAAATTGTACCCAAGGCCATTTGGATACCTTTGGTTGTAATCAAAGAATAATGTTCAACAAATATTACAATCTGTTAAGAATCTTGTGCTTCTTCTTTGTTCAAGAAGTCTTTGTTCTACTTCTCAAGAAGTTAGTTTGCAAATACAGAATTATGAATCGCTATGCAATCAATTCCTTGCAGAGAAACTGGAGGAACCAGATAAACACTCAACAATTCCATGTCAAAAATTAAGAACACATATCAGCAAATAACTATACAAACCCAAACTAGCGAGGTTGCACCAAAAAGTGTCATCTAAGTTCAGGTTAATTCATTTAAAAGAGTAATTAAAGCCCAACAAATTTCTAGGAACTGATTGAAATTAAATATATTTCAGATTCATAGATTAGCCAATTTTGTTTTAATATTAATATATACATGAAAGACAGAGTGGCCATTAGGCATTTAATTTAAGTTTGTATGAAAGACAGGCAGACATTAAGCAATTGAACTATCAGTTTTATCAATTAAATGTGCAAGAATGTAAATGAAAGGTGCATGAGTTACAGGTTAATATTAAGCATTATAATTAACTGCCTTAGCTAGATTAACATTATCCTCAACCAAATTAGGGCATGAATAAAAGATATGTGATAAATAGTATTACATTGACTCCCATGCAAATTATAATTATCATTGACCAAATGAGAAGCCAAAATTTAAAAGGATATTCTAATTATTATCATTTTTAATAACTAATGATGAATTCATTAGAACCAACACCAAGAGAAGGACTCTTCTATACCCACTTTCCAAACGTTAAAACTCCAACAAAGGCTATAAGAGCCAAGGAAGAATCACAAGAAGTTTCTTGATGACCAAAAGTAACAAGCATTTAATAAAACATCTCTCAATCTATGCACTGGAAAAATAATATCTTCAAAAGTCCGCTGATTCCACTCCTTCCCTCTATGCACCACATAACACACATTAGAGCCACCATTATAATTATCATTCCAACAATAATAAAAGGAGCAAGGTTGAATCTAAAAGTACCGGACATAAATTTGGACCTTCTTAATGGTTAAAACTTAAGTACAACTTAGATATAGTGCATGGTACATGCTTAAACATATGGAAGATTATTGAGCATAAACACAATGCATGCCATTTTATAATCAAGATATTTAACTTGGGAGAAAAACAAGTAATACTTGGGCAGAAGTTTTCAATTTTCATTTTTCCGGACGGGTAGGCAGCATTATTCAGCAGGAGAAACAAGAAGAAAGGATTTTATACAATAAGTAACTGATGCGCACACTTCTAGTGTTCGGCAATATACAATATGTACATTGGATGTACATTCTAGCTGTAATCCTACTTATTACAATTTGTACTTACGAGCACTATGTCCATTACCCTCATCCTAGGTGTCAAAGAAGCCCCACAACGCTTAAGACGAGGGACTTCAACCTTATAACCTAGTTGTTAATGTGAGATAAGTCCATCTCTTATATGAGAGAAATAACTTTTCTTATGAGCTGATGTAGGACAACTTCTAACAGCCTCCCTCACGCTGACCAGCATGGACATATGTACAGCATGGACTAATGGACTATTGTGAAACCTAGTTGAAAACCTACTTTGATACCATATAAAAAAGCCCAACAATACTTAAGAGGGGGGGCCTTAACTTTAAAATCCAAGTATTAAGGTGAGGAAAGTCCATCTCTTATATAGGTGAAATAACCTTTTTTCCATGAACCGATATGGGACAACTTCTAACACTAAACAATTAAGATTCAGAATTGATAGAGCAATTACTAACAGCTCACTGATGGAAGAATGTTGAATTTACTTTAAACCATAAACCAAACCAAACCAAACCAAGCCTTTTCCCACTAGGTGGAGTCGGCTATATGGATTTGTCGACGCCAATTAGATCTGTTTAGGTAGGTCAAGTCATGTTTAATGGTTTCTTTCCAGCTTCTCTTGAGTCTTCCTCTACCTCTCCTACTCTTGTCAATCTCCATACTTTCACACCTTCTAACAAGTGCCTCTGCTGGACGCCTTCTAACATGGCCAAACCATCTTAATCGGTTTTCTCTCATTTTATCTTCAATTGGTGCTATTCCTACTTTGCCCCTAATCTTCTCGTTCCTAATCCTATCTTTCCTTGTAATCCCGCATATCCACCTTAGCATCCTCATCTCCGCAACTGCCATCTTCTGACCATGATTATGCTTTCTGTCCAACACTCTGATCCATATAGCAGCACTGGTCTAACCGCTACCTTATAATACTTTTCTTTCACCTTGAGGGGGATTTTTCGATCGCACAAAACCCCCGAACCACTCCTACATTTGGTCCACCCAACTTGAATCCTGTGACTTACATCAGTATCAATCCCTCCATCTTGTTGCACCATAGATCCAAGATACCTAAATTTATCTTTCTCTACAATCTTTTGTGTGCCTAAACTTACTTCTATACTACTCGTTATTCTACTTTGACTAAACTTACATTCCATATATTCCATCTTGCATCGGCTTAGCCTAAACACTTTTGTCTCTAACGTATCCCGCCACAATTCTAGCTTAGCATTCACTCCTTCTCTCGTCTCATCTACTAAAACAATATCATTTGCAAATAGCATACACCACGACACCTCATCCTGAATATGTCTTGTAATCTCATCCATAACTAAAGCAAACAAGTACGGGCTTAACGCTGACCCTTGATGTAAACCAATCGTGATAAGGAACTCATTAGTCTCTCCACCAGTCGTCCGTATAGATGTCATGGCTTTATCATACATGTCATTTATCGCCTCAATATATGCGACACACGCTCCTTTCTTTTTCAATGCTCTCCATAAAATCTCCCTAGGAACCCGATCATATGCCTTCTCTAAATCGATGAACACCATATGTAAATCTTTTTTACCTTCTCTATACTGTTTCATTAACTTCCTCAAGAGAAAGATAGCCTCCATGGTTGATCTTCCAGGTATGAAATCAAATTGGTTCTCTGAAACGTTTGTTATCCTTCTTAGTCTTCTCTCAATAACTCTCTCCCATAATTTCATCGTATGGCTCATCAATTTAATCTCGCAGTAGTTCGCACAGTTCTGAATATCTCCTTTGTTCTTGTATATGGGTATAAGGATACTTTTCCTCCGTACATCAGGCATCTTCTTGCTCTTTAGCACTACATTAAAAAATTTTGTCAACCAACTTATGCCATCCTCTCCTAAGCACCTCCAAACCTCAATAGGGATACCATCTAGCCCAACCACTTTCCCATTCTTCATCCTTTTTAATACTTCTTTTACTTCTTCCCTACTGATTCTCCTATAGAATATAAAATTTAATTCTTCCCTAAAAGTGGTAAACTACCCCAAATGTATGTCACTGGATCAAGTTCTTCTCTAAAAATTTGTTTAGCCTCTGGATCAAGTTACTAGCCATATTCTATGTATTAGAACAATATGTGGTATATGATATTTGTTAGCAGCACACAATTGTAGCCAAGGAAACTACAGTAGAGCCTAGAGACTAATTTTAACCTTACTAGGCAGAAGAAATAAATGCATCTGAAATCATTTAAAAGTGGTGTCGACCGAAGACAAAATGGTGTTTGAGTATTTTTTTTTGGTAAGTAATGGTGTTTGAGTATTGTTTGTTCACATGCAACATTAAGCGATTAATGCGTAGGTATAAAGGAGAGATTGTCTCCAAATTGATAGTGGCTTTACAAAGGGCAAAGTAGATTGTGAAAGAACATAATTGTCTTGGATTTACTACAGGATATGGCTTTACAAAAGGCAAAGTAGATAAGATGAATACAGGGATACAGCCCAAGTAATGAGATTGTGGTTCATAAAGTTAAGTCAATTAAGTTTGACACCACATGCATTGTAACATGCTAAAGATATGCCTAGCCTTGAAGGGGAAAAAAAAAGGCTCGGGCTTTTCAAGGCATGCGAAAGTGCTTTATTCTCTGCTAGGTAAGGACCCTTCAAATAGTGCACACAAGCTCTCAAACACGCATTTTTCAGAAAGCTCCGAGCTCACCCAAAAAGAAAAAGAAATGAAAAACCAATGAAAGAAGAAAAACTTCATGTTCAAATTATTTTTGACAGACAAACTTTCTCCTTTCAATTATTCAATCATATTTTTCCCTTTCGTCAAAAGTATGCTTGTCAAGTGTTTGCATTTTATACTTGTGATATTAGTAAAATGAACAAAATTTATGTTATTATACATTTCTTTATTGAATATTGGTGGTGGTGGTATTTAATTTAGTTGATAAATACACAACTTGAACAGATATTATATATCAGTATAACCTATATAGCCAATTAGTATTCCAAAAATTTCAAATTTTGTTTATTTTTGAATGGTTTTATAGCACTCTAATTAGCAGAAACATGTGACTTCCAAATCTATAGCATGCTTTAGTTAAAGAACAATAATCTTCTATGGTAATATAAATTAAAAAAAAAAAAAGTTCGGTTACCCTGAGAACCGAAAAACTCCGTGTGGGGGGCATGGCCACAAAAGGGGGTCAATATCTCAACAAGTCAGATGCCAGAAATTCATATTGCAAGAAAGGATATCCATGGAAGACGAACAAATTTTGCTTCATTCAAAAGATTTTCAGCAATTAGGCAAGCTCAATGAGAAATCATTCAAACAAATCAGCGTCTGCAATTAAAACAATAAGTGGGTGTACAAAATCTTTCGTGCACTGATTCACTATGCAGATGTGTGTGTATATAGAGAGAGAAGGAGGGGTGGAGATTGACAGCGATTGCCTTCAATTTGTTTACCTGAGAAACACTGTTCCGTTCAGATCGAGAGAGAAAGGATGTCAAATTTCAACCTTGGGGAAAATCAATCTACCTGAGAATTTCTTTTTTTTTTTTTTTTCTGTTGGTAATTATCGACCTGAGAAATTAACAAGGAAATAAAAAAATAATAAATTCGTACAAATGTAAGATGAAGTCATTCGAGACTCGAACCTATATGCATATATACAGATATATATATATATATATACTATCTGCCATAATGCCAGATAAGCAGCCGCCATTTCAGAAACGGCTACTTACGCTGTATGGTATTAGACTGAAAAGACCAACTTGCCCTCCAGACGCAGTTCTGCCTTATCGATAATCGCAGTTGCAGACCTGGGCTCAATGCATGTAATGAGAGTACAAAACCGAACGACCTCACTCGATCAGCAAGAATCATATTCACCAAAAACTCTTTCTTGATTATGTTATTTCTTCTGCTGAATTCGGAACAAATATTTAATTTTGATCAAAATTATATATGGAGATATATGTATACATAATTGGTTTCATCATCATCTTTTGAGAATGAGGTTCAGACTCAACCAAAAACAATCAAGATCAATCAACCAAGAATCAGAACAAAAAGATGAAAGACAGTTGAGAAAGAAAACAAATTTTCCATAAATAAGAGGTGAAGGCCAAACTTCCAGTGTTTGGCGATGAACACTTCACAGAAGGTGGCCTTCGCGTTCGCCATGATTGATTCGCCAAAAGAAAAGAGTGAAATGATTCCTGAAGGCAAATTCGAGGAAGGGAAGACAAAGACACACTATGCTTCTGAGAACAAAATGACTGGGTGGTTAAATTTCTTTTTTTTTTTTTTTTTTTTGATAGGTTAAGGGGGGTGAATGCCCCGGTTTCGAACCGGGCGATGAGCGGGCTTGCGAGGGCCTTTACCACAGCCGTGCTCGGGTGGTTAAATTTCATTGCAACAGAACCGACCGGAAAATGCGTAAAGCATACATTTTTACTGCATTTTTATGTATTTTTTAATTATTTATTATTTTTTTTTTGGCCTTTTAATCTTTTATTATGGGTTTCCAGTTAAATTTCAAAATTTTTATATAAATTTCAAGGTATATCATTTATATCTTTTTAAATAAATTGGAGATGGAAATAAATCAATATTTAAAAGTTACTTTTAAAACCATTTAAGTGCAAAAAAAATTATTTTAAAGTAGTTTTTTATATTTTTTAAATATTTTTGATAAATTTTTATTACCAAAAGGCTAAGAACAAATCAAATATATGAAAAATTGATTAAAAAGTCATAAAAATGAAAATATGATTGAAGTACCAAAAAATATGAAAGCTTGTTCATTACTAGAATTGATAGTACAAGGGACCCCAAAAAACACTGCTTGTAAACAATCAATATAAACAAGAATTGGCAATTGCTTGAGACGGTAGAAAAATGAGATAAAATACAAGAGAACTTGAAGAATGTTTTGCTTTACTCAAATTTAGATAGTTGCAAATGAGAGAGTAACCATTGTTTATAGTCTTCCAACTCTTCAATAGACAGTGGATATTTAATTGATTTGGTGGAAATTAATGCTTTAAAATTCTCCACCAAAATATTTAGAAGAAATTACTTTTACACCTCCTGTGCTTAAACCTTCAATCACTTGCATCCCTATACTTAAGAAATATGCACTAATACTCTAGAAATGTGCACAATACTTCATGTACTGTTCTGAAAAATGACGAACCCAATGAAGTTGAGGAATTTAATGGAGCGTGTATTTCACTCATAGGATAACTATAACTGACCAATTTTAACCCAAAAACAAGTATATAGACTGACCAAAATACCCTTACAAATGCTTCAGCGTTCTTCGTCGTTCTATTTCATCTGCTTCAGCATTTCTCCTCAAACGTTTTACTAATTAAATTAAATTAAACTAATTAAATAAAATTAATTTAATTTAAATAAATAGTAAATTAATTAATTTAATCACTGTAAAATATATTTTATTAAATTGTTTTGAATAAATAATAAAAATTAATTAATTAAGTTAATAATTAATTTAATTAGTATGAAATATATTTGTAACACCCCAAATTTCAAACCCTGGGAAGTGAGTGGAAAAATCATACACGACATGTACTAAAATATCCATCACCCTAATTAGAGTCACACCACTACCTTGGAGCAAACATCCATAATATATAATAATAATTTTATGATTATGCTAAACGTAATTAATAACAGCTGAACCTCAGCGTAACCGGACAACAGTGCTCCATCTATACTTGTAAATATAATAGAAATTTAGGCCTTAAAGCCTTTACAATCACATCAAATAAATCCCCAAATTAATAATATTATAGTTCTGAATAATATTACAGCAACGAAAAAGTAACTCTAATAATAGCCCATCAAATTCACGGTTTCATGACCTGCAAAAAAATCTGTAGGGATGTGAGCACTAATCCATGTGTGCCCACGATACATAATAAATACCATATATGATATGCTCACAACAATCGGATTACCAATAATTTTATATCAATAACTCATAAACTCCAAGTCATTGCATATCTCAACATCAAAACATATATCAATATACATCTCAAAAATGATCCAATTGTTATCTTTCATTCGTCTCTTTGCCATCATATCACAATCATCATAGTCATGGGACAGATACTATACAATATCGTCATTTACAGGTCCAGATCCGATGGTCACGAGTAACCCAATATTTATCATCGTTGTAGGCTACTAACCTACTGGCATGAATACCAACCATTGCGCAGGTTTAGGATTTTTCAACCCAAGGGTAATCTCTGTACCCTTCCTATTTTTCAGTATCTACAGCCCCGCAATCACAACATCGTTCACATTTCCTTTATCTCCATTATTATCATCTCAATAAAACAGCTCATTAGAATCAATCAATAACATCACATCATCACTTTCATAATCATTCTCTGTTAATAAAATAAAACACTCAAACATTCCAAAATTGAGCATTCTCAATTATACTTTTTCCATACATTTAACTATAAATATCAAACTGCAACTTCAAGGGCAAAATTGTAATTTTGCATAACTTTAGGGGCAAAATCGTAATCTCAAAAAACCTTGGGGCCACTTCGTATTTATTCCAAACTTTGAGGGTCACTATGTAATTACCCAAAACTTTGGGGCCAATTGTAATTTTTCAATAAGTTTGGGGTCAAACTGAAATTTTGTAAAACTTTTGGGGTCAAATCGTAATTATATAAAAATTATTGGGGCTAAAGAAAATTTTGGAAACTTTTATGGAATATGCTTTAGCATATTCTCTTCTACAATTCTTTCTAGTTCCAGTGAACTCCATTTTGGTAATGATATTTTGGTGGTTTGGTTTGGACAAAATTCACACAATGTAGTCTAAATTTAATTACATTCATACCAAATGATCACATAAAAATTTATCAAAATATTTTCATATCACATATATGTAAATAAAATGCATTAAATCCCTACCTCGTTCATTTGTTGGAAAAGTGAAAATTTGCCGTACGCACGCACCGAATCTCCTTTTTAAAATTGGACAGCGCAGGCGCGTGAGGAACGAATTTAATTAGAAGACTTGAGAATTAATTTGGGTTGGGCACTAATCTTTCTCTTCCCTTCTCTATTTTTTTTCTCTTTTTCTATTTTCTTCTCTTTCTCTCTCTTTCTTTCTTTTCCTTTTTCTCCCATTTTTTTTTCATCTTCTCAGTTTGCTCTTCCAGCCCACATACAACACCCATATATATACACATATATGTAATCATAAGGGCTAAAGAATAGAGGGTGACTCATGAGTATAGGGTGCCACCACACCCCCAAAATGGGTGCCACGTTTGGTGGCTTTGGTCAAATGGAATCCTTGGTCACCAAGCAAATAAGGCTACAAGCCTTTGCTGCCAAGTGTCCTTTACGTGTGCAAGATTATCCCCCTTTTTTTTTTTTCGACCATGTGCCAGCAACCTTGTCTTCCAAGCATCTTCTACTAAGCCAAATCTCCCATTAGGCCACGTTTGGCCTAGGAAAATCATAACCATTCAACTAAATTAATTATTATTGTTATTATTTATAAAAAATAATAAGTATATTGGAAAAATAAAATTTGGGGTTATCACAATATTTGATTAAGTTATTTTTAATAAATAATAAAATAAAATTAATTTATAAATTTAAAATTACTATGAAATATATTTTATTAAATTATTTTTAATAAGTATCATAATTAAATTATTCAATTCATTATAAAATATATTTTATTCAATTATTTTTAATATTTATATTAACTAAAATAAATGATATATTAATTATATTTTATTCAATTTCTTTTAACAAATAATATAATTAAATTATAAGAGTAAGACCCAGCTAGCAAAGAGATGAAGCTTGAGGAGATATAAAGAAATCAGTGCACATTAAGGTTGAGTTTGGGAAGAAAAAAAGTTAATTTTTTTTTGTAGCTAGTTACTAGCAATCTACTAAAAAGTTAGCTTTTTGTGTTGGAAAGAGAAAAAAAACTAACTTTTTATTAGCTAATTTTTAACTTTTTGTTAGTTTGACATTTTTGCCCTTTAATATTTAAAAGAAGTTTAAAATATAAGAAAGTAAATTTAATTATTGTAGAAAAAGTCAAAAAGTTAGTAGTTGGTAACTGAGTTAAGTTACTTGCACCCTCTACACTTAAGAAATATGCACTTAAGCCTTGAAGCTATTACCAAAGTAAGGGCAGAGGTTGATAAGCTCTCAAAGGGCAATTTTTGACTTTTTATCACTTAACGTACAGTATTGAGTTTGTCATTTTTCGGAACAGTAAGGGGGTACTAGTGTACATTTCTTAAGTATAGAGGGTGCAAGTGACCGAGGGTTTAAGTACAGGGAGTGTAAATATTAATATTAATATATTTACATGACAAGCTTTCAAGGGAAGCCACTCACCTATTCTAGAACTTGTACAAGTATCTAGATAAATGCTAAGATTATACAAGAAAGTTCTAGAATATATAAGATTAGTCTAGCATGGCCTCAAGCCTTCTACAAAATCCAGAGCAATACCACTTTAGTGTGGCCACGCAGGCATCTATGTGGCACTAAGTGAGCGCTAACATGGTGGGTTATGACAATACTATCTACTTTTACCCTTTAGCTCTCTCTCTCTCAATCTCTGCCTCCCTGTCATTTGTCATTAAGCATGATTTGGAAAATGACCACTAGCGCCCACAATGGGAGGAGCACCAGAGCCACCTTTAGGAAGACCATTAAAACATTAAGAGCTACCAGCGTTGACCACTTTGCACACACAAACACACACACACACACTCTCTCTTCTCTCTCTCTCTCTCTCCTCTCTCTCTCTCTCTCTCTCTCTTTGTGTGTGTGTGTGGGGGTATTCAGGATTCTTTATTCCTCCTATTTTGAATTCTTAATTTTTTATTTTTTCTTTTTTGAACTTGAAAATTTGTTGTGGTTGTGAAATTGTTGTTTTGGATTAAATTGCTTGATTATTGGTCCTATGAGTGGATTGGATGCTGTGGGTTAATAGCTAATGGTGGAATTTTGGTGGTTTCAATGATTAATTAAGTTGAATTAGGGAGATAACTGAGAGCCTAAGGAGCAGGGGAATGGGAATTTGAAGGTAGTTGGGCAAAAGGTAGTAGGTGAAGGGTGGGGAGGTAGGTAAATTGTAGTGGTTCTAATAGGTGGTGATGAAATGGGAGGGGTTTGTGGGTTGAGGCTGTAGGTTGGCAGTCGGGTGGGAATGGAGGCAGTTTGGGGGATTGTGACTAGTGGATGTAGTACTATTGTGGGGAATGAGATAAATTTGAGGTGAAATTAGGGGTTAGGGTGTTTTCTAGTGGTAGGAGAATGGGAATGAGAAATTGATAGGGGCGAGACAAGACAGATATCAATCGTTGATTAATTAATTAGAACTTGTTAATAGGATGAAAGATTAATTATTTAGAACTTGCTAATGGGATGAATTTGTTATGGTTGAATTTACAATTTATAGTATTTGATTTCATATGAATTTTGCTAACACTGGTTAATTGTTTAACTTGAGAATTATGTGTTAAAATACTTCTAGAATTTTGTGTCAAAACACTAATGTTATATGTTAGAATAATTTTAGAAATGATTTGTTGAACTTAAGAATCGTGTTTTAATGTTGAACTTGAGAATTCTGATTTTTTATGGATGGATGAAAATTTTCATAATGAAATATTGTTGAAATTGTTAAATTTACCAAGTTGTAGGTCTTTGGTTGAATATAGAAGTTTATGAATGGAAATGTCACACGTTGGATCTCGTGACCTGAGAGGTGAGTGATTAGACGTACATATCATGCACAAATCATCATTTTTCTTATCAGAGTTATATAACCACCCTAGAGCAATATGCGTGATAACTAACAAATAATAAAAATAAAGCAAGTCTCGACTCAGGCAGGCTGCCAAGCTATAACACATCCCATAAAATAAACAGCATAGGCCTTATGGTCTTTACAAGCCAATCGAATAAATCTCTAAATTGAAATGATATTACAGTCCCGAATAATATTAAACTTAAGCAAATAAAAAGCAAATGTCTACAATTGCTAGGCAACTTCTAGCCTAAATCAATGCCTACCTAAATTTGTAGGTTCAGGACATATAGTAAAATCTGTAGAAACATGAGCACCAACCCCTTATGCTTACGATGCATAATATCAACATATATAATATATAAAACAACAATATGAAGCACAATCATCACATAAAATCAATATCTTTAGTATCATCTCAAATCATCAATAAGGACAAACATAAGGATCTTCATCATTGTTCTCAATAATAATTCCATTTATTATCTTTCTTAATCTCATCATTAACAAATTATGACCACATTCACCATTTCAACTATAACTACATGGTGTTTACAACTGACATCATATTTATGGGCTGATACGCAATGGAACAATAAACCAAATTCCGTCGTCGTTCAGGGCCACGATTAGTCATAATATACGTCATGTTGTAAGCTACTTACCTACAAGTATGAACACTAATCTCTGCGCAGATTTCGGATCTTTCAACCCTAGGGTAATCTCTATACTCTTACTATTTTTCTGTACCCTTCATCCTCATCTCACAATATCAATCATAATATTACTTAATCTCTTTTTCAATTCTCATGATCATTATCATCATTATTTCATCATCTCAATTAATCAAAGGATGACATACAACCACATTCTAATTAGAACCATATTCTCAACTTATTCTTAATAACAAGAACTTCATAATTCATCATTTTCTTTTCTTACCACTATTCTTTATTCACAATCTTATTCATGCATTATCATTTGTCACTAAGAGTTTTGGCATCATAACACCGTAATAGAATTCAATAACCTCATTTCCTATCAATAAACACATTCTCTAAATCATAAAGTTAGTTTAAAACATACTAGATAGTTATAAATGTCATACAAAATTAGTTCCTTAATATTTTTAGCTTAAGGTCACAATTAATAGGCCAATAGAAGACCAAAACAGTAGGCTGGACAAGAGTTCCTCCCCATGTGCCCCAATTGGCAGGCGCCCCACTGAAATGGTCCCATGTGCTTGAAATGGGAGGTGCTCCACAAGGTTTGGTCCCGGGCATCCTTGATGGCGGGCACCCCACATATATTCACCTAGCTTATATTTTCTTCCATTAACAGCTTTCAAAGCTTCCCATAACCATACAAACAACACTTAAACTAATTCCTCATATCATATATGCAAGTAAGAGGCATAGAATCCCTACCTCAAGTGAATAATGAAAGAAAATAGTAGGCTAAAGATGGAATGTGTGGCAAATCTAAAAAATTCTGATAGATCATACACTTAAACTATTAATCCTAACTTGAATCAGTTTACATAAACATGTTTAGTGAAGGTTTAATTTCATTAGTATAAAACTAATTTGGGAATAGGTAAGGTTTGAACTACTTACCACATCTCGGTCTCCTTTGATTCTTCTTCGGTTTTCTTTTCTTTTCTTCGACCAAACTCTCTCTCTCTCCACCCTCAAACATACATACACATACCTGAACATGCTCGAAGGCCAGGCTTGAAACATCAAGCCTGCCTCCCTTTTCTCTTGCAATCCCTCTCTCTATAGCCTAAAAAAAGTTGAAATGGAAATGACTGTAAGTGTAAATCAACAGTAACCGAAACAAAAGCTGACTCAGTAGACCATAGGTGCCTAGCCCTTCTTGGCGTGTGCCTAGGCCATCACCCCCACGGGCACCCGTCCTTTCTCCATTTGGCCCATTTGTGTATTTTTCACATTTTGGGCTCAATTCCTCTCCAAACTAACTTGTTTTAGGTACACATTTAGCCTAAAACTCTCAAATTTAGCTCAAATAAATTTTATTTATCTTTTATTCCATCATACATATTGCCAAAATTGTTGTAATTTGCAAAAGTTTAAATTTCCAGATTATCACAAGGAAGTTCTTGAAATTTTTGTTAAATTATGTAAATTTATGAAGTTATGAATTACTAACATATTTTATAGATTAGTTAAAAATGCAGGTTATCTTGTTGTAAATTTGGTTAGAAGTTTGGGTTAATTATTTGTTAGAAGTTTAGGTTAAATTTAGTAGAATTTAAGTTATAAGTAAAAAGTTTAAAAGGTTTTAGATATGGTGTGATTATATATTACACAATTTAGTTAATTTTTGAAAAGTAGAAATGTTTCCAAAGGAATTAAACTATGACGAATTTAAGGTTTAATAGTTAGCTAATTAACTAACCAATTTAAACATTAATTTTAATTAACTAATTCAAGGCTATAAACGTTTACAAACATTAAATTTAAACTATAAAAACTATAAAACCAATTTAAACAATTTATGGTGTTTGATAATTAATTTACCAATTTAAAGCTTTAAACAGTTTGAACTAATTACACTTTAGTTATATTGAGTACATGTAACTAAGGTTCTATTTTGATTATAATTTTAAAAGTTAGCTAAGTGTTAAGTTAATTTCACAGTTGGTAAAATTTTATTTTAAAAATAAGAATAGCCAATATTTGTATTTCATCTTTTCTTCATAATTAGTGAAGGTATATCGTAGATTTATGCATACATGCATTAATAATAAAATACCCCTGCTCGACAATCACTATATGATACTCATTTGTGATCCTTGATGCGACATATTAGATCTTTTTAACTATGTTTGCTCTAAAATGATCAAATCCAAGTTATAAAATAACTAATTCATTGTTCTTGTGTTAAGTGAGCAGAAATTGATGTACGCTATTGTTAAATTATCTAGTTTTGATAATTTGGGAATGCAGTGGATCAATCTTATACTCAACACAACTCATACAAATCCTATGTTAGGTAAAGTTTCAGTGTTCTTTGGGCACATACATAGAAGTGGGCAATACCATTTTTGTGTTGTGTGCTTGGAGAATTACACAAAGATGCTGCTAAAATTTCATCTTATGAAAGAATGAAGCATTAGAGTTATTAAGTAAAAGTTGGATCATGCATTCTTAAATAAGATAGGTCCAACCATCCTCTAGTGAAAAGCTTAGAGGTTTTTTTTAAGCAACAAATATACAGGATTGATGCATCTGGTAATTAATTACTAAAACACATTGTTGAACCTATTTAGTATGTTTGAAGATATCAAACTTAAAATAACCAAAATTTTTAAATTTTAGTAATTTTATAATTTATGATATAAGTAGAGGATAAATGAAATTAAATTGGGTTGGGTTTGATAATATTGGGCCAAATAATACAAAATTTTGGATTGGGCCAATGGAGGCCTGCCTAAGCACATGGAGTCGAGCGGACACACAGAGGAAGAGGCTAGGCACCCGAACTTGGGTAACATTAGCTACTTGGTTCATTCAGGCTTTTTGATGTGTACTGTTCGTTTCTCAACTTTCTCAGGCTAGGAGGGAGGTGAGTAGAAGAGGGGGTAGGTTGCTATAGCAACTTTAGACCTTAAGGATTGTCTGATATATATATGTGTATAATACATCAGTTACTACTTTGGTCGAAAAGAGAGGGGAGAGAAAGGGAGAAAGAGACCGAGAGTCAATTGGAGATGACAGTCAGTACATAGGTAAGTCTAACCTCCGCCATTTTTAAATTAAACTTACAAGAATAAAATTAGATTCATTCTAAACATAACAATATGAATATTTTGATGTAAGGATTAATAGGTTGCGTGTGCGGAGCTTACGAAGTTTCTCAGGTTTCACTGGTAAAGTTACAATTATGGGTCAAGACACTTAGTAGATGGGGGGCATTATGATGCATTGTGAGGCATTATGACACGAATTGAAGTTGTTTTGTGCTTTTGTTTTAGAGGTGCCATGAACCCATTACAGGCCCTGACCCAAGATTTTTGGTGGTGTCAGGACTCATAGTTATGGATCATGACTCGAGGTTATGGCACTGTTATTTTGCCATTTGACATTTTTCTAGGATAAAAGAGAGGTTAATTAAATATAGTTATAATAATGTTTTGTTAATCTAACTATTTTATTAATAAATTCATCACAAGATTTTAATTATTTAAATTATTAAATAAAATTTCTATTTAAACTTAACATTATTTTAATCCCTAAGTAATTACAGTTTGTCACAATATCTAGAAATATGATGATGTAAACTTACTATGGTTACAAGAAAGTGTTAAGGATTTTGATTTTAATATTGTGAATTATGTATCGATAGACTGTTATGGTAAAATGATGGTTAATAAGATATAATAGAAAAAGTGGAAAGTGATTAAATAATATTACTGATTGATATTGATGAAAGTGTTATGTTGAGATGATAACAATAAGGACAAATGAAAAGAGAATGATATTGTGATTGCAGGAATGGCGAATACTAGGAAAATTGGGAGGATATAAAGACACCATTGGGTTGAAAGACCCTAAACTTGTGCAAAGGCCGATATTCATGCCAATGGGTTAGTAACCTACAATATGACATTTATTTGGCTAATCGTGGCTTAGGGTGTTGGCCCGAAACAGCGATAAGTTTGGTTAATCGTTTCTGTTAGGTATTGGCCCTTAAAAACGATATTGTTAGTATCTACCCCATGATATGATGTGATGAATAAAAAATGATAAATGAATATAAGAAATGTGATAAATTTGGTTATTGATGACGATATAATTGTTGACAATTATAGTGGCTTATTGGTTTGGTCATGTATTTGGCATATGATTATTCGACATTAAATTAATATAGTTATAAACTGTTTAGTTATCATTGCACATTAGATATATTGGTATTATTCATTGTGGGCACAAGTGGTTAGTGCTCAAATCCCTATAAATTGTGGTGCAGGTGCGGATCCTAAACACTAGGTGGGGCCTGTTGCATTAGACTAGTTGCTAGCTTATTAAGAAAGTTTTGTTATGATTTTAAAATTTATGTTGGGATTATAATAATAGTTTATTTGGATTTATTTGATTGCATTGTAAGGCCACAAGGCCAAGATTTATTTATTATGTTGTTTAGGATTGTGATTGGAGCATTGTTGCTTGGTTGGACTAAGGCTTGCTTATTATTATTTTATTTTCAGTTATCACTGAATGTTTGCTTTAGGGTGGTCATGGCTTTGATCAGGGAATATGTAATTTTTATATACTGTGTGCGACATAATTCACTCACCCCTCAGGTCACCAAATTCGGGGCGTGACAAGACTTGACGCCATAAACAAAAGTTAGATAGATTTGTCGAATAGATTGTAAAGGTGATAGATAGAGGGAATTGAAGAGTTCATTGCGTACACCAATACATTGGCTAAACAATCAATCAATTGCTCGTGTAAAAAGTGTATGAATCAATATCATTACCCATAGGTTGAGGTGCGAGATCATCTGATGTTGTATAGGTTCTTAAAAGGGTATAAGAATTGGGCAAAGCATGGGTAGACTTATGTTTCGATGCAACGTGAAGAAGGAATAGAAGTGGAGGAAGATTTCATGGTTGGGGATTAGATGATGAGAATGCTACAAGATACCATGTTTGGAATACCGGCTGCAGGACCAAGTATTAATATTAATGATGCGAGTAGGAATACTCCCCAGTCAGTTGCGAATAACATCTAAGGCCTCTTAGAGGGGCAAATTAGCATTTTTAAGATTGTCATTTAAGCCATTGTCTTGATTGCACTACCTTATTCCAATTTAGATAGCGTTAGAATTCTGTATTAGTTACAACAATGATGGGTTAAATAAATAGAATAATTATTTACAAATTGCCTTCGAATACACAAAAGGAATATACATTGAATCAATTGAGTGGCACTTACATTGGGGAATATAAATGATTTATAAAGAAATTCCTAGCTAATCTTTAATCATGGCCTTCTTGTTCTTTTGGATATGATGGAACTTCAATGGTCAATCATGACAATACTTCTTTTTAATCTGAATGGGTTCAAACCTACTAGGTTTTTGATAGAGTTTCAAGTTGAAACTTTATCAATTTTCTAGTAAATGGGTTGTCAATAATTCTACCTTAAATTGGGCAAAGTTTCAGGTTGAAACTATAGAAGATTTTTCAAATACGGTTTTAATAATACCATAAATCTAGGTAAAATTTTTGAAAAAACTATAATTCAAAATTTCTATTCTAAATCTGGTTGAGTTTCGAGTAAAAACTTTGTTTAGATTTTTGGAATATAGATCTTGTAAATTTTTATAGAATCTCTACCTAGGTTTAGGAATTTTTCCGTATCTCTATCCAAAATTCAATAGAGTTTTAGGCAGAAACTTTGGAAAAATTTTTGGATAGGCCTTGCCAAAATCCTTAGTTTGAACTTGGATATCATGCACTTTGACTCAGTAGGTAAATGCAGGGCTGACTTGAACTCAAGTGACATCTCTTTGCTTTATTTGATGAATAGACAGCATGAGTCCACAATGTTTTATGCAATAATGATGATTGTATATGATTTGAACCCTTAGACAAGAATGGGTAGCCTTTTATTTCTTATGCAGAGGCGACTTGGTCATCTCATTTAGCGGTGCTTATAACATAATACTTGGTGACTGCTCCAAACAATTATTATTAAAATACCTTACAAGTGCAAAAGGGTGCAGTGTAGTTTAATCCTAGTGAGACTAGGAATCGAATTCTTGGGGAAGCTAGTGTTTTTGAAATCTAAGTTTCCCAACTTCAGCTATTCTAAGTTTTCACGTGTAGACAAGTAAATTTGGGCTGAGAAATCAAGTGTTTAATGTTTGATTCTAGAATATTTAACAAAAAGAACAAAATAAACATTTAAATTACTAAACTGAGATTAAAAAATCTAAATGTAATCCAAATAAACCTAATAAAAAAATTAAAATAAAGCAAGAAATGCAAATAAATTATTAACAAATAACGAATAAAATATCTTGATTCAACTTACAAATCCGAGTAGGTTATTTATTCTTCACTTGAATGCAAGTTTTATCTCAGTTTAAGTTTCATGTTTAGGAAAAATAAACTGGAAGATGTTATCATTAAAATAAATTTTTTTAAAGCACAGTTTTGAATTCACGTTTAAGAAAGAAAAATTAGAAAAATATTCTGTTATTCCGTCTTTGGTCCAAATTTGATTTATTTGATTTCGAAAATAAATATAAGCATTTTGATCATATAATATCGTCAGGGATTTTAAGAAAATGTGATCGATATTATATGTTTTTTAAAGTTCTTTGAATCAAAAGAAATTAGTTTAAAAATTAAAAACCCTAACATGCAAGTTCAACCTTGCATGTAAGGTTTCTAAGGCATTCAATTGTTAAATAATAACCTACCCATCATTGATGGGTTAAATCAAGAAAGAAAATATAGCCTAGCACTATCACAATCAAACAAAAACAATAAAAAGAAATAACAGTGTAAAAGAAATAATCGACATAAGAAAAATTGAACTTTATTAATTCTGTAGACTGTTTGATGAATAAACTTTGAATCTAACGTGCAAAAGCATCAAAACACTATATGAAACACTGAAAAACTAAGCCCTAAACTATGAAAAACTGAATATGAATGGCTGTCTATCAAGTTTGAACAATAAACCATATATATACAGTAAAATCCTAAACTGAAACAGAAAATACAAGTTAATTCTGGACCGCCGCGTCTGGACGGCAAGTTGGCATCTGGACTTACCTTTCGAATAGCAGAAACAAAAATCTGAACTTAAAAATTAAAAATTTTCTAAGTGTAAAACTACTTTGCTACTAGAAAATGGCATCCAGACACCATATTCCCGTCCGGACGGCAAAGCCAAAATTTGTATTTCTTCAATATTTTCTTTAGTTTCTTCCACAATTGCTTTGCTGCTATTCGAGCTGAATGTCTGCGTGTTTGAACTTGAATGGGGGAGATGCTTTCATCATTTTTGTCTTTTTCACTCTTGATATTCTCACTATTTTCTGTTGTTTCTCTTTATTTTAAAGATAGAAACCATTAGAACTCAAAATAAATAAAATCTTTCCTAATTAATTGATGAATGTATGTTTTATGACTTAATTTGAGGCTTGTGATTGCACTTTTTCTAGTGTAATCATTTGAAGTATGTTAGGACTCGTACCGGTGATGGATTGATATGCGTGGATGCAATCACAATGAACAAACTAAGTTGGTACTGTTCTCTTTAATGTTCCTAAATAATTAATGGGCTTTGTAAGGCTCTAACTTATAGTTAGCTATATGAGATGTGACATTCATGCATTAACCTAATGTAACCTAGAAAAGTTGACGGCCACCAAATCTTTAAACCCTTATTTTTTTGGGAAAAAAAAAAACCCTTCTCAAGTTGGTGATTTAGATGGAGAGAGATTTAGTACTTAAACTGATAAGGCGGACTGCATATGCAACCATATCCGAGCTAGGATCTAATGACCTACCTTAACTAACTACAAAGTAAATAGGGTTATGCAAAAGATGCTCAATGAAGTGCACAATGTGTGATTTAGAAGAGTATTAGATTTACGCTAGATACATAAAATAGTAAAGCATTCAAATTATATTTAGATAATCTGTATTCAGACATCTTACAAAATAGAATAACCTATATCCATCCATGAATTTTATGGCATTGGTGTGCAGATAGTTGGCAAAAATGTAAGCTAAATGTATGAATCCTAATTAGGAAGGGTTATATATACTGATTGAGCAAACTGAAGATTATAATATGAGATTGTGACTAGTATAGTCGGACTCGCATACGTTAGAGCATGGGATCATAGAGCCCTCAATTGTAATGGTGGTGCATCCAAGATTGCTCGATTTGGTCAATACCAATTATGCACACGTAATGAAAGAAACTAATTTTAATCCAATACATATCAATGTAATTGTGCCCAGTCCGCCCAGTACAACTAAAAAATTTGGTCTCATTTTGACCCCCTTCTCACACACACACACACACATTTGTGTCTTATAATTATCATTCACTAACATATAAATTTCCTGCTCTGCCCCTGCACGTCAACAGGTGTCCAAGTGCCTAGCCCGTCTTTAAACGTCTTGACGCCTTCACTGATTCTGCAGTGAAACTGATGCAATTTATAATTTCTTCAAATTTCTTTAATTATTAATTAAATTATTTTTAAGTTAAATTGCAATAAGTCCTAAAATTTAGTATAAAAATTATTTTGTCAATTTAGTCTGTTATTGTGGATACAATCCTTGACTCATCAGATAAAATTACACTTGTACACCTTTATAATTGAAGGTTATTTTTAAGTACAATATTTTAGAATGTGGTCACTGCTTTTCGTTCAAGCACTATTTTAGTATTCAAATTCAATTCCATTTCAGTTCAGTCATTTTTAGGCATACAGTTCTTCATATGCTTTTAATATTCAATTCGAGTTGTCTTCAATTACAAGTTGTATTTTTTAGTTTATTTAATTCTTGAATTTAATTCCTATCTTTTATTTTTCTTATAATCAGTTAGTTTATTTAGAAGTATGTTAGGTTAGATCTAGAGCCTATTTCACACAGAGATGAAAAATTAAGATTTCATTCATGCCTAAATCTGTGTCCAAATGTCTTTATTATAAAACTTAGTTAAGGATTTTGGATCAGTAATTTAGGTAAAGTTTTTGAATGTCCAAAAATTTTTAGATTCAACCATATTCTCTGTAATCACTGGTGACTCTAATGGAATTATAATTTTCTTAAATCAAATACTGAACTTTTTTTTTTTTTAAATTGTGCTTTAGTTCAAAATCTTCTAATCACCTAATCCTTAAAGTGATTCTGTGACTGAGATAATTGAACACTAATCTTTGTCATAGATAAATTCTAGTTTGGATTCGAAATTAGAACAGACAACTATTTTCATTTATTAGATAACCATTAAATTATTAGATAACTAGTTTAATTTATTAGATAACTCTTAATTATTATTTTTGCAATTCCCATATTAATTTACTTGAATTTAATTCGTAATTATTTTTATTTCTTTAAACAATATATAATCAATAAAAATTATTTTATTAGTAAAATAAATAAGTTCTAAAATGTTGGGTAAAATTTGTGTTTGTGTTGAATAAGTCCGTTTCTTGTGGTTACAATCCTGGACTCATTAGAAAAAAACTACAACGTACACTGTTATGCTTGGAAGTTGATTTTAAGTTCAATATTTTAGAATGCAGTCACTAGTGTTCAATTTCCCAAGGAGTGAGTATTCGCATCACGCTCCAAATTTTCCTTCAAACCTGCGAGTGACTAACAATAAAAATAGGATGCTCTGATACCAAGCTATCATATCCAAATTTTCACAACCCGAAGACTCGGGAGTGACTCGGGAAGTTAGTAAGTATAAAGGTAGAGTTTGTTGATATCTAGCTGTCACACCTTGAATTTTCTCTAAACTCGAGGTTGATCTACGATAATAAACAAGTAATTACACTAAATCATTTGGTGGAATTTCAATTGCAAGGTGCAAAAATATAAATAAGGATAACAAATAGTGTTACAAAGCCACCTAAGTGTCCCTAACCACGTGATTAATGTTACATACCAAATAAAAGGTAACCAAGTGTAAAGCTTAGTTATTACAATTATCCAACAATTATTATTACAGACCATAGTTCTAAATAAAGTCTTCTAGTGCTATGCAAAAAGAAAAATAAATTGCTATGCTAGTGGAATATTCAAGAGAAATTAATTTCTCCTTAGATCATCTTTAGCATCCCTGCATTCAATGTCTTGCAAAAAATTTTCACGATGGGGTAAGCTTTTAAAGACCAATAATTAGGATCTCCTAGGTGCCTATACACAGTAGTTATAATACTACAATATATTGTGTGACCCAATGCATTGCCAAAGATAACTTTAGTATTGGGTACTTTAATTTATTTTCACCATTTAACATTTTCAAAGGTATTGTATAGAAATAAGTCCTTTTCAAGGCAATATTCTCAGTGATGAATCACACATGGAATTATTTAATCACATACATTAAAATTTCAAGTCATTCATCTGAATTCCTAATTCAGTCATAATTCTTAATGAATCAAAAATTTAACACAGTAAAAAAATTACCATCACAAAGGCAAGTATTACATGGAAATGAACAAGTATTAGTTAGCTAGAATAATTTAAGTTTAGAGTTTAATTAAACTAATCTCTTTTGCAAGTTTATCAGGCTAACTTTAATAGGTATATATAAATATTTCTAATAAAATATATAATCAGGGCGAAGTTGGTGGCTCAGCGGGAGGGCAACTCAATTATTGACCACAAGGTTGTAAGGTCGAATAGCCCCCGACCCGATTTTTACCCATTTTTCCTTTTATTTTATTGTTTTATGGAATATAAAATAATAAATAATTCCTTGGGCTTGTGTTTAATCTAAGAAAAGTTTCTAAGTTTTATTTTATTCTACTTTAGGTGGCAAAGTGAATAAATTAAACAATTGAGTTCACGTGAGATTACAAAGCTAATACATTCTAAGTTGAAACTTAATTCAGTAGGATAATAATATTAACCACAATGATTACTAAAATTATTTCCAATTACCATAGCATTTATAGCAAAACCTTTTTTCTTCTTTCTTTTTTTCACAACATTATATTAGAATAGCTTTCCAACTTCAAGATGTCCATAAATATCGTTAAAGTTATTCCAACATTTAAGAAAAATATTAGATTTACCTAGGTAAAAATTTATCAGATGATAAAATATTTTATTAAATTTAATCTCATTAAATTGACTGAGTGATGGAAATCTAGATTTAAAATAAATGGAGTTGCATGACTTGATAGGTTGACAAAACAATTCCTAAAAATCAATTAAGAAAAATCAAGTCCATTTAGGGAAAATCAAAGTGAGAGAAAAAACAAGTCTTATATTTCATTTGGGCATTCTATCAAACACTTAGGTTACTTAGTTATTTTAACCTTAATATTACTTTCCAACCATAGACAATGTAACTAAATATGTGAGCTACCTATCATAAGTGTTGGTGTCACGCCCCGAAATCCACAACCAGGGACGTGGGAACGAAACCCAAAAATAAATATCAAAACATAAAAAAATGTATCATATCAGAGCAAATGCTAATAAGTATTATTCAATTTCTTGAATATTCAAAATAACTTTAAAATGTCCTAAAAATGGGCTAGAAAACCATGCTACAAATATGGGGCCTAAGTCCAAACTCCATTACATTATAATTTAAAATTTTGAAATGCAAACTAAAACAAATCACCCAGCTATAACAACCTAAGACGGCTAGCTAACCTACTGATCCATCACGAGCATCAACCCCTGCATTACCAATTGTAGTAGGTGGTGAGCACTAAATTCCACGTGTGCTTAGAAAGTGTTTATAAAATATAATTTCTTAATCATGCAATGCTTTTAACACTAATTAATAAGAAAAGAATTTAAAATCTTATAATTTTCAAAATATCCATATTCAATCATAACATTCAAATTATAAAGTTACTTAGTTATGATCCCGCAGTCTCATGCTAAAAATAAATCATATCATTTCATTCACATCACCACACATTAATATCATACTATGGGTCAGGTACTCTGCAAGTTTAGTCTGTGGCCTCAAAACTAAACCCAAAATAAATCCCCAGGCCTAAGCCATGGGGTACAACTAGTCCCGCAGTCCTATATGTACTCATCACATCCCCAGATCTCAGTCATGGGGCACAATTGGTCTTGCAGTCCCAATTATACTCATCACATCCCTAAACCTCAATCATGGGGTATATTTGGTCCTGCAGTCCCAAATGTACTCATTTGCCTTAATAGGTAAATTGGTCCCGCAGTCCCGGTACTAAATATACGCTATCATAAGTCGTATATACATTTTGTAGGTTTCTAGCCCACTGGTTATGCTAACCACTCTGCGCAGATTTTGGGGCTTTAACCCTTGGGCTCTAGAACCCACTCTTTCTAGTACCCTTAATGACCCCAATAATCCAAAAATCAAATCTCAAGTAATTCCTTTAATTAATAGCACAACATACACAAAAGTTCTCCCTAATTTTATTTTTTTTGTGTTCTCCCCTTTACTTTATAAGTTTTATGAAGTATGAATGTGTTTCGGGCCTAACTTTCATGTTGCCCTTCCAAAAAAATATTCTCATTCAAGATTTATCAAATAAATATCATACAACCATATTCAGGAATATATATATATGCAGCTAGCTTGGTAAATAAAATTTTATATCAAGCATGCCATGACAAAGAAGGGTTCAAGACATAAATTTTGATAATTTATGAAAAATAGAAAATAAAATATTTCATGCTAATTCAAAAGCCTAAAATACTTACAATTAACTCTAGTTTCATAAAATAAAATTTAAAATTTATTCATAAAGCCATAAAATATAGATTTTAAAAATACTAACTGGATATTTCTGTTAGAACCATACAGAATAGCTCAACTTCACGATTTTTTTTATAAAATTGATTTTAAATCCAAAAATTTTGAAATTTTAAATCAACTTTTATTTATACCTGTTATTACCAAATATCTGACTGCTATCAGTATAGCAATAGTAAACCAGACAGCCAAGTTTCAATATTTTTATAAAATAAATTATTATTCAAATATTTATAAAACATTCACTGTAGAATCTCTAACATGTCTAGTTTTATATATAAAATTTTTAGAAATTAATTTAATCTCTAGGTATCATTTTTATACCAAAAATCAAACTCCTATCAGCACAGCAATTTAAAACAAACAGTAAATTTCACGATTTTTGTAAAATCCATTTTAACTCAAAAAAATATGAAATTTTTACTGGATACTATTTTGGATATGTACTCCCATATATAAAAATATCAAAAATTAATTCGACCTTTAGGTATGAATTTCATATAAAAACAGTGTGCTGATCCAGGTACAAAAATCGCAACCAATCAGTCAAGTTTGACTATTTTTAATAAATTCATTTAAATTCCAAACATTATAAAATTTTTACAGGAAACTCGTCTACATTTCTAATTTAACATATAAAATTTTCATGAATTAAATCGATCTCTAAGTATAATTTTTTATGGGAAAACTAGTGCATTCATTTCAGTGTGAAAGTTCCAGAATTTCACATAATCAAGAATCAATTCATAGATCAAGTTTTTCATATCTTGCACAGACACATATATATACGTGACATGATTAGGAAAATTATATCAAATAAACACAACCCCACCTACCTCACTACACATGTAGATGATCGATGTGTAAAGTAATTGGCACCAACTCAAGTTGGCCTTAAACACGATCCGGTAATCGTCTTTGAAACGGCAATTATGTGTTTTCCGAAAATCTCTCTACGATCTTTACCAACATACAACCAATAGCACGATCTCTCTCTCCCCCTCTCTCTTAAATTTGAAAGGCCAAAATGAAAAATGTAGAATTTTTCTTGGTGGAATATCATATATGGTGAAGGTTTTAAACAACTCAAGAGTCTTCATCTCTCTTATTCAAATGCATGCACCATAATATCTCCATAATTTCCCCCATAACTCCCACAACCTGCCAACTCTTGACCTCCCATCTCTAATGATAAGTTATTAACCTAACTACATGCACATAACATAAAAAAAAAATTAATACAAATTCATAAAATATAAAAGGGGTCCAAAATATCAGAATTTTAAATAGTATAAATAATAAAAAAAAACCAAAAATTTCGGGTCTTTACAGTTGGAGTGTCAAAATAACACCTAATATCGAATTAAAATGATTCTACATGATTTGAGAGCTCACTAAGTAATATTAAATTAACATTTCACTTAGGCATTTCATTAAACAGTAAGCGTGCATTACAAAAATTAGGTCTTAAAAATTTATTTAAACCAATCCAAGCTTAAGTAAGTGTCCCAACCTGGATTTCATGACTCAAGTACATGAATAAAAGAAACATACATTATACTATATAATCACTTTCCCTGTCCCATATCAAAACCATACACTACTATTTGAAGCATAAGTCTAAATAAGGAAAAATACTAAATAACTTAAAATTTAAAATTAAATGTCCTTAGTTAAACTAGCCGAAAAATTAAAACTTGAAAACTTACATCCATGCCTCAAAATTGGGCCCAAACAACTAACCATCCAGAAACAACGAATACCTCACAAACAATGGTCCAAATACAAAGTCTCCACTATTAAATAAATAACTGAAATAAAAGTTCAGCTTCTAAAATTTTTAGGTTCCAAAACTAAATTAAGGTCTAACAGGCATCTCATTCACATTATTATTATATCCTGCATCATAAACTATAAGGAGGTGAGCACTAATACCACATGTGCTCAAAGAACATAATACTAATAATGTAAATGTAATAAATGTCCTAGCATGTTGCTAAGTGAAACATTTTACTTAGGATAAAACAACATTTAAATAACAACCTTGTAGAAGAAATTGAGTTTAAGTTTATATATTTCTCTTTTTCACAATTTAACTGTATATTAACATAAAATACATTGGCTTCAGGTACTACTACATGGTTGTCCTGTGGTCACAAGAACTAATCAAAATATACCATTATTTAGCATTTGCTTCGTAGGCCAAAGCCTTTGGAATAATAATCACACCATCATTTGGTGTCTACTTCTTAGGCTAAAACCATAGGAATAATATGTCCACCCTTAGGCTTCTGCTCAGTTCGTAGGTTACTGGCTTACAGGACACTGATCACCAACCCAACGTGGGTTTTGAGACTTTCAACTTTTGGGCATGTCGACCCAATATTTTCAGTACCTCTACCCCAAACAAGACACAACATCAATCTTATCTATGAATCACATAGAAATTTAAAGTTTTTAATATTTTCCTTAAATTCACTGACCGACTTGCAAATATGCAGTTGAATAAACCCTCAAGTATAAAGGCATGTAGTGTAGTTTTACCTGGTGAGTCTAGGATTGTATTCATAGGGAACATTGAGATTGAACACTAGGATTTTCCAAATTCTTCTATCTCTTGGCTTTTCTTTTTAAAAATGTGAAAAAATATAGTTTTTGGTTTTGAAATTATTAATTACCTAACTACTAAACAAATAAACTAAATTACAAGAGTTAAACTAAAGTAAAATTTAAGAAATTAGATTACTTTTATTCTAATTAATGGAAAAGCAAGATTCAAAATTATACTAAAGTAAAATAATTAAAGCAATAAAACTACACATTCAAGATAATTAGAGATTTGATCCCACCTACAAATCTGAGTGGATTCCTTATTCTCTAATCGTATGCATTTTTTATCTTATTTTATAGTTCACATATAGGAAAAAGTAAATTGGAAGATATCATCATTAAAATAATTATTAAAGGCATAGTTTTAGAATCATATTTAGGATAAGAAAACTAGAAAGATATTTAATAAGTTCGTCTTTGATCCAAATTTCTTTTCGTTTATTTCAAAATATGAAGAAAGTTTTAATCAAGTAACATCATCAAGGATTTCAATGAAATATGATCAAGGTTACAAGTTCCCAAAAGCTTTTGTAAAGAAAGAATAAGAAGATTTAAAAAAAGGAAACCTAGCATACAAGTTTTACGTTGTACATGAGATTCAATCACATCTAATCATCAAATAAAGATCCATCCATCATTGATGGGCTGAATTAAGATAAATAAACTAACCTAGGATTGTAGAGAATAAAAAAAGCAGAAATTAAAAGAAAGCAAGGAAGAAAAGACAAACTCCATTGAAGAACTCTTGAACTTTATTGAAAGCTATAATCAATCTTCAAAACAACTTGAATTCAAGCTACAAAAGCAGAAAACTAATCTAAAACTCTCTAAGAAACCTAAGAACTCTAAAAAATATAAAACTAAAATATATGAAAAGCTACCCTAAAAGTTTGAGCAAAAAGATGCATTTATAGGGCACAAAACCCTAGCGTTACAAGTAAAACATAGGTTGCTCTCGGGTTGTTGGCATCTAGACCTAAAAAAATGCATCCAAATGGTAGAGATAGTAGATTCAGTCTTTAGCTCTAACATAAAAGTTGTAACCTTTCAAGTCTTCTTTCCAACGCAAAAAGCATCACATCAATTGGAATTGAGAATGAAAAGTTATGGCTAAAATACTTACACGGTGTTGTACTAAACCATCTGAAGAATTCCAAAGTGTGTAACTTTACAAGCTAATTCAGGGTAGATAGAGACCTCGTTTGGACTTGGACTCTTCAATAAAGTTGTTTCTGGGCTTTTGAATCACCTCAATTAGACCTCGGAAACTCAAGATATGCCCCAAATCCCACGGTGATTGAGATTTGTCCAGCTTTCCAGACTTGACTTTAAGTAATGTTTCAAGGCCCAAACGAACTCAAATTTTAAACAATAGTACCTTTCTGAAAAGCTTGAGACGCCCACTGCGACTTTGTTGAATACCACTTTTAATTTTTGAAACTCTTTCCACATTAAAAATGCATCTATCCCGTTCCAACAAGCCATTTTAGTGTATTTTCTATTGAGACCTACATAAATAAACAAGATTAAACTAAAATAAATATATTAGAACACAAATTATCGATATTAGCATAGAAATCAAGGTTTATAATTATGCTTTTCAAGTGTAATCATTCATTGTCATGCCCTGAGTCTCGTGACCTGAAGGTGAGTGATAAAACACACATATAACATGCATTAACACTACCATCACATGATCAGAGCAGCGCAACAACTCCTGGTGAGCCATGACACATATTAACATAATCATAAAATTTGCCTTGGCTAGTGCCAGGCCTCAAACTGCAACATATCCTTCCTGATCATACATTTCATAGGCCTTAAGGCCTTTAAAACCAAATCGAATGAGACTCTCGAAATAAAAATATTACAACCTTCAAATAAATATTCAACTTAAGTAACCAAAAATTCTACTAAGTCTGGAATGGCTCATGCAAATGCACTTCTAGTCCAGCCCCATTAGCCCACCTAGTTATTATGCTTTGTTTCTATAACAAAATCTGTAGGGACGTGAGCACGAGTTCACTTGTGCCCACGATGCTACATACTAACATATATGGTATGTAAACTAGACATGCATGCTTATCATCATACATACATAAATACTTCAACATTTTCTATAAGCTATAAGAAATCATCAATATCAATCAGTTTTCAACTTAAGTAAATATTTATCATCATTAAACATCACCATAGTATTACATACAATTCCAACTACTTTTCATTATTGAATTTCCCAACATTAAATCCAATCACATTCCCTATCCACATTATCACATATTCATCATTCAATCACATAACCACATCCACTTTATCACTTATTCATCATTCAATCACATAACATACCACATCCACATTATCACTTATTCATCATTCAATCACATAACCACATCCACATTATCACTTATTCATCATTCAATCTCATAACCATAGCCACACAAGTCATCAGGGGTTGGGTGCATACACAATATTGTCTTTTATGGGTCCAGACCCAATGGAAATGATAAACCGAAACACCATCATTTAGGATCGCAAGTCCAGGGCCACGGGTAGCCAATACACACACCATGTTGTGGGCTACTAACCCTACCGACACGGACACCAAACGTTGTGCAGGTTCTGGGACTTTCAACCCAAGGGTAACCTCAAAACCCTTCATATTTCTGTACCCCACCATAACCCCCCACACACAATCAATCATTACATTGCATTCAATTCTCTTTTACCATAAGTTCACATTCATCATCAAATGCTTTCTATCAATGCATAAACACATTTCAATTCATCATAAAGCTCATCACATTTCCATCTTTTCCAAGTCACTTGTTCAAAATTTAATTCATTTACCATCACTTATCAATGAAAGTTTACATTGCATAGCATGCATTCTTGTATCACAAAGTAAACAATACTTATTAACATTTGGAGTATGAAATACACCTTCAATTCATATATTTAGACAAATAAAATATCATGCAAAAATATGATACTAAACTCTTTATGGACCTAGGGTGCAATGTCCAAAAATAAACTTAGTCAGGAAACTACATTAGCCTCGGTGGGCGCCCAACTGTCAATAGGTCGTGCACCCAAGATCTTGTGCACCCAAGATCTTGTGCGCCCATGTCTTGTGCACCAAAAAGGGCAGGTGCCCAACTGATAACACCTTGTGCACCCATAGATTGGTTCGTTTCATGCTCTATTTTTTGGGTCTAACATCCTCCACATTTGGAACCTCAATTTGACCATGTTTAGGGCAAAATATTTAAAATCTCTTGTTTCTAACATTACCACCAAGCTTATAGGCATCAAAAGAAACCAACAACTTGAGTTTTCATTAACTATGGGTCAAGTTATGGATCAAACATCCTTATCTCTCCCTCAACCTATACCTACATATATATATGTGCATATAACTCTCTTTTTCTTCCATAAATGAAATCAAAACTTGCAATGGTTACTCAAATGATATTCTAATACTTGTTACACATCATATATGTAAGAATGTTACATAAAATCCCTACCTCTAACCAAATAGAGATGAAGAACAAGAGGTGGTCTCTTCCCGGTTTTAAGCTCCCAACTTTGATGGATTCAATCACTCCCTCCTTTGATTTAAATGACAAACAAATTACATAGATAGGTTCCTTGAGTGCTCAATTGCATATTTACAAAGTTAATTTGATTTTACTTAAGGCTAGAAGGACTTACCATTCAAAACTCCACCCAGGTTCCCCTTGTGTTCTTCTTCCCAGTTCCTTTTTTCCAACCAACATTTCTCTCTCTCTTTTGCATCATACACGTATGTATATATATAACTTGGCTAATATTTTAATCTCTCAATAGTATTCTTCAGATTTTTCCATCTCCCTAGCTGGTTATAGGTATAAAGGGGTGAGGGTCCGGTCACACAAGTCAGAACACACCTTACTTGTCATTATAGCTCGGGCGCCCAACTGAGTTCCTCCTTGTTCCGCTCGAGCATTGGGTGTCCCAAAATTGACCCCTTGTGCGCCCAAGGTGCCTCCTTCTAGCACTTGTGTCAAAATTCCAACTCTTGAATGTTTGGCTTACCTCTTTCAAAGTTCTCCACTTTAAGGTACTACTAAAGATGAACTCTACTTAATTAGCATATCATAACTTCCAAAAGGTATACAAAGAAATCTATTTACATTAACATGAAAGTTCGTGGTAGGTACATTCACCATTTATTAAATTCTTTATAGAAATTTCTTTTTTTTTTTACTAAGTTAACAACACATGTTGGTATAATATGTATATACACATAAGTAAAACCTCACAAACTAATTTAACAATTTAGCAATCATTATTGGTAAAGTTCACTTAAATACACAATAAGTAATTAAATAAATAAATTATTTTATCTTAAACTAATTGATTATTTATTTAATTTAAATAATTATTCTATATATTTCTATTTCAACTGTACAAAAATCAACCACTTTTCCACCAATATAAGTAATGACCTGAATTTTTGAATTTTAGCAAATTTATAATCTTGGATGCGAGTATTAAAAAATAAAAATAATAAAGGGTAAATGTAATTTTGTTGGATTAGATAGCAGGTTATATTGTGTTGGGTTTGGAAGATTTTGGTCCTAAAAGATCAAAAAGTAGCAAAATGGGCCAAAATGGGAGAAGTCAAGCACATAAGTGGACTTAACCAGGTGCACAAAGGGAGAAACGGGTGCACGAGTTTGGGAACCCAAATGCCCGAACTGTGGTGATGTCAACCTTCTAGTTTGTTTTGATTCCTTTTTGCTGCTCACTATTCATTTCTCAGTTTTCTCAAGCCTAGGAAGGCGAGCAAGAAGGAGGATAGGTTTTCAATAGTAAACTTGGCCCTCAATGATCGTCAGATGTATTTATATGTGCATATATGTATAATATATTAGTTACTGGTTTGGTCAGAGAAGAAAAGAGAGAACCAAAAGCCGAAGGTAGACGACGATCGATAGGTAAGCCTAACCTCTGCAATTTTCAAATTAACTTTATAATAATGAAATTAGATCTATTCTGTATACATCAATATAAATATTTTGATATAAGGATTAATGGTTTGCGTGTGCAGAGCTTACTAAATTCTCTGGGTTTACCAGTAGAAATCACAGTTCTTCACTGTCATCTATTTTTCTTTGTTTCTTCACTTGTGGTCGGGGATTTATGTATTTTACTTACATATACGATGTGTAAAAACTATTAGGATGTCATTGGTATGATTATTTGGAACCTTGCATGTCTGTTGTGGAAGGAAATGGGAGTTATACACTTCTATATTTGTGTGTAAGTCTGTAGGAAGAAAAATGAATGTAGGCTCATAACTTGATCTATACTTGATGAAATCTCAAATTTAACATTTCATTTGCTTCATACAAGTATTATGGTATTATTTGAACCAAGAAATCTTAAGGATTTTGTCTTAAATATAATTACTTTGAAACCCAAAATGAGAAATCAGTAAAAATGAGAAACAGAGCACTGTGACTGGTTGATGTTTTTTAGAACTAGAGAAATAGGAATGGGAGTCATTATGCGTTAAGAAGCATCATGATGCTAAAGCTTGTGTCAGGATGTTTGGTGGAGAAAGGATGTCATGATGCATTGGGAGGCATCATGACACCAAGTAAAGGTGATTTGTGCCTTTGTTTAGGAGGGTACAGGTCATGACCTATGATTTTTGGAGGCGTCAGGATTCGACCGGTGGTTATGCCATCGACCGCTTGATATTCCTATAAAATAAAAAGAAAGGTTAATTAAATATAGTTTATAATAATATTTAGTTTTATTTATTTAATAAGTTAACTAGTTATTTTTTAATAAATTCATATTAATTGCATTACTCATTTCACATTAGACTCCTAGGCATTTCACACGGACTTGATCATTATCACCAGGAATCGAGCTTTTGATTAGAGCTGCGTTGCTTTCCTAAATGATAGATACTCACTCACATGTGTCAGGTGCATTCCTAGAGCAATGCTCCTTACTACAGTTATGCGCTAGGTGCAAATTGTCTCTACCTTTGGAGTTGAACTCCCCAACAAAGTGAAACTCCTTCCTTAGTTATGCATCAGGCGCTAGCTATTTTTTGTCTTTTGAAGCAAGTCTCTTTTCTTCCAATTATACTCGAGGTGCTTACTATTCTTCCTCTCATCTGGAGCTAGGCTCCTTTCCCTCTTATCTTCTGGAGCAAGGCTCCTTTCCCCAATTAACCATTTTCTAGTTATGTGCCAGGCACTAACTATCTCTTACCACTTGGATCAAGGTTCCTTTCTCAGTTAAGAACGAGATGCTAATTGCCTTTTGTCATTTGGAGCTAAGCTCTCTTCAAGTTATGCGTTAGGGGCCAACTTTTATTTCAGTGTTAGAGCTGGGCTCTTATAGTACAAAAAAGATTACTCCTTTACATACTAAGAACTAGGCTCATTCTTTCCCTCATCCCATGTCCAAAGCAAAGCTCTTTCACACTAATCCTATATATAGCACTGACCCTATCGGTCATCTTTTTATGCATTTAGCTAGCCCTGGCCGATGATAAGGCTTGCTATGCCTGAGGCTAATTAGTTGGCCATCCACAGCATTTTGATTAGACTTGCATCCACTCATAAATATCCACACACATATCCTAGAGCTACGTAGACCTGATCCCTTCTTAGGGTAAGTAGGCAACCCAAGTAGACAGCTTGAGTCCAATCGCCCCGGTTTTCATAGACCATCAACCTGAAGCACTAACTTAGAGGTAGGCTCTTGCAAACATCTATCATCACATAAACACATAATGTCAACCATAGTTGTAGGCTACGACGACCTGATCCCTATTACAGGATACGTAGGCAGCTCAAGTAGAGAGCTTAAGTGCAGTCCCCATGGTCTTCATAGACCATCTGCGCGAGACGCTAACATAGACTTAGAGCTACGCTCTTACATCTGCATACCACTTCCTATCACATAAACAATTAGTTCAGACCTAAGCCACTTTAGGTCTGAACTACGTTGACTAGATCTTTTCACATGGTATGCAGGCAGCTCGAGCGGATAGCTTCAGTCCATTTATCTCGATCTTTATAGACCATCTTTCAATAAAAACTTCATTCATAGCATACAAACTCTTGCATAAAGACTACATAAGTCCTCACACCTTAGTCCCTAACTTGCATTTAGAATTAAATCAGCATTTAAAACCCTTAAGGGTGCATCCTTGCCTATCTACCTTAGTCTTTAACTTGCATTTAGAATTAAATTAGCATTTAAAACCCCTTAGGGTGCATCACTGACAAATAGATAGGCATTACACTATACTCGCACACAGGCTAAGCTCGGCTACCTCACATTTCATATCTCATTTGGATTCATGGGTTGTATGCTATGATCATTATAAATTGGATATTATATTGTGAAATCATGACTACAAAGAGTGGAAAGAGACTATAGATATCCCTAGGTATCTAGGCATAATGGTTTCCATGGCCGGACCCACTTTCTCTGATTGCACAGACTAGTTGAGAGTCACTAAAAATGGGTCATTTATCATTATAAATCAAAATATTTTAAACCAGAATCAAAACTCGAGTTTCTTGACACACCCATTTTGAAAGTGTCAGGTAGTGACTCCTAGTCTCTGTAATCAATGCCCTATTTCAAAATAAAAACATAGTTTTTGATATTTGGGCAATGTTAAACACATTACGTCACAAAAAAGACTCATATTCCATGCTCATCAACCTCAGTGCGAGGATCCGATCATGACAGCTACTGCACTAAGGTTTTTTCCAAGCTTATGTATTGCTAATGCACAGGCAATGTACATCGTGAGACATATAGGGCTTTATAAGTTTAGGGAAATATTTAACCCCACCTAGTCTTTCCCAAAATCCCAATTTCATCCCAAGATTTCTAAACTCAACCATTTAAATGCAACCCGAATTAAAATAGATAATATTTTAAGTTATCAATTATTTTTTTGTAATAAGGCAAAATTATTAAAAAATATATAAATTAAAATAAATGAGTCTTTACATGAAGTGTATTTAATCATTCTAAGATCTATCCATAACTTTAGAACATTGAAATTAAATTTTAAAAATACACAAAATAATTTAAAATTCCACTCTAAGATTGCATGACATTCATGAGACAAAATAAGTCTGTTCGACACCAACCGATGCAGACAAAGATTATCTAGATGACACTTTTAGCTAACCATCTAGACAAGGGTCCAAACAGAATGACAAATTTTAAAATTCTAATGCATTTTCCTAGACTGCCCTATTTCAGTTTCTATAAAAGTAGACTATGCCTTTGGTGTTCCAAATCCAATTTTATGCCATTATAAATGTATATAAACACTCATAATTCAAGTATACATGTGTATGAATATAAACATCAACTTAATTGTACAATTTATGAATCTGATCAATCGAATTTCAAACATAATCAAGTTCATGCTTCAAACCTGAAAAAATACTTTTAACTTTAAACCAATCCTACACATGATCATTTTAGTCCAATTGAAGATTTGGAACATATTTTAGAAGGTTTGTCATTCTACCTTGATAAAGAATTTGGTGACCTGCTCCAAGAACGAGAAGAAATTGAACTCCAAAAGCCACCTAAACTAGAAAGCTTTAAGGTTTTCATTCTTTTCTTCTTCACTCAAACACCACCAATTCTCCAACCGACACTTGAATTTTTTTAGAGAGCACACAAATCTCACAACTCTCTAGATGTCTTAGAAATATTTTAATCAATTAAAGGAGCATTATATTGGAACCTTTTGTAGCTTCAATCCAGGATGGTGGTAGGTGTTGATGAAAGAAGACAAGTGCAAAATTAATGCATTAATGCATTCAATATTGGATTAAGAATGTCGAGTGGGTGTCATAATCCACAAATGTTATTGTATTCTAGTGTTTAAGCAAATAATTTGGTTGAATTTTGGAGGAAGAAGGCAATGGTGCAGAAGATTGATTACGAGTTATTATTCATAAGTTAACTCAATGAGTGATAAGGTGAGTTAAGATGAGTTGAGGGTGAGTTGGATGACAGGCTGATCCACGAGTTAATGTGTTTGGGTTAAACTAAATAGGTAAATGGGTTAGGCATTGTTTGGATGAAATGTCTAGAAATTTCACATTGAACTTCCACATAGAGTAGTAATAAATCCAGAAATGCTTTCAATAAAATTTATCATTCCAAAAATTTTCAAATCCTTTAATTTTTTTGGATTTTCACATGACAAATATGATCACCACATGTAAATAAATTATTTAAGGAGAAATAAAATTTAGGTTATTACAATTTGCAATGGTGGAGATTATTGTTAGAAATGTGACTCATTTTGACTTGTAAGAACACAAAGAAGGTAGAGGGTGCAGGGTTTAATGCCATGGTACGTTATAACTAGTACAATAGCTCACTAGAAAGGTCACTAGGAGTCGCTAGCAAAGGTCAAGAGGTGTACAAGTGAAAAAGAAGGTCACCAAGAAAAATAAAGAGCAACATTGCTATAAGAAGCTCGCTGTGGAGGCTACTTACAAGGTCACTACCTTCGCTGGGAAAAGTAAAGGCTCTGCATCGTTGCAAGTTATCTTGTTGGGAACCTTATTCCTATATGCAACATGTCTAGTTTTAATTGCAGGCTAATTTTTAATCTAGTTTTGATTGGGTTCCTTATTCTTGTATATTTAGGATGTATTATACATCAACACTAAGTACATTTTAACGTTTTTAAAGGCTAGGGTTGATAAAATAGCTAAGAATAACGTGATAGGACTATCTAAAGGCTCTTTAAAGATCTCTCATCTCTCTTATGTTGTTCTTCTTGGTCCATGGTTAGAGTCATATTGAAAACCACTCGTACCTGTGTATGCAAGGTAAATTACCGAATCACATAAATCTCGTGTTCTTCCATTGTGTGTGTTAATTTTTGTGTGTGTTAATTTTTGTGTTTGTTGTGTGTTTTCCATTATTCACCAAGTTATTGTATTAAAGTGATCCAGTATTATGTACAGCATGCACAAATGCCTGTGAGGCTATCTATATTTATTCTACACAAACTAAGGTACTTAATGTAAAGACCCAAAAAAAATATTTGTATTTATTTTGTAATAGAATTTTAAATATTAAATTCATATTTTATTTTAAATGCTTGAGATAAATTTAAAGTTTATTAATGTGGGTATGCATATATATGTGTGTCTAGGTTATATATATATATATATATATTATTTGCATACGTTTCGATTGGTTATAGAAGGAGGTAATTTCTTATTGGCTATGAGAGGAGGCAAGAGTTAATTGTTGTATGGGGAGTTGGAAGAAAAATTAAAAGGGGGCTTTATTGTGGTTCAAGAACCAGGAAGGAGAGAGAGAACTTTTTGGTTTCTATATAATATCATCTTTCATCACCACTTCTAGCATTTTCCTTCTCCACCTAAGGTTCTATACATTTTTTTACTTCTTTTGCTTCTTCTTTTGTATGTGGGTTTAGATGGAAATGTTTTTCGAGCCAACCTTTACTACTAAAAGGAACCAATGAGGGTCAAGCATTGACGCGGTAAGCCCAGAGCTAAGGTCACAGGAAAAGCTTCGCTAAAGCATTCGTAGACCAACTCGAGTTAGCAAAATTTTCTTGGGATTTTCACACATTTTTGACATTTGTAAGTGGAGGTAGTAGGGTTGTTTATAAGACCACTATTTTTAAATTTGTGAGCAAATATATATATATATATATATATATAAATAGCTTGTGGAAGGTAAATCCATGTTTTGTTTTCTAGCACGAATATGAAAATCTATGAAATGAATATGTGAGAGTTTTCAAGAGGAAGCTTATGTGATGTGTAACTCCTATTTTATGATTTTATGTTAATCCATGTTTTGAGCGTACAAATTGAAATCTATGCTTAGAAATTGAGAAGGGTCACGTTAAACTCTATTAGGTTTGGATTTTCTTCATTGGAACTAGTCTGGTTGTTTTTATATAAAACTTATACGTAGAAGCTGAGTTATTTTTAATATCTTTACAATTCACACTACACATCCAGAATAGTGTCTAGTAAAAATTTTATTATTTTTTGAGTAAAAATAAATTTATTAAAAATAGTTAAAGTAGACTTTTGGCCTACATTGCTATACTAGCACCAGTCCAGTTTTTAATATAAAAGGTGTGTGTGTATATATATATATATATTTAATAAATTTTTGAAATTTTTAAAAATAAAACTAGATATTTGAAAGAGTCTACAATAAAATTTTTATAATTTTGTAAGTAAAAATGAATTTATTAAGAAGAGTCAAAATGGACTGTTTGGTTAGATTGCTGCACTAGCACCAGTCTAGTTTTTGATACAAGAGGTGTATATATATATATATTGAATAAATTTTTGAAATTTTTAATTATTAAACTAGATATAGGAAAAAGTCTACAATAAAATTTTCATAATTTTTTGAATAAAAATGAATTTTATAAAAATAGTCAAAGTGGACTTTTTGATTCAAATTCTTGCACTAGCACTAGACTTGTTTTTAATATAAAAGGTATAAATATAAACTGAATAAATTTTTGAAATTTTTACTTGTTAAGCTAGACATATGAAAGAGTTAAAAGTTTCATAATTGTTAGAGTTAAATGAATTTTATAAAAATAATGAAAATTGGCAATTCTGTTTGGTCTTAGACAAAAAAAAAAAAAAAAAAAAAAAAACTTGTTTGTTTTTCTTAAAATCTATATTAATTGGCTGTGTAATTAAATTATAAATTTTGTTTTATGAAATTAGGATTGATTCTAAGCATTTTAAGCTTTTGAATTAACTGAAAATGTTTTATTTTCTATTTTATATGGATCATCAAATTTTATGTCAAAAATCTATCTTTGTCAAGGCATATTTGATATTAAATTCTGTTTATTTATTTAGTTGTGTATACTCTTGAATATGATTGCATGAGATTTAATTTGTTTGATCTTATAACACAGATAATATTTATGAAAGCAGGCAGTATGAAACCTAGGCCCTGAGGAATATTATCTCATAAGACTTATTTAAATATAGGATAAAATACAAGAACCTAATCTAGATGTAAATCTTGTGTATGGTGTGCTATTGATAAAGAAATTATGATTTGAGTTGATTTTCAATACTGAGGTCTTAGAGGGTACTATAAAGAGTGGATTCTAGAGCCCAAGGGTCGAAAGCCCCAAACCTGTGTAGGGTAGTGAACGTTCTTAGTAGGCTAGTAACCTACAAAGCACATGTATAGCTCGTTATAGCATACATTATACCGGCACTACTAAACCAGATGCCTATTAAGGCAAAATTATGATGGATTAAAACTGTGAGATCAGGGCCATAAGTATTGTTATGAGTACATCTAGGACTACGGGACTAGTTATACCTTAGAGCTAAGGCTTGGGGATTTGATTTGGGTTTAGTTCTATGGTCACAGACTAACCTTGTAGAGTACCTGATCCATAGTATGATATTGATATGTATGATTGTGATAAGATATATTTTATCATGAGATTGCGAGATCATAGCTAAGTAACTATTAAATTGGAATGGTATGACTTGATATGGAAATTTAGACTAATTATGAAGATGATAAGTTTTTAGCTTTTTTAAAATTGGTTAAGTGTTGATATCCTTACATGATTAAGAATATAATATCTTATATGCATTCTTTGAGCCCATGTGGTTTAGTGCTCACCCCGTACAATTGATATTACAGGAGTAAATGCTTGTGATAGACCCATGAGCTAGATTTGCCGGTCTTGGAATATTTTGATTAGATTATTTACTGTACGCTTTCCTCATTTGAATTGTAATGTCATGTCCCTAACCTTATAGTCCAGGACAGACGGCATGAGAATGTAAAAACTAAATAAAATTCAATCCAAATTCAATTCACAATGAACTATAATCATCGATATATCCAAAATCATTGATTATTCCCTTATAAAATGATATTTGAATACACCACTAATTAATCAATAACATAATCCATTTTAACCCCATTACCAATGACCGTATCTAAGGTCTGCACGGTTAAAACAAATACTATAATCATGTTTATATCTTTCAAATCATAATATCATAAATGTAAGTATCGGACCCACCTCTGGGTTACACATTTTATAATATTAATAATTCAACTCTTAGTTCAGAAGAATAAATACAATTGTTATTATACGTAGTTAAGACTGGACTTAGGCTATTTAAGCCCAAGCTGCTTGTGTATCCCAGTTCGAGAATCATGTTACCAGTAGTTCCTAACTTTATTATTTTACATTCACTACTCAACTCTATGTCAATAAATTGCATATTAAATGTCATTATAATTAACAACATCAGGATATCAACAAACAATAATAATATATACAATCTCATGCAATAGGTAATGATGGAATGCAACGCCAATGCATTCTCTCTAATCTCCATGTACCCCAATCTTATCCTCGGATGGATGATGCTTAGCAAAACACGAGAGGTCACTAACCATATCATTTACGCTTACGGCGAATGTATATCTCAATATATATCACTGGTGGAGAACTAGTTACACCCCCATAGGCATAAGACTTAGGGGAACTGAGTTACACCTCCTGGTTCTTCTATTGGAGAACTGAGTGACACCCTAATCAAGCATCTACTTAGTTCAAGTAAGAATCAATATGAATAGCGACTGGGGAACTGAGTTACACCCCTAATCAGTTAAGACTCATGGGAACCGAGTTACACTCCCTGGCCATTTTGCTAAGGAACCGAGTTACACTTTTAGTCGGGCATCTACTTAGCTCAAGTAGGAAATCAATATAAATAGTATATCAAGATTAACGTTCCAATTCCAATAATTAAACTCTAGTCATATATCGACTGGGTATCATCCAGTATTTTTAAAATCTCATTTTATTAGTTTTTTCAAAATTAAGGCTTGGTTTGTGAAGAAAGTTAGCTAGCTTATTTTTAGCTAGATAGTAGCTAAAAATAAGCTAGCTAATTAGCTAAAAATAAGCTAGCTAAATTTGTGTTTGAGAAGGAAAAAAAGTGGCTTTTTTGAAGTGGAAAGGTAGTTTTTGTTAATTTGACATTTTTACCCTTGAAAGCTTTAAAGAAGGTTAAAATGTAAGAGGGTAAAATTAGCCAAGCACTGTTGAGGCTAAAAAAAAGCCGGCTACTAGCTGGGTTTCCCAAACGGATGCTAAGGATCCTATCTATATACATGACTCATGCTTTGGCACGTCAATAATATCAATATGGCACTCTTGACCAACCAATAATCAAAACCTTAAACCATATGATATAACCCTAACCCTATGACATGATATGCTTAATCATGTAAATTAATATCACCTCAATATAAAAATGGATTCCCATTGAGGTTGATGATGATTTAGGGATTATTTAATCTTTAAAAATCAGCATAAAATAGGTGTTTAGAAATCAAAATTCAACATTTTTAGACATTTTGTACAATGTCGTCCGGATGCTAAGGTTGTCGTCGGGATGCCAACACCAAACGTTAGCACCCATACTCACTGCCAAGTGGCATCCCCATGCCAAATATGCCATTTGGACGCCAGTACCCAACACCCGATTTCTGGGTTCGTTTTTAACAAAACCCCATCTCCAAAACAACCCCAAATCACTTATTCAAGCCCTAAACTCTATAATCAATCACATATAAACATTTAAACATATCGATAACATGTTTTTGTAACATTAGATTCAAGAATAATTCAAAGGAATGCAAGATTTCAACATGAATATGCACATTCATATGTATATATATACATCAACCCAAATCCTTCCATACTCAACCAAATCAAGCATATAACATATCAAAATCCTCCTAACAATGCCTAGAACACAAATATAAGTGCCACTTACCTCAAATCTGAAAAAAAAAATGAAAAAAAGAGCAGAGACTTTTGAAGCTCCAAAACTTCTATCTTCCATTTCTCTCACCTTGGGCGAGATCAAATGATCCGATACCAACACGATGATCACGAAGCCAGAAATACTAGGATCTACTATCTTCCTTCTCTAGAACACACTCTCTCTTTATTCTTTCTCTCATCTTTCTTCGATTTCTCTTTCTCTTCTCCTTTCTTCGCCTAAATGCCTAAGACCCCACCAAAGAAAATAAAAAGAAAAAGGATAAAAAGAAAGAATAATGACCAGGCCATTGGCCCAACTATCCAACCCAATACCACTTTAAACCACACTCACCCTAGGAAAAATAAAATAAACCTAACTAAATAGACCCAGTCTTAGTCTAGTTATTTTATTGGCCTAAAATAACACCTAAATTGTCAAAAATAAATACTAGTTATTACATGTAATTTATATGGATTATGGTTTTGGGCCCCTTTTTAGCAATTTGGTTGTAGCCGTTTAGTGGCACTTTTGAGACTTTGGAGTATTCTATTTGAATACTTTTATTATTTATTTGCTTTTGCTCTGGTATGGTATTGTTTATTTATTTACCTTTATTATTTATTTGAATACTTTTATTATTTATTATTTATTTGCCTAGAACCCAGTCTCAATCTAGTTATTATTTATGGTGCTTATTTGTGGGTTTTGTCCCTACATCTCTGGGTTGTGGAATTCGGGCTTTGATACTTAAGGACTAAATCACAAAAGGTGTAAGCGCCTAATGGCCATTCTCTAAACCTCTAACTTGTCACACCCCTAGCTTTCATAACCCAAGTTATGGACGTTGATCATATGCAATTAAAAATAATCAATAATAAATCCCATCAGAGCCATACGATAACAAAAATCTCGGTCATAACCGAGTAACAATGTTCTACTGCAATAATCAAAATAATATCTAGGAATACTGGCCTTTACAACTATATTGAATAACCAAAAAAATTAAATATTGAGTACAAAATAATATATTTTCAAGGTATAATATCTAAAATAATTCAATTCATCTCCGCAAAGAAAAAAATAATAGTAATAAACCCAAATTATGCCAAAATATAATAGGGCTCACCTAAAACCTCGGGCTCTGCACCTGCAACACAGTCTCTAGGGACGTGAGCACTAAATCCACAGTGTACCCATGATGCACATATAAATAAGTATAATATGTAATGCATGCCCAAGCATGCTACTACCATGCAATAATTACCAACAATAAATGATAATCATTCTGACATCATCATATCATAACATCAATATCTAATATATCATATATCATTATCATATGTCAACATCAGCATCATAATCATCATCTCAATATTCTTTATTTAACTGTTAATCATCATCTTAACAACACACACATATGATACAGATACTTTGCAACTAACTCGTGATTAGTGAGAACAGTCTAAAACATCATCATCTTTTGTCGGTTAATACCGAACGGAAATGATCAACAGAACCATCGCCGTTTATGAGCCTTAGCTCAAGGGTCATAATTAACTAACTTAGCATCGTCGTTTATGGATCAATATCCACGAGTCACAATTAACCAATATTAGTGTCGTTATATAGGCTACTATATTCTTGGTATGATAAACAAAGCTTGTGCAAGTTTAGGGACTCTCAACCTAATGGCAATCATGTACTTTCCTATTTGTGTATCTGCAAACCCAAAAATCAACAACTGTTAACCACATCTCGTTATCCTTTTCCCATATATCATGAATAATGACTAATTTGTAAATGTGCGGTTGAATCTACCCCCATATATAAGGGTGTATGGTATGGGTTTTACCTAGTGAGACCTAAGATCGTATTCACAGGGAACTTTGAGAAATTCTGAATCCTTGGGCTTCTAAGTTAAACTAATTTATTATTTTTCAAGCAACAGAAAAGTAAATCATTTAGGTTTTGGAAAAGTTAAGTTTTGATCTAAACTAATGAAATTGAGATTAAATAAAACTAATAAATTAAATAAGAAAGAATAAGGAACTAAATATAATCAAAAATAATCTAGGAAAGCGATATGCAAATGAAGTAAACTAAGCACAAAAAACGAGTTTAAAGACCTCTAAGTAACATCTTGATCCAACCTACAAATCTGAGTGGATTCTCTATTCTCACATTGGATGTGATTCTTTATCTTAGTTTACAGCGCATGTTTATGAAAAGTAAACCAGAAGATATCATCATTAAAATAGCTAATCTAAAGCACTGTTTTGAAATCACATTTAGGATAGGAAAACTGGAGAGATATTTAACAAATTCATCTTTGGTCCAAATCTTTTTTCTTTGATTTCAAAATATTAAGAAAGTTCTAATCATATAATGTCATCAGGGATTTCAATGAAAATGATCGAGATTAAAAGTTTTGAAAGTTTTTCAAAAGAAAAAAAAAAAGGAACCCTAGCACATAAGTTTCACATTGCATGTAAAGATCCAATCACATCTAATTATCAAAAAAGATCCACCCATCATTGATGGGTTGAATCAAGATAAACAAGCTAGCCTAGCATTGTAGAGAATAAACAATAACACTAAATAAAAGAAAGCAAGGAAGAAAAGAGAAACTCCATTGAAGGAAAATTGAACTTTATTGAAAGTTGTAAAAATCTTCAAAACAATTGAGTCCGAACTTTAAATGCGAAAAACCAATCTAAACTCTCTCTAAACTATGAAAAACTAGGGTAAAACTAAACTAAAATAAAAAAAGACGTAGAGTACAAGCTAGGGATTTATATAGAAACCCTAAAAAAAACCCTAAAAAGATGTTGGCAGAGCACTACCCTAATACTGGGAACCAGAGAGGCAAAACTTCGAGTCTAGAAATCTCTGGCCCTGAATTTATTTTATTTTGCTACTTTTTCTCCTGATTTGATCCTCTTTCGTCTGTTCTAGTAGTTTCTAACAAATTTTCAACTTTTTCTAGTGACATATGTACAAAAGAATAAGTTTTACAAATATCCCAAAACCGCAATAAAACACATGAAATAATAAAGAAATTATAATTAATAACAATAGAAATTAAGGTTTAGGATTACACTTTTCAAGTGTAATCACACCCCCCAAACTTGCCTTTTTTTTTTTTGTAAGCAAGATATTTTGGATTAATGGGAAAAATTTTTTCAAGTACTTAAGGGGCATATCCCAATATACAAAAGAATACATTCATCTATTTACAATAATTGGGATCCCCCATTTCAGACATAGATTGTTATCCTTAGTAGTACACTTGGCTCGAAGCTTTTGTATAGCACAAATTCAAATTTCATGCCTAATGACTGCTACAATGTTGTTGCTAGAGGATGTAATGCTTTTAAATATTCTAGCATTCCTCTTAAGCCATAAATGGTGGATAACTGCAGACCAAGCAAGTTTGCATATATTGCTTGCGAAAGACTTCCTACTAAATTTACCAACAACCCATTGAATCTCATTATACCATTTTTCTTTTGATTTTGGATGTTGCATAATTGGCATATCGCAATCCAGACTTCATCCGAATAGGAGCAAGAGAAGTATAGGTGGCTTACTAATTCATCTTCTCTGTTGCATAAGATACACTTTTGAGAAGTAGCAATGCCCTATTTTGCAAGTTTGTCAAGAGTGTCTAATTTGTTTTGAATGGCTAACCAAGAAATAAAGTTATACCAAGGGATATAGCTAGGAAATCAAATGATTTTACACCAATGAGATACAAGATTTGCTACTCTGAGGGTTGACTAAGTAATATCAACTGAGTAGGAATTATTGTTAGCCACAGACTATAGGAATTTATCTTCACATCCACTGTTAGGTTGGTAGTTAGGTAGATAAGCTTTGATCTCCATTAGCTCCCATGAGGTAGTAAAAGGCCAAGACCAGGCATTGTTAGAGACAACTAGAGAAACTTTGGCATTTAGCGGGATACTTGCATCATAAGGTACTCTTAGGCCATACTTGGGAACAAGAGAACCCAGGGGATGCCGACTGCCAAACCACAAAGAGATTGAGCTACCATTGCCTATGCAATATTTAGAGAGGTGAATGGCTATACTTCGTAGCTTAAGGAGTTTTCTCTAAGTCCATGAACAATCCTAGGGAGCCTTCACCTACCAAAAGTCTTTACCTCTCAAGAGTTACTTTTTACACCATAAAGACCATAGAGATTGCCTATTAGAGCAAAAATTCCATATACGTCTAAGCATGGCAGCCTTGTTCCATTCATCAATCTTTTTGATTCCTAAGCCCCCTCTTTCTTTGGTCTACACAGTATCTCCCAAGAAACTTTACTACCATGAGGTTCTAGTTCAGAGCCTAACCAAAGAAAATGCCTTAAGATGTGCTCAATAGTTTTACATACTTCTTAGGCAGAATGAAATGCAGGCACCAATATATTTGGATACTGAACAAAACTACCTTAATAAGCTGTAATCTCCCAGCATATGATAGAACTTTGCTTGACCAACTCTTCACTCTTTGCAACCTTTTATCTGTAAGGCCAATCCAATCAGCAGAGCTTAGTTTTGCAGAGATTAATGGTACTCCCAAGTATCTTATTGGCAAAACTCCTAGTTGAAACCCCCCAAAATATAGCAAAGGTACATCTTCCTTTCTTCATTAAGACTAGCTATAAATACGTTACTTTTAGAGTTATTTGGTTGAAGCCCAGAGAATTTGTGAAACTCCAAAAGAGTGTGCTTGGTAGTGAGGAAAAAAAGGCTCATCTGCTTTGTAGAGAATGAATAATTCATCAGTAAAACAAAGGTGGCTAATAGTAGGATCCTTGCATTTAGGGTGATAGTTGAACTCACTTTCAATGATGCGCTTGATAAAAAGCCTAGAGAAGAATTCCATAACAAGAATGAATAAGTAGGGGGACATAGCGTCACCTTGTCTTAGCCCTTTAGTACCTCTGAAATAGCCTTTAAGAGAGCCATTTATAGAGATGGAGAAGCTAAGAGTAGTGATGCATGCCTCAATCCAACTCATCAAGATTGCTGGGAGTTCCAAAGTCTAGAATAAGATTCCAAGCAACCGAGTCAAAAGCTTTGGCTATATCAATCTTGAGAGCACTCCTTAGACTTATTCTTGCTCTATGATAATTTCTTACAAGCTCTTGCATGAGCAATACCCGATTTGAGATGGATTGTCCCTTTATAAATGCAGCTTGAAAAGGGCCTATGGTTTGTGGAAGGATCTTCTGTAATCTGTTAGCAAGCAATTTAGATATACATTTATAGACAATGGTGCAGCAAGAAATAAGTCTATAATCCCCCATAGAATTGGGTTGGGGACCTTAGGCACAAGGGTAATGGCAGTGGAGTTGATCTCTTTAAGCAACTATCCTAAAGTGAAAAAAGATTGAAGAGCTTTTACAAAATCATTGCCAACAATATCCCAAGTGTCTTTAAAGAAGAGAGCAGTGTAGCCATCAGGGCCAGGCACCTTATGGTTGGTAAGAGAGAAAAGATTAGCCTTAATCTCATCGTAGGTTACTTCAAAAGCTAATCAATTAAGCAGCTCATCAGGAATAGCAGTAGCCATAAGGTTCTGAATTGAATAAAAATTATCACCTAAGTTGTCAACAAGAGTGCCCAGCAGGTCCTTGAAATGTTGAACAATAATAGCCTTTATCTCTTCATAGCATTCATGCCTTAAACCACTTGTCATGAATTGAGAGAATTTTAATCCTGGACATGTGAGCTTTGACCATCCTGTGGAAGCATGCAATGTCTTAATCTCTTAATTTGATCATGTTGTCCCTGGACTTTTGCTTAAAAAAAGCCTCTTCGATTAAGAGAAGGTGAGTGAAGTTTTCTAGAGCTTGTTTTTCTTCTAATATGATGGCAACATCCAAAGGGTTGAGAAATAGCTTTGCTTGAGTACTTTCCAAATGCTGCTTAGCTGCCTAGACCTTCTGAGTAATATCCTCATAGTGTTGAGAGTTGAAGGCTTTTAGCTCAATTTTAAGAATTTTAATCTTTGTGCATAGTTGATACATTAGAGTTCCTTTGACTTGTGTATTCCAAACCTTTTTATAATGCCTTTGAATTCAGGATGCTTAGCCTAAAAGTTGAAGAATTTGAAAGGCTTCTTACCAGATGGAAATTCGGAGTTGAGATTGACAAGGCTTAGGGAGTGATCAGACATCCTTGGGGACAGGAATTGAGCTTCAGATTCAGGGAATTTATCAAGCCAAGCTTCATTGATGAGGACGCGATCAAGCTTTCTGAAGATAGCTTTTGCATCTTCCTGTTTGTTCCACTATGTGAAGAACTGGCCTGTGTATTTGAGGTCTTCAACTCCAATGCTACCTAGGCAATCTCTAAAATCTACCATAGTTTGCTGATTAGCACCCGCACCCCCATATGACTTACTAGATTCTTTGATTGTATTGAAATCGACCAACATTATTCAAGGCTAGTCCAAAGGAATATACACTGACTTGGCTTTCAAGAATTTCCATAAAACTTCTTTGTCTTTCCTAGATTTAGCAGCATAAATAAAAGTGGCATAGAACAGAATAGAAAGGGACTTATGCTTGATTTTGTAGTGAACTACTTGGTTTGTACAATCTTCAACAACAAGGTCAATAACAAGGAGGTTCCACAAAAGAATAATTCTAGCAACTTCAATATTCCTATGGTTATCCAAATGATTATAATCAATATTGATAGCTGCACATACTTTAGGGAGATTAAGTTGCTTTACCATAGTTTTAAGCAGACACATAAGATTAAAAGAATTGGACTTGAGGAGCTGCTTAATTACCTTATGTTTAAGGGGTCTATTACAACACCTTACATTCCAAGCTGCAAAATTCATGTGGAGAGGAAGGGGGAAGCAGAATCCTTGCTCAAGGATTGAGCATACTTCTTAGCCTTTTTCTTTTTGCTCCTTAAGGAATTGTTGCCATCAGTTAATTGATCATTCCTCCACCAAACTTGCCTATTGCTAGCTATAAAATTATTTAAGAAGAAGTAAAACTAACCTCCTAGATTCTTTTTTCATTAGAAACACGACTGCACTTAGTTATGTGTAGCAAGTCTTTTAATTCCTTGGTTCCCCCTAGTGGACGAGTGAAGTCTTGTGAGAGTTTACAATAAATCTACCCACAAAATTCTTAATTAGTTCTAAGTTAAATATCAATAAGTTAAAGGAATCCTAATTCAATTTCAATAATAAGTAAGTCATATTATCCAAAAATTGAATAAACTCTTTCCAACATCTATCAAACTTAACCATTTTCAATTATCCAAACTCAAATGTGCCAATACATATTACCCATACAAACTAATTGCCAAGCATCCTAAAACTACAGCTTTGACCCCAAATCTCACTTAGTTGCTCACTCAACAAAAGAATTCACTTTAGAAAGACCATTGTGTGCATTAAACCTATTCAAAACTTGAATGAAAGAATTTTAAGTATATGTGAGTGTAGCTTCATGGAGGAATGTATTCATGTATTTATCAAAATAATTTTACTTAACCAACACAAATTAGATCATTGCTTTTGCGAATGCCTTTCACCTAAAGTCCATTAGGTCTTCCATAGGGTTTTAACTTGGCCATGGGCTTTTGGGTAAACAATGAAAGATAGGGAATTCAAAGTGAATGTTCAAGGGATTTGAATTGATGATGCTTTAATTTGTATTCTTCCCCCCAGCTTCTTCTTTTTACATTCTTACATACCCATTTAGGTACCAACATTTAAATCATTGATTTTTTTTTTTTGAAAAGAATTCTTATGGGACAAATAATTATTTTCTTGAATGATAAGTCCCAACAATCTAAGCAACTGTTCACTGCCACTTTATTTCATTACAAATTCCGCCCTTATTCACTTTGTCACATAAGTTGCACCAAGATCCCATGGCATACAAAGGTTGGCTTACCTAAATAACTAAGGCTAAAGGTTATTTGATGTGGTTTAACAAAAGAAGTTTATTATTCATTTTTTTTTTTCAAAGCTTCAAGTTGGCTCCTAAGATGATATAATTAGGAAAAATGGTATAGGCTCAAAAGTTTCAAAGATGGCCTAACATCACTCTAAAGGCTAAGAACATTTTTCAAAGATATTAATTCAACTATGTGTGTCAAGAAAAAAATTTTGTGCATGCAATACCAAAACAAACTAATGTTATGAAGTTATCCAAGAAATAATGAGATGAAAGAAACTTATAAGATTTTCATGTAAGCTTTCATGAATGAAAAGCTTAGGCTCTAAAGCTCATCGAATGTAAGGTAATTAAATCTCCACCTATGTTTTGACATAATTAGGTAATCAATTCTTATGAGTTCTAATTCTAAACAAACTCTCATTTCAACAACATCAAATGACTAGCTATCAATGTGCTTAAAAGGCTTATGCTCATTTTGAGTTTCATTCCTTATTTAAAACTGAAACCGAGCCATTCATTCTTTTTATCAGTTAATACAAACCTAAAACTGATTTAAATTATGCAAATGAGTTCACTTTCTCCTAAGTCAAGTCCTTAAGTTTAGAATTTACCTCATTTTTTAAAAAATTATGTTCCCTACATTCATGTAACCATGTGCTTCCACCATCCAACTTAAAATACACATTCTCCCCAATGTGTCAAAACAAATCATGTGGGTTTGTAGTGTGCATGGGAGCATGATACTAGGCATAAAATAAACTTGACTAAGCATGAAGATTGTTCAAACATGCATTTCAAAATTAACCCTCCCCCTAACTTATCATACAAACGTAATTAAAAAATATCAACATTCAGAACAAAATAAGTAAAAAGGCGTGGGCAGGGTAAATATTGCCTTATGAGGGTAAATGGAGTAATTATAAAAAAATTAATATAAGCGGCAAAAGTGGCTGGGAATGCCTCATCCCACTCATCATCTGAATCTAAGGTGGGAACATTGTCCCAAGAATCTATGTCAACAACGTTGGCCCAAGAATTCATATCATTTGCCTCATCATCATTATAGAAGAATCGTGAGAAAATCGAAAATACATAGCGTGCCGACGAGATGATGGAGGTGTAGTATTACCATTTGCAAAGGCCTCAACTGGCTAAGAGTCTAGATCGGTCTCAATATCATCCCTGTTAGAATCAGAATCATTAAGGAATTTGCCATTGGCAAGCATGCCATCCCACTTCTCATAGGTCCGTGGGTCATCAGGGTCATCCATCTCAAATAAAGCCAATTACCCAAAGAACTCATCAAAATCATCCAAGTCATCTATGTCCAGATATCAAAGCTTTCAATCAATTCACAACAGATTCATTAAGATTCACAATACCCTCATAGCAATAGAAATGGATAATGAAAAAGAAATAAGAGGAAATAAAAACAAAACTAAAAGAATATGTTACATTCCTAATTAAAAATGAAAAAGAAAGAATAAATAAAAGAGCAAATATATATTACAAACCAAGTCTAGAAAAAGCAAAAGCTTTAGGTTACAATAATAAACATTTAGTGCAAACCTAAACTCATTAATACATGATAGGGGGAAAATAAGAAGAAATAAATAAAAGCTAGAAATGATCTCCTTGTTGTCACTACTGTGATGGTGGTAGGAAGGAAGATCCTGTGCCATAATGATATTCATAGATGCTTTGAGGAGCTGAGTGTTTTCATCTTCCACAATCCTTAGGTGCCTCACCCACTCATCAATACATGTGATGGTTTTACCCTGGTTGTTTAACATGTCTGCAATCTGCTAGTTAGTAACCACATCCTCCTCTTCAGCTACTACTTGGGAACTGCTCCCAGTTTCATGTTATGCACTTACAACTCTCCTCTTTTTTGGCAGTTCTTGTGGTCGAGTTTTAGCGAAGGACATGTAATTTAAGGGTTGTGGGGATTTTTCTTTTTGAAGATTATCAATTATTTTTGCCCTTTGTAGCTTAAAAAAAGGAGTGAGAATACCCCTATAAGGTATCCAGCCCTGCCTCAAGGTATCCTACCCTGCCTCCTAGGGTGTTGCAAAAGTCCTCTAGCTCATCCCACAAAAACATAGGTAAATCTATGGTTTGCCCTATCCCAACAGCATAAAGAAGGTCGTTCTTTTATCTCCATATTCAGCAGTACGATTTAATGCAATAAGGTTAGTGCAGCTGAACATGTGAAAAGGCTAATATCTATCTTTAAAGTCAAAAACATTAACTTAGATAGCTCCTAGCCACTTTATCCTCTCTATCAAAATTTCAACACCTACCCGACTCATGCTAGACGCACATCCAGGATGGTATGGAAAATCTGGCCCCCTAGGATGGGGTAAGTCAAATAACATAGCAAATAAGTCAAGTGTCACCTTAATGTCTTTTCCTCTCACATAGCTAATAATTTCATTATCTTTCTCCTCTTCCTCTTCAAGTGGTACAATATTGTAGAAAAATTCCTTAACTACCTCGGGCACATATTAAGGATAAAATTTGACAAAAAATAGCCACCCACATTCCTTAAAGTTTTGGAACCACTGAAACTCATCCCCTTTAAAATATTCTACTTCCCTAGTCCTATCTACAACTATAGGTTTGTCTTCCTAGAATCGGCCATAATTAGTTTTAGCAGCTTTAGAATTAAATTTATGGCAATCATAATTTTGTGAAAAACTACCATGTCTAGCAGGCAATTTTTTGTGACCCATCACTTCACAAATGAACAAAACAAATACAAATAAAATACCAAATCAGTTCATGTGGGCCCCAATTTTAAATTTTCTAATTTTCTTAGAAAAATTCCAAAGTGATGAAAACGTACAAGAAAGATTTTTGAAAATCAATTATAGCATCATGTACCGCCTCTTCACAAATGGCAAATCCAAAGTCCACCCACAAATGGTGGCCCAAACTATATTGCCAAAATGCAAAGGTTTTCATTACAATACACTATTCTTCAAACAAAACAAGATCAAAAGAACACACAAGCGGGTCTTTACAAGAAAACAAACAAGTTTGCAGAGTGGGAAGGCTTCACAAGCAAGTCTTTTAAAGAACCATAGATTTTTATGAAATAAATTCAAGAAAGTTAAAGAATATTACCTTGAGTGACTTGAACACGAAGAACACACGAAGAGCACTCAAAGAACATAAAGAACACTTGACGCCTCCATAGATTCTTGAATGTTTTATAATGAAAATCGTCCGAAAACACTTGAGAATGATAAAAAGAAGTTAAATCGCTGTAGTTTGACTAAATTTTAGATGGAAAAGTGAGTAGGTTAGACAGAAAATGGACAGATGAGTATAGACAAAGAGAGTGTGGAGGTGGCATGTGAATAAATTGGCCAAGAAAGGAAGTTAAAGCTGCCATCTGGTGAGTCACGTTCGGACACTAGGCTTACGTCCAGACGCTAGGAGGGAGTTTTGTACTGATTATGCACTCAACTCTAATATTTGAACCAAGGCCATTTTGGTCTTTTCCTCTCCTTTTCAATCATTTCCTTGGACTTGAGACTTTAATTTTAATCTTACACTAAAATACAAACTTAAAAAAAAAAAAAAAGGAAAGTGTGGTACAAACAACTCTGGAGATTCTAGGGAAGATTACTCAAATGGTGGGGGATCTTGTAGAGTTCATGCTTTAACTGAACCCACAAAATTGTCTAAATACGGCTTCAAGCGATGCCCATTCACTTTGAAGTAGTTCATGTTCTTTAGGTTCTCAATCTAAATAGCCCTGTGCTCAGACACATTGCGAATGATGAACGTATTAACCCATTTAGATTGAAAAGATGAAGCCACAATCTATAAAGTAGCACCTTCTATTTTTTACAAAACACCCTTCTTGTAATGTGTTTATTATGAAGTTTCTTCATTCTTTCCTTCGAAATCCTCGCATTTTCAAATGTATTATTTCTCAGCTTGTCCATTTTCATTAGTTGTAACTTACAATGAAGCCCTACCTCATCAATACTAGCGTTAAACTGTTTGATGGCCTAATAGGTCTTGTGCATGGTTTCTCATAAACTAATTTGTATGGTGACAACCTTATTATGGTTTTATATGCAGTATGATAAGCCCATAGGGAATCAACTAAGCGTAAAGATTGGTTTTTACAATTTAGGTTGACCATTTTCTTAAGGATTTACTTGATTTCTCTATTAGTAAGCTCAGCTTACTCACTCGTTTGAGGGTGGTAAGGCATGCCTACTTTATGAACAATGCCATATTTATACACAACAAACCTAATGGCCTATTACAGAAATGTTTTCTACCATTACTAATGATGGCACAAGGAACTCCAAAGTGAGAAAATATGTTTTCACGTAAGAACTTGAGTATTACCTTATGATCATTCATTCTTGTTGCAATCACTTCAACATATTTGGACACATAGTCGACACCCATCTGATCATTCATTCTTGTTGTAATTGCTTCAAACCATTTGGACACATAGTCGAAACCCATTAGGGTGTACTCTTATCCAAAAGAACTATGGAATGGACCCATGAAATTAATGCCCCAGCAATCAAAGACCTTTAATACCAGAATAGGGAACAATGGCATCATATTTAGAATGATCAGTGAACACAATAACTATTAACCCTATAACATAAGAACAAAATTTCATTAGCACAAGGACGATTTCTAGCAATTCCTTTTCATTCATTGAGCAGTTCCATTGGGCATTGTTTAAAGTTTTACTAGCATAGTGGATAACATATGCTCTCTTATACTTCCTTTTTGCCCTAACATAGCACCAATCGCATGGTCATTGGCATCCACATTAGCTCAAAAGGTAATGATCAATCTGGCAATTATAGAATGGGTGCTATAGTTAGGCAATCCTTTAGCATGTTGATTAGCTTGCAATATTATACAATTCTATATCCTTGGTGAAAGCTAATTATGCACTTGTGCTTGTTAATGGTGAGATATTAGCTTAATTATATCATTTCCATGCATTATTGTTGTTTGTGTGTTTTTAGGTAATATAACTTGGAGCTTTTGGCCTAAACAACACCAAGGTTACATGTGAGGAGGAGTCAAGGCAATCCAGAATAAAGAAAGTGCAAGAAAGAACTTAGAGGTCGTTTAAGCATTTCAACGAACACTTGGCACGCATGGAGAAAATGGCTTCAAGACACAAATGCCAACATGTCCAAGGACTCCTGAGACTTCCTCAACTTCCTAAAAGCCATCCCAAGACATAAGATCGACTACCATGACTCCTAAGGAGAAGGAAATAATCTGAAGTTTGAAATGGTTGCAGTAGCATGCAGTTGAAGTTCTAGCTCAACACCATATCAGTTTTCCAACCATAATTTTTTTCCTTACAACTCCAATTGGTTTAATTCTTTTTGGGTTGGAAACAACACTTGAAAGGCTAAAATTTCATGCTTTAGCCAAAGTCTAAATCCATCATCTTCAAGGTCAAAATCGCGTCGGAAGTTAGAGACAGAAATCTATCTAGTACTATTGACTAAGGAGCACAAACGGGCACCGCATTGGCTTTCCCGGGCACCTTAAAGAGCAACCTTGTCTTAGAAATTCAGGTGAGCACCCCACCTTACTACCCAAGCGCCTCACTGACCACCCCAAGAACCCTTTAGCTACCCGACACCCCTTTGTACTACGAAAGCAACTGTTCAGCTTTCTTTTGTATTTGTAATTTAGTTCTTTTACCCTTGATGATAAATTGCCTATAAATAGAGGCTTGTTAGACCTAAGCCTATCCTCTTATTTTCTCTCTTCTCTCTCGTTTCTTAGTTTAGTATAGATTAGAGTTACGGTTTAAAGTTTTCAAGTTATTCTTCATTTTGGATTACTACTCTTTAAGGCGTGTAAGTTTAATTTCAAAGCACATTTCTTTCTCGTTTTGTTTAGTTATTGTGTTTGATCTACTTTGCTTAGTTTGCTTTGCACTTGTTCTTCTTTAATATATTATTGTGTGTTGTTAGTTTAGATCTTCATTATGCTCGTAGGTTAGTTTTATTCTTGGCTTCAAGCTATTGAAAGTATTGGGTTTGGTTTTGGTTTAATTGGATGCAAATGGTTTTCATGAAAATATTTTTTATGGCTTTCAATTGAAATATCTTAGTAAGGCTAAGGTTATTTGGAAACCTACTCACCTGTGTTACAATCGTAGCTTGGTTACAAGTTTTCACTTATGCACACCAAGTCTTCAGTTCAATGTCCTCATGAGTTACAGTCTCATTTTCCAAAACCTAAATTAGGATTTCTTATGAAATCAAGTTACCCATGTTACAATCTTCACTTGGTGATGAATTCCCACTTGTGCATATCGAGTGCTTGATTCAATGGCCTAGTGACTTGGGACTTATTTCCTAAAACCAAAATTTAGGCTTTCCTACGAAATCGGTTCACCTGTGTTATAATCAAAGCTTGGTTGCACTTGTGCATACTAGGTATTTGATTCAATGTCTCGGTGAGCCTGAAATTATTTTCAAATCCTTCACTTATCTTAAGATTTCCAAAAATCACATTTCAAAGAACATATTTCAACCTAACAATGCATGTATGATTGTTGGGTTGAGTTATAAATGCATTTGAGAGAACCATTGCCACACCAATACCTAATTCAACTTGTAGTCAAGATTGTTTTAGTTCATATTATTTCTAATGCTTTTGTTTTAGTTTAATTCCTTCACTTTACCATCCTCAACCAAATCTAAGCATTCCCATAATCCAAATTTAGTTAGGATAAATTAGGTTCACCTACTAAATAAAAGAACAAGTCTTGTACTTTTAACACAGCCCTCCTTGTGGAAAGGACGACCGATACTCCATACCGTTTTTATAAATTTAAATTTGCTGCTTACAATGACTTGTGCATTTTGTGGATCAAGGTCAAATTTTGGCGCCGTTGCTAAAGAGGGTAACTAAGTGCTAGACTTGGGAGTTAAGGGGAGTTCACTTGAGAAATTGGGCAAATTGTTCATTTATCCCTCTTTATTAGTAGTTGTCTTTCTTTTGCATTGTAACATAATCATCTGCACATCATATAACCTAGCTTACATGTTAGTTAACTTAGGTTGCATTTTAGTGTAGTTTCTCTTTTCTTTCATTTTGTTTTTCATTTTTGATTTGTTATCATAGACATAGATTTTAGTGATTTCACTCATGGCCCCTTTGATGCCCAAGCCTATATCGAGTCTCTAGGTGACCAATTTGGGCATGATTATATGTTAAAGACTTATTACAAATTACCCTAATTCTTTGGGCACGAGAAGGAAGACCCATGTCTTCACCTCAATAAGTTTGAGGCAGTTTGTGGCTTATGTGATGATGTTAAAGTGAGTAAGAGACTTAGGTTCATGTTTTTTTCTTTGTCTTTACAAAGTGTGGTTGGTGACTGGTGTTATAATTTTGGCGAATGGACCACTTGGGAACAATTTTGACAAGCTTGTATTGAATATTTCCTCCCTATTCATCAAACCTTCATCCATGGCCTTCAAATTAAAATTTTTATCAAAAGAAGGGTAAAGTATTTTATAAATATTAGGAGAGATTTTATTACACTTGAAAAGTGTAATTATAAACCATAATTTAGAGCATAAATCGTACATTTATTTAATTAATTTTAAAGTTTTTAGTTATTTTTTATTATTTATGGTGTTTTATTTTTAAAATGTAGAAAAAAAACTGAAATTATTGAAATTAACAATGGGAAAGATAATGAGAAACTAATAAAATTTTAATTTTTTTTGTGTGTCAGATTTCAGGGAAAACTTATTTTTTGTTATATTTTTTCAATTTGCTCATTCAAAGATACAAAGTATGATTTTTTAATTTTATTATAATTTTTTAAATGTGTGATCGTTTATTTAATTTTTTAGATTTTATCATATTTTTCATTATTGGCTAAATTTAAAATTTTTCTATATTAAATTTCAACGAAAGCCTATTTCATTCCAATTTTATTTTTATTTTTTTTAATATTTTTATAATATACTAGGTATTTTTTAAATTTTATTTTATTTTTTGTTTAATGTGAAAATATTATTATATAATAATTATAAATATTTATTTGATTTTACATTTATTCAAATTATAATTTATCATAAAGTTTATCAAAAATTATTTTTTTAATATTTCCCATGAAATATATAATATGTCAATATTTATTTTTTTGGCAGATACAATTCAGCCATTGTCCTTATCTTATTTCGCTCTACTTTGATAATTGAGATTAAATAGAATCAAAACTAATAATTTTTATAAATAAAAAGAAAAATAAAAAATAATGTAATAAATTAATTTTTAAATTACTATTATTTTACATATGTAATTATTTTTAACGTATTATTTTAAGTCATTCTTGAATTTTTATCTAAATTTGATTCTTGATGAATATATAATTAAATGATAATGTAATTTATTTATCGTGTAATATTTTAATTAGTAAAATCAAATTAATTATGCATGTTATTTATTAATAAATTAAAATCTTTATTTAACAATTTTATTAAATTTTTGCATATAATTTAATAAAAATATCTTTCAAAAGATTATTAAAATAAATATATAATATGGTAAATCCGTGTATCGCACGAGTTTTATCACTAGTACCTCTAAAAGTATATACTGTCAAATAATAATATATCTTTAATTTTATTTGATAAAATTATGTTTATATTACGATAAACATTATAATAAATTATAATTAGAGTAAATAATAAATCAAATAAAAATTTTATAATAAATTTAAATAGATTTGGATTAAAATATATATTTGTCACAAATTATGAATATAAATTTATATTTTTAAATTTATAAAATTATATTTAACAAAATATATTTTAAAATAATGCATTCCAACTATCTAAAATGTATAACTAAAATTTGAAATAAATTCATAAAATTATATTTAGTGAAATTATGTTTTTAATAAAATCATAAAATTATCACTAAGTATTTAATTTTTATCTAAATTAAATTATAATATTTAATGTTAATATAATGATTTAAAATTAACATAATAATCAATATAGATAATGAAATTGGTGAAGATAAAAATTTCAAATGGATAAAAATTTCTGTTTGTATAAAATACACTATACTTTTCTTAAATAGAATTAGATTAACTATATTCTCTAGTTAAATAGAATTCTATTGGATAATTATAAATTAAGATAGAATTTAAATAGAGTTTCAATATTTAGTACAGAAAAACTTAAAAATTTTAAGAAGATTGAGAATTTAGTAAAATCTAAAAAAATACATTAGAAATCACATTTAATAAAAATATCTATTTTAAAAAAATTATATTTTGTATATTTGAATTAACAAATTAAAAAATAAGTTAAGTAAGAAACTTTCCTTGCAATATAATACATAAAAAATTAAAATTTTACTAAAAATAAAAATATAATATGAATTTAATTAATACTTATATTAAAAAGTAAAATAAAAACTAAAAAGATTAGATATTATATATTTAAATGGACAGACTAAAAAACAAGCCAAAAAATAAAAAACAAAAAATAAGCTTAATGTAAATGAATATCATTTAATAAAAATAAATATAGTAATAAATCTGAAGAGAACATCAAATAAATTAAAAAATAATCATAAAAAGTAGTTTCTACTAAAATTTAATATATAAAAAGTTTAAATTTTAATAACAATTAAAAATATAATAAAATCTAAAAAATTAAATCAACAATCACATTAAAAAAATAATTCCTTGTATTTTTGAATAAACAAATTGAAAAATATAATAAAGAGTAGGCTTTCCCTATAGTACATAAAAATGTTAAAATTTTATCAATAATGAAAATTATAATAAAATTTAAAAATTAACGCTAACAATCATACAAAAAATAGAATAAAATTTTTAAATAGATATTGTATGAAATGTTACAATTCGTTTGATAGATTCAAGATAATAGAGTTTGAAGAGATTGATATTATTTTTTAGATATTTTCACATAATTTGGATGAAAGAATAAAGGAATTTCAAAGTTGAGAGTAATAAAAATCAAAGTAAGATGAAGATTTGAACTAGAGGTTAACTTGGATGAATAAAGAAATCAGACACATGTTAGTATATAGATAATATTTTAAGATCTAATGGTTCAATTTTCATGAAATTTTAATATAGTAAACTCGACTTCCATATCTACAAATTTACTGAAGGAAAATTTTTGTGGAATATTAGTCATTACGAAAAAGATTTTAACTCTGAATTCTGGAGCTAGTCTTAGTTTTTGAGACATAACTCATACTATACAGCTTTAAAAATTCTAATTTTTGGTGTGTGAAAAGAAGACTCAAAAAGTTACAACTTTTGTAGTTTAAGTTTCTTCTAATTCTAAAAGTATCATGGTGAAACAGAAGCTTAAACTGGAAACACAAATTCAGAATGTCAGAAAAAGCTATCAGAAGCTAGTCTCGGTTCAGAAGCCATATCTAACTATCTAACTGTTGGATGAAACTCAAATTTTGACATGTGATAGTTGACTTATATATCTACAAAGGCTTCACTCTAAGGCAATGTTAGATTTGAACGTTATGAGGTTGAAAAACGGTCACAAATGTATCTCAGAAAATCTGAAACTGAAAGACAGTATTGGAAGCAAGGAAATTCAATTTCTTTTAAGGGCAAAAGTGTCTTTTCACTTAGTAACGGCCATTTGGAGATTTTCATCTATAAATAGAGCCTCAAACTCAGATTCAAGAGAATGAAGAAGGCAAGAAAGAAGTGCTTACAAAGAGATACAAATAAATTCCATAACTTTGCAAACATCGAGTGATTTCTTCCCACACTTATACCTCATCTTTCATATTCAACTTGTGAGAGTTTCTTTTTGATTTGATTAAGTTTTAAACTCATCATTTTTGTTGTAAGAAAGGGAAATTTACAGCCCTTTTAATTTGTGACAGTTGGGTGAGCTCTTATTAGTTTTGGTTCAAGTGTTAAAACCAAAATAAGAGACTTTCTCTGAGAGAGACTGGCGTGAGTGCTTTGGAGATAAAATTACTTGGAAAAGGTTTCTAACACATTGGGAAGCTAGTGTGTAATAAGCTCTTCAAAGAATAGTGGAGAAATCTCAAGGAAGGCCTTGGGGCGTGGACGTAGGCAACATTGAAACTGAACTACTATAAATTAATTGTGTCTGCTTTTCTTCCTTTCTCTTTATATTTATTGCGAACATTAGCACTCACTCTTTATTCACAAATATTGAATAATTTTTTTTGGTGCATTTCATATTTGATTATCCTTTTCATCTTGACATATTTGTTTTAGGGTTGAGAATTTTATTTACAAAATTTTTAAGCAATTCTATTCATGTAATAACCTGAAATTTTTTTAATTAATTTGCTTAAGTGTGGTGGTGATATTTGTTATAGTAAAAATCTAGAAAATTGAGGGTTTGAAAATTTTTGGAATAATAAAATTAGTTGGAAAGATTTTTGGATTGAATTTCACCTTATGTGGGAGTTTAATGTAGAATTTCTAAAATTTTTGTCCAAAAACTTCCTAGCCCAATTACCTATTTGGTTCAAACCAAGCCTATTAACCCATGGGTCAACCCTTTTCTTTGACTCACCCCAGCTCACTTCAACTCAATTTATCACTCACTGAGTTAACTTATGAATAGTAGCTCTAAATTATTTTCCGGCAAACTTTATTCCATCCATCCTTTCTTCCATGTATCTCTCACAATCTTACAAATTATTTGGCTAATTAGTCAAAAAAGAAGACCCTACATTGATGACCTTAAAGCATTCTTCCAAATAAATTAGCTAGCATGATTTAAAGCATTTTGTCAAAAAGCTAGCATGATTTAAAACATTTTGTTTAATTTGTCAAAAAACTAGCATGATTCCTGGATCATGCCACCCATCTTCATCCATCCTCCAACACCTATCTTAAATTATGTGGCTAGATAGTCAAAAAGGCTAAGCTAGATTATTTGGATTATACTACCTAATACATAATGCTACTTTAGTGGTTTTTTTTTTTTTTTGGTGACCCGGAACCCGGCCGGTTTATTACAGCCCTCAACGGACCGTGTAGCCGACCGGTAAACCGGGGGCCGACGAACACCCCACAAGCCCGCCAAACCGCTTAAGTCACACGCTTGCACGTGTGGTGGGTGGCCCTTGGGATAACTCAACGAGACTGGATTTCACCAGCAGAGACTCGAACCCTTGCGAGTTTGTTGCCTCAGCCCTCCACAATCAGAAGGTCACCCGCTGAGCTAGGCCCAAGGGTTTTACTTTAGTGGTTTTCAAGTCTAGGTAATGAAGCTTGTTTTTCTCTACCGACATTTTCTCTACACTCCCTATAAATTTGTGTGTCTTCAAAGAGAAGAAAATAAGAGAAAAAAATAAAACATTATTTTAGTGTGGTTGGAGATTTGGTGTTGCTTAGAGGAAGAAGAAAGGCTTGGAACTTTTCAATTGGGTGGTGTTCAAAGCTCAACTCATTTTTCCTTCTCAGAATTGGTCATTAATATCTTCATTGAGGTAGAATGATGAACCTCCTAAAATATATTTGATGCCTCTTTCTGATTTAAAGTATGAAACTTGATTGTGATAAAAATAAATACCCGTATATTGGGGATAGGGAAGCCAAAATTTTGACTGATGTAACTCAGTATGCTGACAACTCTTTATTTGTAACTTCTAATGTGCTTCTGACCCCTAAAACGGTGGAATTAGGCTTCGGCTAAAACATAAAAGTTGTAGCCCTTTCAGTTTTCTTTCCAACCCAAAAAGAATTGCATCAATCCGATTTGTGAGTCAAAAGTTATGCCCAAAATACTGAACACGTATAAAACTGTATTTTCTGAACAAACTGAATTCAAGGCTGTTTTTGTACCTTTAGACCTTAGAATTTTAAAAAGTGTAAAACATGAAAGTTGTAGGTCTTGAAGTCTAGTTTCTACAAATATAAAGTTTATAGATATTGGAATTTTGCTCTATTTTATCTAAATTTTCTTTCAAGATGCTATTTTTGCTTAGCCTTTAATTAATGCTTGTTTGGATTTTTTTTTTGAATATTATGTTTAAAGATTTATTTAAATTTTCAGTTACCTTCTGTTAGTTATTATCATGTTAATAATTTCTATTGATATGAAATTATTTTAAACTGGATATTATGTATTATTTGACACTCTAATATTTATGATAATTGACTTAGATAATCAGTTTTATCATGGATAGTTGGATGACTTATTCAAATTAAAATGCTAAGTATTTGATAAAATGCCCAAAAGAAACAATGGATTTGTTCTTTTCTCATTTGGTCTTCCTTAATTGAATTGATTCTTTTAGGCATTATTTTGTCAACCTAGCAAGTTATATAACTATATTTTTATGATTAGTGAATTTAATGAAACTTATTTAATACCTTCCTAAACATTGGAATTCTGTGGACATTTATGGATATCTTGAAGCCGAAAACCTATGATAAGGGTTTGGTTATAAATAAGATGATGAGTGGAAATTTATTCAAATTATTTTGAATAATATTATTTTCCTACCAAATCTAAAGGATAGAATTTATTAGCTTTGTAATCTCACTTTGACTTAATTATTCAAGTGATGTACTATACTTATCAAATTTTTTCTAAAATTAAATATAAATCCAAAGAGTTATTTATTATCTTTATATTCCATAAAATAATAAAATTAAAAAAAAAAGTAAAAGAGGCAAAAACCGAGATCGCAGCCAATGAGGTTCGAACTTGCTACTTCAAATCGCAATTAGGGTCACCTGCCCACTTAGCTACCAACCTCGGCTTAATTAATATACCATTAGAAATAATTTTATTCTTATCAAATGTGGTACGGCCCACTTGTCAAAACAATTAACTAAAATACAAATTCGAATTTGAAATTTTTTTTTCTTGCTACTTGTTAATTTATATGTAATACCTACCTTAGTGATAATGATATTGGTGACTATGTTCAATCTTTGATTTATTGAGAATTATTATTAAATTATGGATTTAGATAAAGTACTTAAAAATATACTACATGTGATTGAATAATCCACTTTTGATTCATCGCCCGGGAACATTGCCGGTTGTTATTAAAAATGTCTTATTTCCATACAAGGTACCCTTGGGAATGTAAAAGGGTAAGAAGAAATTAAGACACTCGGTGCTAAAGTTATTTTTGGCAATGGGCTGATGGTGGGTAGAAATGGCCTTTTAGATGAAGATGGGAACATGCATTTTATTTGGGAGATGCTCCCTTCTTACCTGGCCAGTCAGGTAGCCGGTTGCGACGGCTAGGTTTTTGGTAGGTGACACCGTCCATATGCATTGGATGCTAAGCCCGTAAAGTCACTAGTTCCCAAGGCTGGGGGTAGAGGAGGATAGGAGTATGATTATCTTAGGAGGATTTAGATTAAACTCCTTTACAAAATTTTACTGTGACTAACAACCTCTCTTGTTTATGTATGAATGATGTGTTGGAATTATTTAATTATATTTAATTCATCTTGATGAATATTTTATAAATATATATATATATATATATATATGAAACCTGTATCGCTACGGGGTTTGATCCCGAGACCTTGAAGATCTAAATCTGAGATCCCTACCACTGCGACACAGACTTCATTGTGGTACATGCATCAATATTTAACTATTTTTACATGTAAGTAAAATAGTAGTTACGGTGACGGTTTCATCGAACCATTGTAAGTATAATTTACATTATTCAGTTGAGATCTATTGAATTAATTGTTGCATAAACAGTATGCCACCTAAACACATTCACTGTAGTGGGTTACTTAATACAGTGTAGCATTACAACCACTGCATATAGGTATCTAGGAGATTCTGATTACTAGGCTTTAGTAGCTCACCCCTTGTGGAATATTTTTTCAGGATATTAAGCACAGGGATACTGAAGATGAGCTGGAAAGAGATTAATTTCTCTTAAATATTCCATCAGAAGAGTTATCTATTTTTTTTCTTCTTTCCTGCACAGAGCTGGAAGACTTTTATTTTTGTGGTCTGTAATAATTGTTGAATGATTGTAATTATTAAGTTTAGACCTAATTTGATTTTATTTGGTATGTAATGTTAATCGTGTGGTTGGGACACTTAGATGGCTCTGTAATATTTTTCTTTATCTTTATTTTGTGCCCTGTAGTTGAAATCCCATCAAATGGTTCAGTCCAATGACTTATAAATATTGTTTGGGATAAACAAAGGATTTTGAATATCTTAAATTTTTCTTGTGGGTCAACCCCAGTTTGGAGGAAAATTTTAGGGTGTGACAGCGTATTACTATCATCTTATTTTTATACCCAACAAATAAATCCCAAGTCACCCTTGGGCATTCGGTTATGAAAATCCGGGGTGTGACAATTCACCCCCTTTAGTGTTGCTATTTAGGACAACAATGTAGACAAAATAAAAAAATAAGAAGTTATATCTTTAGCACTATATAAAAGTCCGAATACTTGTAAAACATTTTTGGACCATAATATTCTTTTCTTTTCAAATAAATTCATTTGGGTCTCTTTATTCAAAATCTCCAACTCTAGACCTTTCATCTTTTGTAATTATTATTATTAATTGTTAAACATTTTCATTAATTTTTAATATTATGTCATTATATTTATACATAAACTCACTAATATATAGACTTATATGACAAAACAAACAATACAAAATATGTTTTTTAATGAAAAATTTTTATCCAAAAAATTATAAAACATTAATGCTTTGCTATTTTTTCTTATTTTATTATTTATTAATATAATAAATCCAATAAAATATTTTTTTAATTAGATTACTATTGTCATATAATTTCAATATTATTTTTGGTAGACTTTTATGTCATAATATCATTTGATTCATTTTTTAAAATAATATTGCTAAAACATATTACATATTGCTAAAATATGGACTAATGTAAGAAAAAAATAAAAGAAAAAATTGGAAAAAGCTAATAAATGGTCAATGAAAGCAGGACCCTAATTCAAATCCTTTCATCTTTTATAATTAATTGTTAAACACCTCCATCAAAATTTAATATTATATCATTATATTTACACATAAACTCACCAATATTAGACTTTTATTATAAAACAAACAATAAAAATATCTTTTTAATGAAAAAAGTTTATCCAAAAATTATAAAACATTAATGCTTTGATATTTTTTCTTATTTTATTATTATATTAAAATAATAAATTCAATAAAATATTTTTTAATTATATTACCTTTGTCATATAATATTAATATTATATTTTGGTAGACTTTCATGTTATAATATCGTGATTCATTTTTTAAAATAATATTGCTAAAAAGATAAATTACATATCGCTAAAATATGGACTAATATAAAAAATAAATAAATAAAATAAAAGAAGGAAAATGAAAAAAATTAATAAATGGGTAATGAAAACAATTGCAAGAGAAATTGTTGCTATTTTTCGTATTAGGTTCAGTAATTTCATATCTGAAATTTTTCTTTTTCAAAATCATAGTGTGTGAATCCATTGGTCCTAGAAACATAAAACTGGCCAAAATTTTGTGATATTTTTATTATCTTTCTATAATAAATTTCATTTTATTTCATTTCTCTTCTCAAAGAAAGACACTTGTTTTCCTATGTTTATCATTGGTGTCTCTGCTTTTTTCTGTTTCTCTAACAATGTTAATTTCATAGGACTCTGATGTAAAATATTAGATGACATATTATATTTTATTTGATTTTAATTTCTTTTATGTTTTTAGGTTCTGTAAATGGCATGACTTTGTACTGGATAGCAAAAATTTAAAAGTTGTTCCCCCTTGTAATGCCTTTTTTTCTCATAATTTTGTTAAGTTCTTAGAAAATTGAAGTTCAGTTTGTAGTGAGTGGAAAGAATATAAGAAATAGTTTTTGTTTTTATGTGCTATAATGTCGAGGTTAATATTTCTCTTTTTTTCTCTATCTCTCTAAACTTTCAGTTGAAATTGATTTTTGTTTTTTTAATCTGTGGCTTTTTGCTTTACCTTTTTTTTCTTCATTAATTCTTAATTTTTTTATTATCCTACGCTGAATTCTTTATTATTCAGTTATTTATTCACAACATTTAATTAAATTTACCAAAAAAATTTACCTCTTTAATCTTGGAATTAACATTGTTTTATTTCTTTGAATTGATAATGTTTCTTTACTCTACCTATTCTTGTTTATAATATTTTTTTCTTACAAGTGGAACAATGACTATGAGCACTAATTTAAATAGTTTAAATTACTCTATTATAACCAAATTACTAGTTTTGTGGCTTAGTTATATTCTACAAATTAAGTGAAAGTGACTTTTTGAAATTACCATTGATAAATAAAATAAAATAATACCACTTACCAAAAATAAAATAAAATAAAATAATACCAATTCTAACATAAATTTATTTTTTAGATGAAATATTTTTATTTTTAGTTGTTAACTTAATCTTTTAAATTTGTATTTATAAAAAATAAATTTGAAGGCACAACACCTGTACATTTATCCTAGTGATAAGTAAAAGTGTAAATTAAATAAAAAATTAACTAATATCGATGAATATTATATTTCGAATAAAATTGTGAATAAGCGGTAATCATGTAGAATATTAATTCCTTTTACATTATATAATTATAATTATAAATTAATGTTAATAAATTAAATTATTTATTAATAGAATTATTGTTTTTTGCATTATTTTTTAATAATAATTATTATATCTTAAATAATAATTTATGAAGATATAGAAAAAAATATACATGTTATTCGTTAATAAATTAAAATATTTATTTATTTATCTAATAAAATAGAATTTAATTTTTATAATTTATTAATATATAAAAAAAGAAAGAAGTTCTATGATAAATACAATGTGGATATAAATAATGTCAATTATGTTTTATTTTATTGAACTCATTAATTTTTAATTTATCCTATCATATGATAAAATAAGAATAATATTTGTTTTGATTTTTAATTCAAAAAATCCTATCAGGATTTATCCAATTGATAGAATTTAAATTAGTATGAGAATTAATCAATGAAGATTTTAGTTTAAATAAAATGATTAATAAGTAGCAATTATGTATAACATTAATTTCATTTATATTATATAATTATAAATTAAGATAATTATAATTATAAATTGATGTTAATAAATTAAAATTTTTATTTAATGGGCTAAATACTTTTTTGGATTATTTTATTTAATAATAATACTAATATTTATTATGTTTTAATTTTGTTTTTGAATTATTTTTAATAATAATATTATTAAATATATTTATTTTTTGCATTATTTTTAGTGATAACATTAATTATGTTTTAAATAATAATTTATTAAAATATTAAAAAATAAAAAATAAAAAGTTATATGATAGATAAAAATGTAGATTAAATATAACGAATAAGTGATAATTATGTACAATATCAATTTTTTTTAGATTATATAATTATAAATTAAGATAATTATATTTAAAATTATCGTATAATAAAATTTTTAAGATAATTATAAGTAATTATCATATATCGCAATCGTAATATAAGTTAAATCTTATGTGATACTAAATAATTAAGTGTCATGTGCAAAACCGTAATGCAAATTAAATTTTATATGGTGTAGCAGCATTATCAAACTCTACTTATTATATATTATACATATTTAGATGTGATATTTAAAAATAAATAATATTCAGGGGTATTTTTATTTTTATTGCTTGGCAACAAGGCGGACACGCTTGTCGGCCTGCCAGAATCAAAAGGGCAATTCGGATAGAGGGTTAAATTGTGCGAAAGGGGTCGGGTTCGGTTACAGAGAAATTTTTCTGGAAACTCTCGGTTGGACAAAAAGTATGCATAGGTCCGTTTGGTTCATAAACCATGGAAAATTTATAAAAATTTTAAAAATTATTATTTTTTATACAAATCACGAATGACTCACTGTATATTTTATTTTTTTGACATTCTAAACACGTTATGGCAGCGAACGGAGAAAAATCTTGTAACGGCTCTTTATCTCTCTGCCTCTGGTGCCGTAAAGCTGCGGTGAAGAAGATTGATTAGGTTTCCGATTAAAAACTGAGTTTTTTTTTTGTCTACCCTTCAGTCTTCGGGATACGTTTGGTTGCAGGGAAACGTGGGAGACAGGACAAGAGAAATTGATACATTGAGGTATGATTTCGCTTAACTGATTAAGTTTTCATCCTCCCCAGAAATCAAAAGGATAGGGTTTATGTTATTAGGCTTGTTTGGGTGCAAAAGTGCTTTCAACCACTTCTTTTCTTTTTCGTTTTGTTTTTTTTATAAAATTTAGTTTTTATTAAAAAAATATAATTTTTAAGGGTGTTAATCATGTTGATGAAAAAGAATTGAAAAATTCATGTCTTTCTAGAAAAAAAGTTAAAAAAATAAAAATTTAATTTTTTGTTGTTTTTTTTTTTATAATTTTTATTTAAATTGATGTGATTTTTTTATCTAACAGTTACAACTTTCAAAATAAATAAATAAATAAATAAATTTCGATAAAAAAAAGTCACGGAAAAAAAAAAAAGATAAAAAAACTTTTATCATTTTTTAGCAGAACGAACTTTTACCATTCAATGGTAGTGCATTAATTATATAATTTATGGCTAGTTGTTTCTTTTAAATTTCTTCTTCTTCTTCTTATTATTATTATTATTATTATAATATAAATAAGAGGGTATATTTTGATAGGTACGTACCGCCCCAGCACAAAAAGGTTGAGCTTAATGCTCGAAGATCAACAACTCAAAAGCCTAGAACTAAATTAACATGTTTTTAATGAGATGTTAAAAGGAAACCATACAGTATGCCAAAAACAATGCTCTTGAGACTACTAATAAACAGTCTTCCTGTACTTGAAACTTCATCTGTTCCTTTGCCCCAGATGATCCGTGATAGATACCACAGAATCAACAGTTGAAAGAAATAAAGAGGAATTGAGAGAGTAAGTTACTAATCCTCAACTCCCTCATATTGTATTTATACTAGTGAATTACAATTAATGTAGAAAATACAACCAAATCAAATTCCTAAAATCCTCACAGCTGATAATAAAATATCTTCACAAATCATAATAGAATATTCTGAAATTTCTAAATATTTTAACACTCCTCCTCAAACTCAAGCATAAAGATCAAACATACCCAGTTTGGTAGACAACTTTTGAAATGGAGTTTGAGTTAAGAATTTTGCAAGAATATCTCCCAACTTGGACTCAGAGTGTACGGATGGAGTGACGATATCGCATTTAAGTAAGAGATCCCTAATGAAGTAGCAGTCAATTTCAATATGCTTGGTTCGTTTATAAAAAACAGGATTGTTAGTAATGAATATCACAGTTTGATTGTTACAGAACATAGATATTGAAGCTGGAAATGAAATACCAAAGTCTTGAAAGAGAAAATGAACCCAGAGCATTTTAGACGTAATATGAGCCATGGCACAATAATCGGCCTTTACATTAGATCGAGTAACGATAGTTTGTTTCTTGTTACGCCAAGTTATGAGATTACCACCAACAAAGATACAATATCCAAAGTAGACCTTCGATCTGAGCGACTACTAGGCCAATTTGCATTACTGTATCCAATCACATTTATCGTTGTGAAAGGTTGATATAATAAACCTTGACCAGGTGAAATTTTCAAGTACCTCAGAATGTAGCAAACAACATCAAAATGGGGTTGACGAGTAGCATGTATGAACTGACTGACTACATTAACTGCATATGTAATGTTAGGTCATGTCATAGTAAGATAAATTAGTTTATTCACAAATTGGCAATATCTCCTAACATCAAATAAAGGTTTACCATTGTCAGAATCTAGATAAACAGAAGGATTCATAAGAGTATTAGCAGAATGAGATCCCAGAAGTCCAATCTCAAAGAGTAAATCTAATGTATATTTCCTTTGAGATAAAGATATACCTTGTGAAGAACAAGCAATCTCAAGTCCTAGGAAATAGCGTAATGCCCAATGATCCTTTGTCTTGAATTGCTTTTCCAAATAACTCTTTGAGTGTAGAGATACCCTTAGTGTGTCATCATTTGAAATGATAATATCATCCACATAAACCAAACCAAACAAAGTCTTTTCCCATTAGGTGGGGTGGCTATATAGATTTGTCGACGCCAATTAGATCTGTTTAGGGCTATATCTTCCGATAGATCTAGGTAGGCAATGTCATGTTTGATAGTCTCTTTCTAACTTCTCTTGAGTCTTCCTCTACCTCTCCTACTCCTAGCAATCTCCATACTTTCACACCTTCTAACAGGTGCCTCCGCTGGACGCCTTCTAACATGGTCAAACCATCTTAATCGGTTTTCTCTCATTTTATCTTCAATCGGTGCTATTCCTACTTTGCCCCTAATCTCCTCGTTCCTAATCCTATCTTTTCTTGTAATCCCGCACATCCACCTTAGCATCCTAATCTCCGCAACTGCCATCTTCTGACCATGATTATGCTTTACTGCCCAACACTCTGATCCATATAGCAGCGCTGGTCTAACCGTCATCTTATAATACTTTCCTTTCACCTTGAGGGGGTATCATCCACATAAACAATTAAAATAATAATACTAGAAGATATCTGATACACACATACTGAGTGATTAGATGTAGACTGCCTAAAACCATAGTCAAGAAGCGCAAAGTTAAACCGATCAAACTTTACCCGTGGAGATTGCTTAAATCCATACAGAGCCTTGTGCTAGCGACAAACTAAATGTTCACTACCTGTAGTAATATACCTAGGGGGCTAATCCATATAGACCTCTTCTTAAAGTTCATGATGCAAGAAGACATTTTTAATATCGAATAGAGGCCATGATTGAGTTGCTATAACCGCTAGTAGAATACAAATTGAATTAAGACGAGCCACTAGCGAGAAAGTCTCTAGATAATCAACACCATAGGTCTAGGTGTATCCTTTATCTACTGATCGTGACTTAAGTCACTCGATAGATCCATCTGGTGAATATTTGATCGTGTGCACTCAACAACGTCTCACTGTCTTTTCCCTGATGGAAGAAAGGTAAGCTCCCATGTATAATTATGCAGTAATGCTTGCATTTCCCTATCCATCGTTTTCTTCCAATCAGGAAATAATAGTGCCTGCTTATAAGAGGTTAGAGGAGAAACAGAAGACAAAGCACAAATAAAGGATTGGAAATGAGGTGATATACAATGATATGAAACAAATTAGCTATAGAATGTTGAGTACATACACGTTTACCTTTCCTAAGAACAATGGATAGATAATCAATTTCGAGGGACTTGGTTTCAACTGAATTTGAGACAGGAAACTCAAAGGTAGTTGTAGCAAGTGTTTCAAGAGGCTCAAAAATTATAGCAGGTGTCTTAAGAGGCTCAGGATCCACAGGAACAGAAGTAACTGGAGTAGGACGAATACGACATTAATATACCTTTAAGGGTGCTAACACATTAGAGACAGGAATGGGAAGTTCTGGATAATCGGTAAAGGGAACCTATGTAGTATGTGATAACTCTTCCCTCAAGAGGGAAGAGAAGACTCCCCCTCACGAGAAGAGAACTCCCTGTTTTTTTTTTTTTTCTAAAAAATAAGAAGTGGACTCAAAAAAGGTAACATAAGCACTAACAAAATACTTACGAGAAGGAGGATGGTAACATCGATAATCTTTCTGAGTGCAAGAGTAACCGAGAAAAATACAATGACGAGCACGAGGAGAAAGTTTGTCTAAACTTAGGTCCAGATTATGAACAAAGGCGACACAACCAAAGGTACAAGGTGGGAGAGAAAAAAGAGTAACAGAAAGATATAAGAGAGAAAAGGATGACCTGTTACCAAGGATAGGTGAAGGAACTCGATTGATAAGGTATGACATTATTTTGTTGAGAAGTACGAACATAGAAAGTCTGAAGAATAGTACCCCACTCAATGCAAAACTCGTTCATGATAGATTGAATGTATTCATGAGTATTGTCAAAACGAAGGACTTAATTTTTTTTGTCAAATCGAGTTAATATTTCATTATAGAATTGTAAAACAATAGCAAGTAATTCAGAATGATTCTTCATAAAAATAGCTAAGTCACATGGAATAATCATTAACAAAATTGATAAAATATCAAAATTCGTTAATAGAAGCAACTTTTGAAGAACCCCAAATGTCCGTGTGGACTAAATCCAATGGCTTAGACTGACAGCTATTATTGTAACTTAAAAAAGAACTACGATGGTGCTTGCTAAGTTGGCAAGCTTCACATTCAAAACTCGAAGTAGTCTCTAAATTAGGGATAGCAAGCTTTAGACGAGCTAATGATGGATGACGCAAGCGACAAACGCCACTGAAAAGGGGACACGGATGCACTGAAGGCTGAATAAGATGAAGTAAAGCTAGTAGGATCAAGGTAGTATAGACCAGCCTGTTCACATCCCAAACCAATTGTCTTCTGTTTCCTAAGATCTTAAAAAACACAAGAAGAGAGAGAAAATGTTATGGAACAATTCAAATATTTTGTTAATTGACTAACAAATAACAAATTAAATGCAATTTAGGTACACAAAAATAAAGGTTAAGGTTAAGGAGGGAAAAAGGGTGAAGGTATCCTTTACCAGCTATAAGACGGGAGGACCCATTAGCTAATGTAATACTATGGACGGTAGTAGCTAAGTTAGAAATAAGGAAAGGTTACTTGAGACGTGGGCACTGGCACTAGAGTCAGTGATCCATGAGGAGGAAGATGGAGATGTAAACCAAACAATATTACTTAACTGTGCTAAAGTAGCAATAGAGGAGCGAGAGATGCGAAGGGTCTGCACGATTACCTCTAGCTTAGTAGGGGTGAAGGGGCTCGGAGAATCGGAGAATTTGTACCAGACATAGCCAAATCACTCACGTTGATGTGTTTTGTGCAGAAGAATCAGTGCTAGTGGACTCAGTAGTGACATTATTAACTTGATCGGGACGACCATACTTCTTCCAGTAGTATGGTTCATTATAAGTAGTGCCTCCACAATGTTCGCATTCTTGGAGACACAACCACCATGAGAACTACCATGACCATCACGAGATCCACCTTGAGAACCATGGCCTCCAAAACCACTAACAAGAGCAGCTGAGTCAAAACCACTAGTCTGAGGAAATTGGTTGAGAGTGATGGTCCAAAGAAGAACGCTGAATATAAGAATAGGCATTAGCCATGGTAGGTATAGTTTCCGTCGCCAGAAGTTGGCCTCGATAACTTTGAAATTATCATTGAGGCCATCAAGAAGTAAAACAGTTATGAGCTCATCCCATTGTCGTATCATCTCAGCCTTAGTTTTTGGAAAAGAATGAAATTGAAGAAAGCGATCGCTAAGGCTTTAAGATTACTATAATAGTTAGATAATGATTGAGTGCCTTGACGGAAAGAAAAAAATTTTCTCATACGCCTCAAAAACTTTAGAAATATTACTTTTTTTAGAAAAAGAGTCTATGAGCAATGATGTTAAAATTGGGATTTTACCTAAAATCGGTCGAGGGGTTGTAAAATCGAATCGTAAAATAGAATCGAAAAATCATAAGATTTACTTACAACTTAATTTTTGAAATCACAGTCTGCATAACATAATATTTTAACATTTAGAACTTTCAATTTGATACAATCATGTCGTTTGAGTGGAAAAAACAGTCACTTTATGACTAGTAATGTGGGTTCGAATCCCACCATGATCCTTCTATTAATTCACTAAAAAAATAAAATATAAAAAAAACTAATATAAAAGAAAAAAGTTCAAGATTAAGATGAAAATATATTCTACAACACAAACTTGAATGTCTAAACCTCAAAGAACATATCAAAAGTCTTCCAAACACACAAGTTACACAACCAACAGAATTTTTGCTGGGTTTCTCTTTGCTCTTCCTTCGTTTTTCCTTCGCGCGGCTGCCCAGGCTTGTACATAATCCATAGATTAATTACTTTTTACAATTGAGTCTTCTTCTGGCCGTGTGAGGGTTTTAACCCAATTTGGCTTTTTACGATTCTACCCTCTTAATTAGTTGTAACTACAAAAAAAACCTTAATTTTTTAAAATCGTTAAAATCGTAAAATCGTAAGTAAAATCGGGATTTTACCCCATAAAATCGCCTTTTTCACCGATTTTACCCCAAAAATCGATTTTGATGTGATTTAATAAGGTCTTGCTCTGTAACATCGTAAAATCGTACGATTTTACGATTTAAATCGCGATTTTAACAAAATTGTCTACAAGTGAGTCCCATATGGTTTTAGAAGAATCACACAGAGTAACTATACGAAAAACTAAGGGTTCCAAGTTATGCCAAATCCAACTCATAACAACAACATCCGAAGCCTGCCATTGTGAATACAAAGGAAATTGTGAATCTGGAGGATGATCTGTAATAAATTTTTCCAATTGACAACCGATTAAGAAAATCTGTACTATATGGGACCAAGTCAAATAATTTGTGCCATTTAACTTTTCACATGAGATGGACTTAGAAACACTATCTACTGGTATAATAGATGTAATAAAAGACTGGTACAGTGGTCATCCCATCAGCAATGGGCTGGAGAGCTATTAGGATCAGATGAACAATGATCTAGAATCAACCATCAGCGAGCAAACAACAAATCAAGAAGTAGTGAGCAACAATCGACAGTGAACAATAACGCAATCAGATCAGCAAACAAGAACCAGAATCAGTGAACACACAGTTAATGAGCAACAACGAACACAATCAAATCAGCGGACAAGAACCAGTGAGCAACAATCAACGACAGCCATTGAGAATCAAACAGTGAGCAAACAACCGCAATAACATTCAAATCAAGAAGAACACAATCAGATCATCTGATACGAAGCAACGAACAAGGATCGGCGAGCAACGATTGACAATAATGAGCGACGATGGATGAGATCATCTGATCAAGAGATGTTTGGCACCGGCAAGCATATTGGACATTGATGGGAGAGAGAATTGTTGACGAGTGAAGTCCTACATGCCAAGAACAATCATTGCGTAGTCGCCGAGAGAAGCCCTACATGTGGTGGATTGTTGCTTCAACCCAGCGTTGGTTCTTTGCCGACGAGAATCGCCGATGAGAGGCAAGTCGCCGACAAGTGGTGAGTCGGTTTTCAATCAACGTCACTGGAAACAGTACTGATGGTCCAGATGGCAGGGCCTTAACATCGCTGATAGTAGGAACTCTTTTTTTTTGGGGGGGGGGGAATGCTCTGATACGAAGTTGAAAGAAATAAAGAGGAATTGAGAGAGTCAATTACTAACCCTCAACTCCCTTCTATTGTATTTATACTAGTGGATTACAATTAATTTAGGAAATACAACTAAATCAAATCCCTAAAATCCTCATAGCTCATAATAAAATATTGTTACAAATCATAATAGAATATTCTAAGTTTCTAAATATTCTAACATCAACCTTCGTGCTTTTCTCCAACTCGTGTATCGTTACACCCCCCAAACTCTCGCAAAGCATCTTTGGCCTGTAAAGGAAATACCTAGTGCAAGCACCAAAGCATGATAAGGTCAAAGTCCACAATTTCTTTGCCAAATTGTAGTGCACAAATAAATGATCGATTGATCATGTTTCTTGCTTGCAAAGATAGCACCAATTTACAATTATTATTTCCTCTTGATGAAGTATCAAGTGTGAGAGTCTATTTAGCATGCACCACAAAGGATACCACCCTTGGTAGTGATTCAGCTAGCTAAACATCCCTCCACTTAAACTTCCCACTGCTGCCCCTGTCAATAACTTCTAATAAGAGCTCACCTCGAAGCGCTCAGGTCGAGTGAGATTCCATTTTCAAACTGTCATCTTCTCCCTTGAGCTTAGCCGCATAGAGTCTGGATAACAAATTCGTGAACTCCTCCATCTCCTAATCCTCAACTAAATGATTCATGTAACTTCCCCATTGCACATCTCCTTGATATCTGAGATCTTGCCACGTCTCGCAACTACATTGAAAATTGCTAGAAATGACTCTTGTAAGCTCCTATTTCCACTCCACAAGTCGTTCTATATGTCCAACCCACCACCCTTGCCCACCACAAAAGAGATGTTTGTTGTGCGCAGCTGTAACTTCTTTGGTTATCCAATCCCCCTCGCTAGGCCATATCTAGCTACCACAACTTGCCTCAACAAAATGAATCTCTCGATTGCGAATCTCCAATGCCATTTGCCAAGGAAACCTTCTTAACTATTGAATGCTTCCAGATGCGCTCACCTCATTATCCAAAGGTCTGCACATCTTGTCCAAACTGACTAGGTGAAACTTGTGATTTTCAACTTGGCCCCCACCCCCACCCCTTGTGTGAGAAAGTCCTTTAGAAGTTTCTCCAACTCTTGACCACTGAGACTGGCACTGTAAACAAAGTCAAAATAGATTGGCATACTAGATAGGGTGCTTTTAATGAGTGTTATCCTCTCTTGTTTTGATAGCTACCCTCTCCTCCAACTTGTTAGCTTCTTTGGTACTTTCAACTATCCCATCAAACATACCCTTGGATTTGAAGTTAGTTCCTAGTGGTAGCCCAAGATAATGAGAAGGAAGATCGTTAACCCTGTAGCCCATAATAGACTCCAAATCCTCCAAATCCTAAACCTCTAGTTGGAATCAATTGGGACTTTGCCATGTTCACCTTCAATCCTAAAGCTACCTTGCCATGTTATCCTCTCTTGTTTTGATAGCTACCCTCTCCTCCAACTTGTTAGCTTCTTTGGTACTTTCAACTATCCCATCAAACATACCCTTGGATTTCAAGTTAGTTCCCAGTGGTAGCCCAAGATAATGAGATGGAAGATCGTTAACCTTGTAGCCCGTAATAGACTCCAAATCCTAAACCTCTAGTTGGAATCAATTGGGACTTTGCCATGTTCACCTTCAATCCTAAAGCTACCTTGAAACATAACAAAATGCACCTGAGATGGCTCAATGATAGCATGTTTGCCTCACAGAAGATAATAGAATCATTCGCAACCCCCCCCCCCAAAAAAAAAAAATGAGACATGCCTAGTTCATCGACACCCAACCTCCCACCTCTTACTTCTTAAGTGGCCCTCCTAGATTGCTTTTAAAATCATTTTGCTTAGAGCTTCCATCACAAGAGTACACAACAGTGGAGTGTGTGGATCTCCTTCCCTCACACCCTTGAACAACTCAAAGAAGCTTGCCGGAGTGCCATTGACCAACATTGAGGATCTAACCGTTGAGGTACAGTAGCGAATCAGTTGTTTCCATTTTGATCTGAAACACATGTGCTTCATAAGATTCATCAATAAACCCTAATTGACGTGATCATAAGCTTTCTCAATATCTAATTTACGAATGAGTTCGGAGAGACTGCTCTTTATCTAGCATCCAGCACCTCATTAACAATAAGGGAAGCATCTAATATTTGTCTCCATTTTATAGAAAAGAACTTAAATCAAAATACTTAATAATATGGCGATGTTGTTATACAAAACTTCTACCCATTGTTAAAAAAATGTAGCAAATGAATATGCCATTTCAGCAATGCATGTTGATGACACAAGATCACCCACCACCTTCTTCAACCTTAAAGCTAAAAACTTTGCAACGATCTTGCACAGGCCCCCAACCAAACTGATCGGCATATAGTCCCCAGTGCCCTCTGTAGCTCCCTTTTTTAGGAATCAAAGCTATAAAGGAAGCATTAAGGCTTCTAACAAACATACCTGTGTCAAAGAATCCTTGAATAGTCATAAAACATCCTTCTTGATAACCTCGCAGCAATTGGAAAAAAAATCTATTGTCAACCCATTAGGTCCTAGGGCCTTATCCATGTTTAAATTACCATTGCTCAGACTTCTGCTTCTAAGAACTCTCCTTCCACTGCTCTCGAATCTTCTTGAGAATTGCGGAAAACTCCATTCCATCCAAATCTAGTCTCCACTCCTCCTCGACCAATTTAGCGTAAAACTGTGGCATGCCTCCCTTCAACTCTAACTCTTCTTTCAACAACAGTCCATCTACCTTGATCTTCCTTTTATGTTTAGCCCTCCTATGTGTGTTGGCCATCTTATGAAAGGATTTGGTGTTCATATCTCCATCCTTTAACCATGTGATTCTTCACTTTTGCCTCCAACTTGCATCTTTCATTTTTGCTAGCTACCCAAATTTAGTTTCACTTTTACTCTTACTCAAATCTTCTCACATTTCAAAGTCGTTCCCATGTCTTCTTTCTGGTCCAGCCTTGAGATTTCCTTTAACACGTTCTTTTCTTGGTTTTTACATTCCCAAAAACCTCTTTATTCCACTGGATCAAATTAATTTGAGATATATCTTTTTGGCAGAAACATAGCTTGGAGAGCCCTCCACTTGGTATAAACTCCACAATTGAGCCATCTTGTCCTTGAGTCTTCTATCATTAACCACATATTTTCCAACTTGAATGAGCTATATTCTCGCTTGATCACCAACAGGATGGCAAAATGATCGGAGTCTATTCTGGGTAACAAACTCTACGTAGACTGCTCCTCCCACCCATTAGAGAGTAAGAATTTTATAAGTCTGGATCTACTACATGCATTCAACCATGTGAACTGATCTTCAGCCGACGGGGATCAACCAACTATACTCTTCTATGGGCTCATTAAACTTTTCATTGCTCTATTATTGGAGGTGCCCCCCTCATTTCCTTACTAAAATTTGTCACATTAAAGTCTCCTCCAACACACCACGACCACCTCCGCCTAAACGCCATTGTCGCCAATTCCTCCCAAAAGTGCTCCCTATCTCTATCCAGTAACCCGTAAATGTTGGTAAACACCCACTTAATGTCACCTCCGCTCGAAATAGGTAGGAGACTGAGAATCTCCCTAGTTCCATCTCCTCCAACTCTAGTCCAAAGCTATCCCATAATAATAGAATGCCTCCTGAAGCCGCCACTGTCGGCAATGCACCCATCTAATACTCTACATTCCCTAATCTCCCTCATCCCCTTAGCATCAATAGCCTCCATTTTGGTTTCTTGAAGGCACACTAAGTTGGGTCTCCATCTCCTCAGTGCCACTTTGACTATAGCTCTCTCTCCTTGACCATTAAGCCCTCACCAATTCCATCTAACCAATTTAAACTCATTCAATTCTTAAACTATGCCTGCCCCTCCTTCCCCCTGATCTTCTTTCCTCTCCCCTTAGCTTCTCATAATTGATCGAACACTGAAGCAGCTTCTGTTCCTTACATCCTTTTCCCCCTACCTCTTGTTACTTCCATTGTGTTTAATCCTCATCTCTTTCCCTTTCTACTTAATCTTAGTAAACAAATGGTTAATATTCTCTTCCATGCCCACACAAGAAATACCCACTATTTTCTTGAATTTTTTGACTGTGTTGCTTCTAATTGGAAACCTTTCAATCATCTCCGCAACACTCCTCAAGTAATCCCCGAGGAGACTTGTTGGACTCATCATCATCTAGGAGCATCACTACCAGAGTTACAATTTGTGACTATCTTTGCCCAGGAAAATCCAAACCCACAAACCCAGAAATTACTACACCTACAAGTCTGACTTTCTTCAATATATCAGTGCCTCTCGCTGCAAAAAAAAAACTCTTCTTGCAGCTCGATAAGGATACATAATCGAGCCAATCTCCATGAACATTTGCACCTTAACCTGAATCCTCCAGTCCAACCATGCTTGCTAACTGAACTTCGACAAACCTATCACTGTTAGCTTCCTTCCCTTCCCCTTATCATTGCTCAGGAGCATTCTCCAGTAGCCTTTAGGTGTTCGATCATTCCTTCCTCGTCTCCTCAAATTTTCATGCTGTCGACCACTCCTTTCTGCCTTTGTTCATGGCTAGAAAATCCTTCAATCTTCTTGATCCAGAGGAAGAAGTAGAGTAAGAGAAATACGAAGGAGATGAAGGGGTGATGCATAACCTTCTTAAGTCAATCGAACCAAACAAAAACCTTCTTCCCCATCTCTGTTTGATCTCATAAGGTGTGTTCGGAGTAATAAAAAGTGAGATAAAGTGAGATAAGTTGTGGGTTCTTAATTTGTGTAGTGAGATAAAAGTGAATAACTTTTAAAAATTTATAGATCTTTTAAGAGATTTTTAGAGTTTTTTAGTAAACCAAATGCAACCCTATGCTTGTTGAACTTCAACTCTGTCTCATCTACAGCAGAGTTCATCACTTCAAGCTCTAATATTCTCCACGAGCCAAATTACTATGGTTAATCCACTTAGTTTTGGAATTATTAAAAAATTGGGCCATTTCTTCATTTGGGCCTTGCAAATAATTTGGGCTAGAACCCTTGACTAGCTGGTCACCCTTGACTGGCAGTCCAGCCTTCAGCAAACTCAAGCCTCGCCAGGCCCAATGATTAAATGAAGCCCTTGCAACCCCCTAGCCTCTTTCAACCATTCTTGTAGCCTGATTTTTGACTCTTTAGATTAAGCCCATTTTTAAGTTATCCTAATTAGGTCCATTAGGAGACTCGAACCCCTTTTGGCCTCTTCTGGTAGCTTCTGCAACCCTACGTGTTGCCGGCCCAGCCCTTCATGTTGCCTCCCCCTGATTCAAACTTGCGATGCAGTGTTGTTGTCACCTTTCCAATCCTTTGCCTCCACTGTGCCCCACCTTTTCTGAGGTTTGAATGTGACATGCATTCATCGTCCTTGCCACTCCTCTGCTCTATGTCTTTAGAAAGTTCCCTCCATGATCTCTGAAAAGCGGCGCTAATGACTCACCCCTAGGCCTTTGCTTCCGACCAAATGGGTTCCGAGAACTTGAGGTCTCTTACTCTAATTTAATTACTGTCAGAATCTCCATCGTTGGATCTTGAACATAAATTTTGGCCCACTAAATATGCCCAAAAAGCCACTGCACCTATTCCCTATAGCTCTGAACACCTCTGTCAACCACTAATGAAAGGGCAATCCCACTACTCTGATCCAAAATTCCTCGGACAACTTCTCTGACTGTTAGTAACCCCCTATTGGCTCCCTTCTTAGTAGAACCGAGAACTCCTTAAACCATCACTGCTCCTTCAAAACCTTTCAAGCTTCTTCTCCAAAGGCAGAATAAACAGAAACGCAGCGCTACTGAGGTTCTTCACCTCTAAACCTTATGTCACAACCCATCTCTTCTCCACCTACTTCTTCATTACCCCCCCCCATCTGGAATAGCTTCTTTCCAGCCCCTGATCTGACCTATAAAGCACCTTCTCAAAAAGCGAGCCCTCTTTCCCTGGCAGGGAAGGAGACTTCAAAATCACAATCTAATCCAATCATCCCCATCTTAATGTCGCTTCTCATTTCTGGCCAACCAAGGATTTTTTCTATATCTCTGAACGATCTCCTTCCGATCTCCCTAAAACCCAATATATCACGCAGCAACTTGGCCATATCCTTCCAACTCCCTAAGTCCATCTCGGGCATCAACATATACTTCTGCACTTTGTCTTATTCTACGTCTGTGGTGAGGTACCTTCTAGCCTTTTTAGCAAGCTCACAAACTTGCAAACGTTGGTTGTCCTTGCATATTTGCTTCACCACTCCTTTTTGCCATTGGCCATCAGAAAAATGCTTCAAACAACCATCGACCTTTGTCCTTCCCCTGCCATTAGCAAATTCTTTCGCTGATAACCTTGGATCTCTCCACAATGGAAAATTGACCCTCTCCATTGTCAGCAGTGTCAAACATCTTTTGCAATATCTTAAGGAACCTCTTCTTCATGTTGAACGTTGATAATAAAACATTTAATATTTAATCACAAAATAGTTGTATATCTAAAATTGTTGCCTTTTCCTCTTACTCTTAACAGATGTGGCAAGAATTTGTTTGATTTATCATTTTGTTTGGTGTTCAAGTTTCTTTTCATTAGTTTCTATTTAAGAGACAAAGTTCATATGTTGAATGATCTTGTATTCAACTACAAATATCTGTTAGATGTAACTTTGAAGGAGTTGCAAATTGAGCTTTATGCATTATTTGGTTTCCAAAGGTCATGTGTACGGATGGCAGTTTTACTCATACATATTTGATACCCACAAACCCTACTTGCCAAACTATTGGGTAAGGGTATGGGTAGTAAAAAAAAAAAAAAAAAAACCTAATGGGGGATAGGTGAGAGACCCTCATTTACATGTTAAATTGTTAAAGATCTTTTTTTTTTTTTTAATATCATATACATGTAAGATATACTACATATGTATATTCAAAATAATAAGAAGAATAAAAGTCAAAAACTTACCAAAAAAAAAAGAATAAAAGTCAAAATAACACAAACATCACAAATTCATTATCCAATCACGATGAAAATAAATAATACCCAAATGGGTATGGGTAGGGCATGGGTTATCCTCTTCCATAACCAGTCGGGTATGGGTAGAAATATTATAAATATGTATGGGTAAGGGGTAAATAGATATTGCTTTTATACAAATAAAATTCCCTTGTTATCTAGGATTCTCTCTAAAGAAAAGAAATTCTAAAATTCTAACTAAAATTCTAACTAAAATTCTAAATATAAATAGAATTTTCATTTTTTGTTTAGAATTTTTAATTTAATATTTTTAATTCTATTTTTTTAATTCAATTTTATTTATTTATAATTTGTAGGGCTAGACGGACTTGAACTGTAGATCGGTAAATAGATCAAACTTGGACACTGCCTATTGTGATCCCTAGTCAGGTGGGCAAGAACCTCTCAACTCCATATTTTCACTAACAAAGTTTTGATTGATAGAGGACCCACAGAGTAGAAAATAGTTTTTACCAGAATTCAGTATAATTTGTTGTATTGGTTAAAAGATGTTGCCATTCTAGAATTTTTGTGATCAAATTTTTTATGACGAAAAGGTCTATTGCCATCCTTAGGCTTTGTTTTGAAATGCCATTGGCCTTCTGGACGTTTGGTAACCTATTATTGTTAATATCACAATCTCTCTTGGACCATGATGGTAAAAATAAAAAATGCATTTTTTGTTTAACCTGTAGAATTCCCATTCAGCAGGTATGCAGAAAGTACTTGGACTCATTCATGTTCAAGAAGAGTGACGGAGAGCCTTTGGGCAGATTGCTTTGACATCTTGTTGGTTTTGGCCTAATTCCACTGTCAATAAACGACAATAAGCACGGCATAAAATATGTCATAATTCCGTTATGTCTGCTTAATATTTATTTTAATATAACCAGTCTTAAGCCTGAATAAAGGAGCGTTTAGTAGTTTGGTGGCTAGCATAAAATATAGTCAATTCCTATGAATATTAATCCAAATGAGACAAATGAATGGAAGAAAATGATTTATCTAGTTGACTCAACTAGTTTAGGACGAAGACTTTGTGGAGCCGAATTGAGTGTAGAGAGGATAATAAAATGGCATAAGCATAAATAACCATTTTGGGATGCTACCTCACCAGAGTTGAGAACTTAAACAAGGAAAAAATTCCTCTTGGTGGTGTCTTCTTTTGATTATTTTGTTTTATTATAGTTATTTTTATTTTTTGCTCTTTCAAATTATTAATTCAAATTTTAATTTCGGCAGGTGCACTACAAAAATGGATTCATATAAAAATTTTAAGGGCAGCACTTCCCATAATCACCCTAAAGAAAATATCATTAGCCCCCAAGCTAACGATGGATTGAAAAAAATAGGATATGAAGAAAAGAAGGCAGCAGTTCATGAAGAAATGAAGAGAATGAATCAACTTCCTGCAAACAGCACATACGCAACTCATCGTTTGCGGGTTCTGAACAAAGTACTGCAACTTTTGTCCATTCAGGTACACAAGCATAAGGCCTTTCTAGATGTGGTTTTTTGGGTACAAATTGCAAATTCATCTTGTGAGCGTGCATATTTGAAGTTAAATTGCAATTTCTAGATGTGGTTTTTGGGTATAAATTGCAAAATCTTTGAGCGTGCATATTAAGGTTAATACTTTTGATGTTATTCTGTAATTTTTTATACTTGCTGTCTCAATATAATTTTATTTTTACATGGTGTTTGTATACGAGGAATGTGGGTAATTATTTAATCCATTATCTTAACTTGCCACGACTGTAAAAAGCAGTCTTTTTAGTTAACATCCTGGGTAAATTAGTCTTCCTTGCATTTTTTTTTCCCGGCAAAAGAAATTCATTAGTTGAAAAGAGAACTTGATTCACAGTGTGTCAATATTTGGAATATGTTTCACCCAGTTTTGCTGAAGCTAATTTGATGTCTTGCACTCACACCTATAACTCGGTAAGGTGCTTTTTGGATGCTGTGTTGCTTTGTATAAGTTACTTGTGTCTTCTGGTTTTGACTTATCTTGAAGAACTGTGTGCCATTCATTTAGTTGATCTCATAATTAAATTCTAGAATAAATGATTTTTAGTTTTGGTGGCGACCATTGTGTTTTAGTTGAGGTTTATAGGCATTTACACCTTGATGCATTACTATTTTTGTAGAAGTCAATGCATCAATTTCAATGTATGAAACCCTTTCCAATGTCTTGTGCATCATTGTTGAGAAGGTGCACACACTTAATATCTGGTGTTTGTGGAGTTTTTAGAAGACATTACACCAATTATGTAGTAGGTTGAATTGTTGGATGCATTGTTTTCCCAAAGGGGAGCTAGAATTAGAGTAATAAAGTCTACGGATGAATTTACATTGCTGGCATACCAATTAAACATATACTGATGGATTAATGTATGCCTTTTTTATCCTTTGTTTTGTTACAGAGAACCGCATCACAGGAGGAGGAGCTGGAGTTGCTTTTTGCTGGGCTTTCTCTGTAAATAGAAATCCATATCGTCCAGGCAGTGGTCAGTTTAAAATCAATTTTCTGTGGAGGATTACATTTGTTTTTTTCTTTTAATTGTGCTTCGTCTAAATGGTGTTCCTATTTCTATACTCATTTTGCATTTTTTACCATTTATTGAAATCAAGAAAACCATTATATTTTTCACCTGTTTTAACAATTAAGAAATAGTAAATTTTCAACCGAATCTGGCCGAGACGTTTTCACCTTACTGTCATGTCTGCAATTTTTCAAATGATTGAAAGCAACCATTTCTGGTTTTGGTAAGTTGGTTGAAGTTTAACTCATTAAAAGGCTTATAATTTATCCTGAATATTAAAAAAAATTCCACCTCCACTAGTTACATTTTATCTAGATATTCTAATTTGTAGTGAAATTTATTGCAGAATATCAGTTCATGGATTGCGCCAATGAAGCATAGCTGAAAGCTTGCATACAATATGTGATAACATGCACATCTCTCGCGTGCTTGCATGTAATGCTAGTGAATACTTTTGTAGCTCACCCTAGGGCATGCGCTATAAGTTTTATTGGAGAAGGTTTTTTCTTGCCGTCTTTGTTCAAATCAACGAGAAGCTATTTGTTGGGAGAGGCAATTTCATTTTTGTTTTAACTATGTAGTTTCAGTATCGATGGCTTAAATTGGTGCTCAGGCTGCTATATATATATATATATATATATTTTGTGGCCACATTCTTGCTATCTGAATCTTTGTGATGGATGAATTGACTTTCATTTTTCGATTGTGGTTTGTATATTGTCATGACTGTTCTAATTCATGGCTGGTTAGGTTCGCTGAAGGTGTAACTCTTCATTTGTCAAGTGGTCGATCTGGTGTTTGGGTTGAAATGTTCTCGTTGTGATTCTTTAACACTCCATAGATTTGCATTCATTTGAACTCGTTAGTATTTTGAATTATTCTATTAGTCATGATTAAGTGGACATTTATTTGCATTTATATTACTATTTATTCTGCAAGTCAGTTAAACCCCTAAAAATTTATACTCTTTAGAACCGTGGAAAGTTATTAATTAATCGAGATATTATTTAATTGATAAATTAGTAATTTATTAATTTATATATTAATTAATAAAAAATTATTTTATCAAGATATTCTTTATTATCTCATCGATTTCATTGTCGTCACTCTCAAGATGCATTACCAGTCAATTTTATTGAAATCTTTTGCGGCGTTATGAAATTAGGATACCATATCCAAAGAAAAACGTTTTAAATGCAATTAATCTTGTAATTTCGGCTTGGACAACAGATTTTTAAGCAAGTATAATTGTAAATTGCTTTTGACATTATAAAATAAGGTCAATGGACAATGTGGCTTCATAAAATTTGAATCAACACTTGGATGGTGGAGGCGTTTAACAATTGCATATTCTAATGAAATAGTTGAAGTGTCATGATATATTGGATATTGAGTACCTTTGAGTTGCGTAAGAGAAAATGAAACAAGTTCAAAGTTGTTGAGTGAAGAATAAGTTATTGAGAACGTGGTGAGAAATTACCGGAGCTTGTCTCATGCAAAAAATGCACTCCAATTAACAATTGCATTGTTTTTTCTTTTTCTTTTTTTTTTTTTTGACAATACAAAAACACAACACCAAAAATTCTTAATACACTAAGAAAAGGTTAGAGATGAGTTTCAAGGAGACATCAAATGTCAAGAGAAAACAAGTAATCAACTCTAACATTTTGAACTTTTTCACTTATTTAAAAGAGTTTCGTTTAAAAATTGTTAAAAATATTGGATGAAATAAAATCAATAGTCAACTATTTTTATAATACAACTTTATAAAAACCAAAATACCCTCAAATATAAGAAAAAACAAATAAAACATACATACGTATATGTATATATATAAAATTTATTTTTCTCTTATTCTTTTTACCCATTTAAAAATTAATTTATAATAAATGTAATAAAAGAATAATTGAATATGCATATCAATTTTATTTTTCTCTTACTTTCTTTACCCATTAAAAAATTAATTTATAATAAATGTAATAAAAAATAATTAAATTTATTAAAGTAAAAATTAAAATTTAATAAATAATAATTTATTATTAGAATGATTTATTTTATTAATACTTTTAATTAATCAAAATTAATTACTATTAAATACATAATGATTTTTAGAATTAAAATTAGTTATTACTAAAAAATTTATTATTATTACTTATTACTGTTTATTCAAATTAAAATAAATTACTACTAAATTAATAATTTACCTTTAATTTTTTTATCAAATTTCACCAGCTAAAAAGGATAATTACAAAAATAATTATTAATTATAAAAATAAAGATAATTACTATTAGTATTGTTTAGGTGAGAATTGTGTCCTTACAATGCTAATCAGCAAGGTAATGGAGTTCTTGTACATATATATATATATAATAATAAAATATTCTAATAATAATTATTATTTATTAAAGTTTAATTTTTATTTTAATAAATTTAATTATTCTTTTATAAAAATAAATTAATTTTTAAATGAATAAAGAGTCTAGTAGAAAATAAAATTTATATCTATATGTATTATTTTATTTGTTTTTTCTTCTATTTAAGGGTATTTTAGTATTAGTAAATATATATTATAAAAAGGGTGTTAAGCTTGTTCCATCCAACTTTTTTTTATAAACAAAAGAGTTATTATTGCAATAATTGTTAAACCTTTTCTTATATTATTATTTAGACAAAAATTTTATAACTTTAATGAACCAATAAGCCAATAGGTTCATTTAATGAATTTATGAGCTTTTACTTTAAGTGACTTTATAAACAAAAGAAATATGGAAGTTGTAATCATCTACTAGTGTGGAATAAGAAAATTAAAAAAAAAAAACTTTTTGTGAATGAAAAGATAGTATTTTAAAGAATGGCACGTATTAATGGAGCATAATATACAGAGCTAGAATGAATGAGAAGATGATAGGTAAAAATATTATTTTAATATTAGATATAAATAGATAATATAAATTTATAAAATAATTCAAATATTAAGTATTATTAATCGGTTAAAAATTATCAATATGACCAACTTAATTTTAAAAATGAAAAATTTTGAAAAACAATTATTCCCAAACTTAAATAATATTTCAGCATTCATTTATTTTTATTTGTAAATTTAAGATATGAGTATTTATTGTAAGAAAAGTTATATTTTTAAATTTAATTAATATTTAAGATTTAATAATTTTTAGAAAAGAATCATTCCCAATACAAATTTTATTCATATGTTTATAAAAAATTGTTTGATTGAATCATGAATATAGAGAGTGCCGCATAATACTTGATAATAATTGTTTGATTGTTTTATAAAAATAACTCTAAGAGGAAAATACAGTACATTTCTTTTAAAATAAAACAAATATAATTAATGTGACCAATTTAAATTTAAAATTAAAATTAAAAAAATAACAAAATTTGAACATAATTAATATTTTGGTATTGTTTTATATTTTTATACCTTAGACATTTTAAGAGTTGTTATGAGAGAAATAATTTAATTATTATTTAAAATTTTTTTTATTTATGTTTTTTAATTTAATTTAATTTTTAATTGTGTTTTAATTTAATTCATAATGTATTTGAAATATATAAATTTTACAAAAGTGACTCCCTTTTTTAAACTCATAAATTCATTCATATTTAATTTATAAGTAAATAGGTCTCATTTTCGGAACTCAAGCAAGTAGGGTTCCTTTTTTTGGAACTTATGAGCTCCTTCACATGCATTAAGATCATTTCCCATAACTCTACTAATTTTATATACAAATAAAAAAGTGAAATAACAGTGTTTTAGCGATGTGAGACAAAAAAAAAAAAAAAAAAAACAGAGGTTTATGAATGAGAAAAGAGAAAAAAATAAAAGGTAATGAAGAAATTTAAAAATAATTTAAAATTCTATAAGAAAAAAGAAAAAATAGAATTGACAGTAAAGAGACATGTAATGTAAGATGAGAGTGAAGGAGAGTAGGAGAGAGAAACAACATTGTTTATGGGTTATAGTATGGATATATATTAGGGTTTATGCATGCATGGAATGGTATAATATTTTATATTGATAAAAATTAAGTTTTAAATATATTTAGTTGTATAATTTTATAAAATAGTTATTGAGTTATTTTTTATGTTTATATTTTTTTATTTGTGTGAGGTTTAATAAGCCAATAGAGTTAATCAAAGTCAGACTTCTATATGTATCCTAAAAAACTTATGTTTTTTTTTTTTTACCAATTCTTAGCTTGATCCAATTGTAAAATTCAAATTTGACTTTTAAATATATATTAAATTTAAATTTTACTTAATTGGCTCGACCTCTTATTTATTTCAAAACATTTGTCAATTTCAGTACACATTTTTTTTTCCAATTCTTGACTTATTTTGTCAAATAAATTTTAGTTAAAAATACTATTAATCTTAACTATATTAAAATAATTTTTGATTGATTTTATAAAAATAATTTCAATTAAATATTAATATTATTAATTGTATGTTGTACTTTATAAAAATAAATCAAATACTGAGTATTATTAAACGATTTTTCAACCAAATAGTCAACATGAACGATTTAAATTTAAAATTAAATTTTTATTAAAAAATCACTCCCAAAACTAATTAATATTTAGGTTTTCTTGTTATATTTTTAAATTTAAAATATGTTAAGAGTTGTTATTGCAAAAGAAGTTATATTTTTTTAAGTTTAATTAATATTCAGTAATTTTTAAACTCTTTCCCAAGTCAAGTTATTATTTAGGATTTTTTCTGTCTTTTCAAATTTAATTTATTTGATTTTTATTTTTTGTGATTAACATTTAATTTATTTGAAACACATAAATTTTACAGATAGTGTGAGAGAAGTTAAATTTTTTTAGATTTTTTAAATTTAAGATTATTCAATAAATTTTAAATTATTTTCCAAGTCTAATATTGCTTAGACCTCTTTTTTATTTGCAATTTTAAATTTAATTCATTTGAAATGTGTACATTTTATAATTATAGTAAACTAACAGGTGAGTGAGTTTATTTCAAAAACTTGTCAACTCACTTCACGTTGATTGATATCATATTGCCATAACCTGATATCAATGTAACCATCTACTAATGTGAAGTGAGTTAAATAAAAAATAAAGAAAAAACTGACAAAAGAAAAAAAATAAAACTGTAGTTATCTACTAATGTGGAACTAAAAGAAGTCAAAATTTTGTAAATGAAAAAAAGAATAGAAAGTGTTGAAATATGCCATATAGGATTGAAATGAATGAGAAAAGAAGAAAGAAAAATATTTCCTTAGCATTAGATATTGACCGCCCTGAAATATTGTAGTTGAAATAATCTCCAAATATAAGAGTGTACAATGCAGCTTTACTTAATAAGACTAGTACTATATTCACGGGAACCTATTAGAATGAATACTAGAGTTTCTAAGTTAACTTACCTATTGATTTCTTATTAAAAATAAAAAATTAAATGGAATGGGTTTTTGAGTGGGATGACTAAACTAACTACTTAACAACTAAATTAAATTGCAAATATGAATATAAACTAAAATTTTAAGAATTTTAATTGGATTTTACTCTAATTAATGAAATAACAAAATTTGAAACTTAATCTAAATGAGAGCAGTGAAAACAATAAAAATCTAAGTATTCAAAATATTGAAACATATTGATCTAACTTACAAATTGGGGTGGATCTCTTGCCCTTACAATGGATGTGATACAGTTACTTAGCTTAATATTCACGTTTAGGAAGAGTAAACTAAAAAGATATTTTCGTGAAAAAATTCTAAGGCATAGTTTTAAATTATGTTTGGGATAGAAGAACCACGAGATATAAATTTAAAATATTAATGTGAAGCATAATAATTTAAAGCACTAATATGGAAAAGGTTTACAAAAAAAAAAAAAAAAAAAATTTGATAGATTAATTGTAGTGTAATTTTTATTTTCATGTTTAGTTTATTATATTATTAATAAAAAATATTAGTGATAATTGATATATATGTATAATTGTTAATATATATATATATTTAAATATTAAAGCGAAGTATAATAATTTTAAGTACTAATATAGAAAATATTCACGAAAAATTTAATAAATTAATTATAGTGTAATTTTTATACTAAAAAAGATACACTATACCATAATATAAATATTTTTTATTAATATTAAGCATATAAAGGTAATTTCATAGTATTGGATTAGTCAAAAATTAATTTTTGGATGAAAAATCTAATAAAAGAGGTTTGGATATATATAATACAAATCTTAGGGACTTAGGTGCACATCTATAAAACTTGTGCAATCTAGGTGTACAAAACCAAAATTATAAGGGCTTAGGTAAAACAAACCCATAAAACAAAACAAATATAATCAGCATAAATAATTTAAATTTAAAATTAGAATTAAAAAAAAAACTACTCCCAAGTATAATTAATATTTTGATATTTTTTTTACATCTTTAAATTTTAAAAATGTTAAAATTTGTTGTTAGGTGAGAAAGGATTTGATTATTATTTAAGCATTTTTTATTTGTAATTTTATAATTTAATTTAATTTTTAATTTTTAACTTAATTTCTAATGCATCTAAAATATGTAAATTTTATTAATATATTAAATTTATAAGCAAATATGTCCCCTTTTGAAATTCAAGCAAGTGCAACCTAAGTAAGTTGGTCTCTTTTTTAAACCTATGAGTTCATTCATATATGCTATAATTCTAGTGGTTTTATACACAAAAGAAAAATTAAAATTACAATGTTTTAGCGATATGAGATAAATAAACAAATGTTCTGTGAATGAAAAAAGAGAAAGGAAGAAGAGAGAGTGAAGAAATTTAAAAAATATTCAAAAATTTATAGAAAAAAATGAAATAGAAATCAAATAGATATACGATGTAAGATTAGAGAGAAGGAGAGGAAAATTACTTTTTTTTTTTAAGTATTATATATATATATATATACAAATTTTCAAACCATTGGGCCACCCAAGCCAAAATAGAGCATATGAAGAAGGTATTATATTTTCTCGCAATGTGGCCCATTTAGCTAGGCCGATTTCACTAAGCCCACTACAACAGCAATTTCCTCGAGTTCCCTCCAACAATTTATAATTCACTGAGTTGACTAGCCAACAAACCCTAACTCCTTCAGAGACCACGCCTGAATAAAAACCCTAATTCCACTCGATCGTTTTTCCAAAATTTTGAATCGACTAATCCACTCCGGACATAACGGTACGATCCTTGTCTCTTTCAGTTTTTCTAGAACTCCTGCATGCACAATTCTGTCTACTTTATGGTCAAATGTCTCAATAATTTGATGCATTCAGTCAGATAATTAGGGCTCGAAATTCGAATGGACATGTGGTTTTATCTCCGCATATACGAAGATTAGTGTTTTCTTGGGTTTGGCTCACTGATTTACGTTAGCGAGATATATTGGTGTGGAGAAAAAAACTTGAATTCATGTGAATTTGTCAGAGTGATTTTCGCTGTGTTATATTCGACGATAGTTAATGATGATAAATGCACACATGTCTATGGATTTCTTTATGGTTTTTTCGTGAAGTTGATAAAGAAAATACCCATTTGGTTATTGTTATCTTTATTTGTTCCGAGGAGAAATGTGCGATTGGCTTTGTTGACGGAGTTGCGAGTTCAGGCTATTTGAAATTGAGTTAACTGGCTGGGAGGATGACTCGGGGCACAACAATGGGTAAGCCAGATTCAGACGGATTGGTTCTGAGGCGGACATTGAGAAGGAAAACAGTTGTGCAGAATTATAATGAAAATTTGATGGATGAGTTCATAGAGAAGCATTTGGGCGGTTCTTTGAGGAAAAGGAATAGAACAAAGGAGGAATTGGAGAAAGAAACTGAAACTGAGGCCATGATAGCTCTCTCTTTGGGCTTCCCAATTGACGCATTGCTTGAAGAAGAAATTAAATCTGGGGTTGTGAGTGAACTGGGTGGGAAAGAGCAAAATGATTACATTGTTGTGAGGAACCATATACTTGCAAGGTGGAGAGATAATGTCCGGTCATGGCTTTCAAAAGAACAAATTAAGGAAACTGTAAGCGGTGAATATGAACATTTAATATGTTCCGCTTATGACTTTCTTTTGTACAATGGGTACATTAATTTTGGCGTTTTTCCATCATTCACATCTCTTATTCCCGAAGAGGCAACTGAAGGGTCCGTGATTATTGTTGGTGCAGGACTTGCCGGATTGGCAGCGGCAAGGCAGCTCTTGTCATTTGGTTTCAAGGTTGTTGTCCTTGAAGCTAGGAATCGACCTGGAGGTAGAGTTTATACTCAGAAGATGGGTCGAAAAGGTCAATATGCTGCTGTGGATCTTGGTGGTAGTGTAATTACCGGTATACATGCTAATCCCTTGGGAGTCTTGGCTAGGCAACTTTCTATTCCTCTCCACAAGGTTAGAGATAAATGCCCTTTGTACAGGCCTAATGGGGAACCTGTTAATAAGGAAGTTGATTCCAATATTGAATTCAACTTTAATAAGCTACTTGATAAAGTCACGGAATTGAGACGAATAATGGGTGGATTTGCAAATGATATTTCTTTGGGTTCAGTTTTGGAGACACTTGAGCAATTGTATGCTGTGGCTAAAACTAGTGAGGAAAGACAAGTTCTCGATTGGCATTTTGCAAATTTGGAATATGCAAACGCTGGATGCCTTTCAAATCTTTCTGCTTCTTACTGGGATCAGGATGATCCTTATGAAATGGGTGGGGATCATTGCTTTCTTGCTGGTGGTAATTGGAGATTGATTAGAGCATTGTGTGATGGAGTTCCCATTTTTTATGGAAAGGCTGTCCATACTATAAAATATGGAAATGACGGTGTTGAGGTGGTTGCTGGGGACCAAGTATTTCAAGCCAATATTGTACTGTGCACCGTGCCCCTTGGGGTTCTGAAGAAAAGGAGTATCAGATTTGAACCAGAGTTACCAGAACGAAAGCTTGCAGCAGTTGAGAGATTGGGTTTTGGTTTGCTGAATAAAGTTGCCATGGTATTTCCTTATGTATTTTGGGGGGAAGACCTGGACACGTTTGGCTGTCTCAATGACTATAGCCATAGACGAGGGGAATTCTTTTTGTTTTACAGTTATCATACTGTTTCTGGGGGTCCTGTCCTTGTTGCACTGGTAGCTGGGGATGCAGCACAATATTTTGAATGCACAGATCCATCCTCTTTGCTTCATCATGTTCTAAGAATCCTCCGAGGTACTACACATCTTTAGACAGCAGGTGACAAAACATCTGCCATTTGGCAATCAATCACTGTATTTTTTGATTTTTTATGTCTAGTCTGTTTTGGTTATTGTTATTACTCTTTTTATCTTAAGCAAATAGAAAATATTATTTCTCTATTCTTGTTGTTTTGGTTCTCCTTTAGATTACTCACCCGAGTGTACTCGTATTTTTTGTACAACTGATTTCACAGGTATATATGGTCCAAAGGGCATTGACGTGCCTAGTCCAGTACAAACTATATGTACAAGATGGGGCAGTGATCCCCTTTCCTGTGGTTCATATTCTCATGTCAGAGTACAGTCATCTGGCAGTGATTATGATATACTAGCAGAAAGTGTGGGAAGTAGTCTTTTCTTTGCTGGTGAGGCCACAAATCGGAAATACCCAGCCAGCATGCATGGTGCTTTCTTGAGTGGCTTAAGAGAAGCTTCACGCATTTTCCAAGCCACAAGGGGTAAGCAAAGTAATAATAGAAGGTATATGCAGAAGCATGTTGTACCAAGCAATCATATTCTGGTTGATCTGTTCAAGAAGCCTGACTTAGCAATTGGAAACCTCTTATTTGTATTTGACCCTCTGACTGAAGATGTAAAATCAATGGGGATCATGAGGGTTACAATTGAAAGCTCTAACAGTGAATTTAATAGGGGACATTCTTGCAAAAGGGAGAGAGAGAACACTTGCTACCTTTCCTTAAACCAACCACTGCAGCTTTATACCATATTATCTCGAGGACAAGCACGTGAGTTAGAACTTGTGACTGGAGGGGATCATAATAGATTGTCATATCTGTTCAAAAATTTTGGCTTGAAGTTAATAGGAGCTAACGATGTTGTATTCTTTGGTAACTCATTGATCACTAACATTGCCACTGCACGCAGAAGCAGGGTTAGAAATCGCATGTCTGGTTGACAATTTGCTTCATAGACATGCTATTATTCTCATACATTGCCTTCAGGTACCTAGTGTGTTTACATGGTTATTTCAATGTATGCCATGCTTCAGGATGCTACAAGGTGATGCAGTTGCTAGTTAGTTCCCTTTGTATACAATTTAGCTGGGGGTTTATTCACTGAGTCAGAGAAATCAATTTCTTGAAGTTTGACCTAGGTAGCCCACATTTTTTTTTTTTGGGTATGGCACTTGAACCAGGATTTGTTGGTCTGATCATGTAGCTGCAAAGGTTAGCTTGAAGACTATTTCTTGCAAAGTAGATTATCTTAGTTGGAGATGAAACATCACAAAGAATCTAAGGAGCAGTTCTGAATGGGTAATCTTGCTAATTTCATGTCTCCATCTCTGTACTAATTGATTTCAATCTAGCATTCTTGTATTTTTGGGTTTTTCCCGCCCCTCCTGCAACTTGTAAGTGTACATTATAGATTCATGTTTCCTGTTATGTAAAAATACGCGGATTACATAAAAACAGGAACACTTTTTGTCTATATTGCAATATTTTTTTCAACAAAGCTTATCAAGAAAAAAAAAAAAAATGCTAAAACTTGCATTCATTTGCTTAGGTTGAGCAAGATTTGTAAAGCTGGCTCCCTTAGGAGTAGTCTTGAGATAATAAGCTTGGCCTCACCATATTTTGATGAGGTGAGTAAAAGGCAATCCGTGATTTTATGTTATTGGGTGCTAAACAGTGAATAATCAACTCTGGTTAAAAGGAGCGAGATTGATGAATGGCAATACGAGAAATAAAAAAAGGAAAAATATAATGAGAATGAATTTGTGTAATGCACTCTAAGAAAATGATGTGACGGTGCGAATAAAATTGTTGCTAAGGTATTGGCTTGTATTGGTTTCTAGGGCACTGAATGCTTTTGTGGAGGGAGATAAATCCTAGATGCGGTTTTGTGTTGACTCTAGGCTGAAAATTGATATTTTGCACATTTGTTCAAGCTGGATGTAGAAAAACACATGCAACGATGCTTGGTCGGTTTTGTTCTCGTGTTTGCTAGAATGATTCAGATTTGGCAAAAGATGAAGAATGGGTGAGATTTGTGATTTCTATTGTTAGAATCTTTGTCCTTATGAATGGGGGGTGTGTAGGTTCCCTCGCCATATTCCACGTGGCCTATCGCTCCCTAAGTTCCACGTGCTGGCATCATGACATGACAGCTAGCTCACGCCTTCACGTTATGCGACACACCCATAAGTTGCACAGATGACAACCCCAGAGGGGAATGAATTGGGATTTATAAAGAGTAATTTGGTTTATTTTTTTTTATTTTTTATTTTTTGTTTTGAATTCATTTTTTATTTTATACTTTTAAAAATAAGGAAAAGAGTAATCTCAAGGGGTTATATGGGATGGTCTTGAGCTGGGACTTAACGGGCTTACCACTCCTAGGTCTCAAGTTCAAGTCTCTTTTTTAGCAAAAATTTGGGGCCAGCCTCTTAGGCGCAAAGCATAGTAAAGGTTGGTAGGACGGGCCTCCTTAGCTGGATGGGCCGTATCCAGTTCTTGGGTGTGGGTTCGACTTCCCGCTACTACGTGAGTCTGCGATTTATCGTTGCACATGTTGAGAGGTCGGTATGTGTGGCAGAAACAAAAAAAAAAAAAAAAAAGGAAAAGAGTTCAAAACTCATTGGTTACATGTGTTTTTAAAATTTGTTTTAGAAAATGGACAATCATTTTACACATAAAATAAAAAAGGCAAAAAGTCGTTTTAAGAGTTTTTAATCAAAAATAAGAAAAATCTCAAAATAAGAAAAATGAAATATTTTTTTTTTGTTTTGAGATTTTTAATACATAAAATAAAAATAAAAAACAAAAAATAAAAAAGTAAATCAAATGCCACTTAATATTCAGAAATTTAAATATTCTGGAATCTAAAGTAAAATTTGACTGATAAGCAAGAACCATAAAAAAGAATTTAAAGAGTGAGGAAGGAGAAAACACGGGGATTTATACAAGTTAAGTTTCTCTGAACCTATATCCACCCCCCAAAAAAAAACTCCTTTGAGAATTTTCACTATTTTTTTTTTAATGGAGATTACAATCCTCTAATTTTTCATGTGCTAGCAACATTTACAAGTGTTTTTCCACACATTAGCACTCCAAACTTTAATTCATACTAACGATCCGTAAGAGTATGTGCCAACATTTATGAAAACAACTCTCAATAGAATAAAAGAATCGCTTTTAATTGATTGGAGTGAAGAGTAGGAGTATGTGAGTATGCACTCTTAATTGATTGGAGTGAAGAATAGGAGGTTTGGTTCGGATTCATCTGTATCCAACCATTGATTCATCTGTATCCAACCATTTTTCTTTTTTTTTTTTTGGGTTGGTTCTTGAAAATTGGAGCCAAAACCAAATCAATTTCAACTTGAAACCAAACTGGGCCGAGTTGAGGGTCAATTTCGAGTTAACCTAAATTAGGTTAGGTCAGTTTTGTTACAAGTTGGGCCGTATATTTATTTTTGGTTCCTAAACATCAAAATAAATAATACATTATATTACTATAACTTACCAAAAAAAAATTATATATTACTATAATATTATACATATTATAATATGCATAATAATATATATTATATTTTATATTTATTGGTTAGCTTCGGGTTTGATTATTTTCGGTTTCAGTTCATTTTTTTTTTTGTCTATTAACCGAAGAACTGAATCGAAAATATCAGATTTAATTCAAAACCAAACCAATTTTAGTATAGACCCAAACCAACCGAACTAAAGTAGTCAGATTGGTTCGATTTTTGGGGGTTCGATTTTTTAGCTCTCTATTAGTGAAGAACAACACTCTTTCAAAGAGTTGTTACATGGATGAAGAGCTAACAATGTAGATTGGCTAGGATTTTGCAAACCATCTTCCCCGTCATTGAACTTGGACTTCTAAAGGCCTTGCAAAAGAGCACTATATCTCTCCACCTCCCATTCATAGAGATTTCTTCTCAAAGGAATGCTCCATACTATATCGTGCCCCACTGACTCTAAGCAGGAGGATACTGAAGCTTTTTTCCTAGCTAGCTCAAAATGTCATTGAAGCATTCCTCAAGTTTACCGTCCTCTGATAATTTATCTCTCCAAAATCTAATCCTGTCCTGTCTTCCCACTTGTCAAACCAGGTTATCACTAAAGTCATCCCATGCTGACATTATTCTTTGCCATAAGGTGGTTCCATAAGCAACTTAAACTTGTCTCTAGTTCCACCTGCCCCACTTAATGCCTTATTTTGTTGCTATAATGTTCTCCAAATCCTCTTGATTCCTTCAGAAAACTCTATACCCATTTGCTTAATAAAGCCCTATTAAATCTACCCAAGTCACGAACCTTAACCCTCCTTAGTTCTTTGGGAGAGACACTCTCTTTTCCAATGAACCAATGGGTATTTGAAACCTTCATCAATCCCTTCCCATAAGAAGCCCTTCTGAAGTTTCTTCATTCACCTTACCACTAATTTGGGCATTGTAAACAAAGGTATGAACTAAGTTGGCAAATTTGATAATGTACTTTCAATAAGTGTGACTATCGCCCCTTTGGATAGATATTTTAATTTCTAGCCAACAAGCCTCTTGTGATATTTCCCAATCATCTCTTCCTATATCTGTTTAGCCTTGTAGGTGGCCCCCAAAGGAAAACCCAAATACGAATTGGGTAGTGGACTCACCCTGCACCTTCCAAAAGCAAGCTTCTCTAACCTCTCCACTTCTCCCACTAGAATAATGTTTGACTTCAAATTGATCCTCAAACTTGACGCTACTTCAAAGCATAACAGGTGCACCTCAAATGCCCTAATTATAGGGCATTCCGCTCCAAAAAATACCACATAATATCATTTGCAAAAAGTAAGTAAGTGAGAAATCACAATGTTTCCTCTTTGATGTTTGCTCGTTGAAAGGCCTTTTATTAGGTGTAGTTCCTCTGCTTTTTTGATCATCTTGATTATAACTTCCATAACCAATGGTATGTTAATGTCTTTAATATGATATATTAGTGGACTTAGTTGCTTGGTTCTTGGGTTGGGGTTCAACTTGGTTTTAAACACATAAAAAAAAAAAAAAAAATGAAGGAAGAGCTTGGTCCAGGCATACTGGATGGGGTTCCCAGGGCACCTGGGCTGTCTTATCATCAACTTACTAAGTCAAGTCTCTGATTGTTTGGTTGAGAGTAGGGGTGTGCATGGGTCGGATTGGTTCAGGTTTGTACCTAACTCGGAACCGAACCGATTTTTTCAGTTTCTAAAATTTGGACCCGAAACCAAACCGATTTTAAATTAGAACTGAACCAAACCGAATCGAAAAAATCGGGTTGGTTCGGTTCGGTTTTCGAGTTAGATCATTTTGGGATTGGGTCGGGCCCATTTTCGGTTTAGACAATTTTCGAGTTGGATCGGGTCCATTTCTAGGTTGGGTCGGATCCATTAAAGAAGGCAACATTTAGTACAAGTCAAAATAAAATACAATCCCATAAAATCACTTAAAAAAAGTAACATTTAGTATAATCCATAATAAAATATAATCCCATAATATTATAAATGGAACCCTAACTCCCTTTTATTTTATATATTATAAATTATATAATATATAATTATATATATTAAATTTTCGGGTTGGTTCGGGTATTTTCAGTTTAGTTCGATTTCGGTTCGGATTCAGGTTCGGGTTGGTTCGGGTTCAAAATATACCAATCCGAGAATCGAACCGAAAAAATCAGTTTTGTAATTTTTCCAACCCAGAACCGACCCAAAACAGTATAAATCCGAACTAACCTGAACCCAATTGATCGGATTGGTTCGATTTTCAGGTTATTTGGGTATTTTGTGCACCCCTAGTTGAGAGGTTCACTTTTCATCTTTGCCACTTACACTTATGAACTTAAGGTGATCAGTTCACCATCCCTTATCACTTTTTAACTACTTCATTTTCTTTTCCTTTGTTTTGAAGCTTTTTGCATTTATATATAGGAGCATATGTATATAATTTATACATTTCAGGTTGAGAGTAGTAAGCTGATAAAGAAAACCGAATTCATAAGTTCATGAAAGCTTAACCATGTTTTAATTCCTTCTACTAATATTCAATTAAACTTATTCTGAACATATTTGAATTGTTTTGTACCAAATTTTTGGCATTTTTGAGTTTCTAGTCGTTTATTATTCTTCGTTTCTTTCTTCTCTGAGCAATTGAAATAGGAATTTAATGCATGTTATTTGCATATATGGTATGTTGAACACGTTATGATGTTGGTTGTGTATTTTTTTTTTTTTTGAAGTTTAGAAGGATGTTTCCTTTACTGTTAAAAGGTATATATATATATATATATATATATATATATGTATGTATGTATATGTCAATTCGAGGAAGATGATGAATAGTGAATTTGATTTACCCTCTATGAGTTGCTGAGAACTTAAATTAACGATGCAAATGCATTTGTATATGATAAAAGAGAGATATGGAACATAAATTTTCATGGAAACTACCTTAAATTTTATGTTTGGAATTTCAAAGGTTTAAAACTAATAGTAATAAGAAGAGAGTTGAACTAATATGTCACGCCCCGGAACTACGTAACCCGAGGGGTGAGTGATAAACACACACAACATGCATTAACATAACCAACCCATAATCAGAGCAACGCAACGTAAACTAGTGAGCCCGAGACATAGATAAGATAACATAAATTTAACCTTAGCTAAAGTCAAGTCATAAACTTCCAACAATCCTCTCATTAATACATAACTCAGGCCTTAGAGCCCTTACAACCAAATCGAACAAGTCCTTAATGTACAATATTACCATTCCAAAAGAAATTTAAACTAAATAACCAAGAGTTTTGCTAAGCTTAGTAGGGCTTATGCACACCCTTCTAGTCCAACCCCATTAGCGCACCTGATTATCATGGCCTGTACCTGCATCAAATTCTGTAAGGACGTGAGCACAGATCCACTTATGCCCACAACGTCTCAAACAAACATATATGATATGTATTCCAAACGTGCATACTATTCATGGTGCATCTAGTTATCTCAATATGTTCTAGTGCCGCAGCAATTTATCAACATAACTACATAACCGACATAGAATATATATATATATATATATATATTTACACAACAAAATCATAAGAAGGATTAAGTTTCCAATTTATATTTAATCTTTGAAATTCCATACATGTTTCATATCACATTTCAATTATCTCTTTGATGTTTAAGCATAACCGACCACATAACCATATTTACAATATTTATCTTTATTCAATAACATCATAGTGTAGCATTCAAGTCTAATTATTCTTCATTATTAAATTTCCCAACTTTGTATCCAATCATATTCCATATCACATTATCACATATTCAACACTCAATCGCATATCCACATTCTCATTACATTTGTTCATATTTCAATCATGAAGTCACATCTACCGTACCATCATTTCATTAATCAATGACATAGCCATAACCACACAATCCTTGGGGGTTGGGTACATACACATTATCAGTCTTTTATGGGCTAATATCCAACGAAAACAATAAACCGATGTCATCGTTTAGGATTGCCGTCCAAGGCCACGAGGAGCCAAAACACATACAATGTTATGGGCTACTAAGCCACTGGCATTGACACCAAACCCTGCGCAGGTTCTGGGTCTTTCAACCCGAGGGTAATCTCACGACCCTTCCCATTTTCGCACCCCACCACAGCCCCCGGCACACAAACAATCATTCATCACATTCAATACTATTCCATCACAATTCACACTTATCACCATAAACTTTCCAACACACATAACCACATTCCATTTCATCATGGAACTTAACACATTTCATCTCTACATTTCATTTAACCCAAGCCTCATTTAATTTCCATCACTTATTAACAAAAGTTCACATTTCAATTTCTTACAATCATATATTCACTATTCGGTTCATCCCAAGATTTACCACATATCAACATTTACCAACCTTATTAAACATTTAACATTTATCAACATATATTATCCAAAACCCATGTCAATGTTATGGTTCATTCCATAGCTCATTACATATCACATTGATCAAACCATATTAAGTGTTCCACATTTACCAAAATTATAAAACGTATGTCTCTTTGTCAAGTTACCCTTTCACTTAATCAATCACAAGTTCATATACCTCAACATTTAGTTTACATCAAGACATATTCACAATCCTATTCGATTAAGATTCATACCTCTAGTAATCTTTCAAGTCATGCAATTCAAGGTGACTTTCACTAGCCCTTTCAAGTTAAATCCCATGAGCTTAAGTTAAACACTCCTTAATCACTTTTAAAAGCTCATTTCCCTCTTAAAATCCATGTAATTAATCAATTAAAAGTTTCATATAAAAACAAATTACCAACACTTTCTTAAGTCTAAGGTAGGAGGTTAAACTAAGCAAAGACAGAAAAAGTGACCTAGTCTCGGTGGGCGCCCACATAAGTTCACGGGTGCCCCTTAAGGGTCATGGGCGCCCCACATAAATTCACGGGCGCCCCTTGAGGGTCATGGGCGCCCCACATAAGTTCACGGGCACCCTTCTATTATCTAGAATATTACTCTGTTCCGGTTCAAGCTCTAAGTCATGTTTTTAGGTTCCAAACTTTACCGAATCTAATCTCTAACCTAATAGCTCATTTTCTTGGGTTGTCTAGAACCTAGAAGACTCTAAAAAGTCCATCAAAACCAATTTTAATCCATCCATTTCTTCCATACAAAAATCTTGATTCAACATATACATATACATATACATATACATATACACATCCATTCATCCACACAAATTCCACCTCTACGGTTTTCAAATCTTAAATAAATTTCATAGAAATATTTACTAGATCAAATACATCTCATGTATGCTAAAATGAGACTAGAAATCCCTACCTCAAGTGGTAAGAAGATAGATCAACAAGAAGGTGTCTTGAGTTTCCAAACCCTCAAACTTTAATGAGGTCAATCTCCTCTTTCCTTGATCAAAATTACAAACAAATTACATAGGGAGGTTTCTTAAGGTTCTAATCACAATCTTCCAAAAGGAATTTGGGTTTCATGAAGGATAGAAGGACCTACCTTGAAATCCCTACCTGGTTTCTTCTTTGTTCTCCTTTGCTCTTCCTTTGCTTCTCCACCGATTTCCTCTCCTCCAAGCTACTTCTCTTCTCTCTCTCTTGCATCAAATCAACAATATATATATATATATATATATTATCAATACTTTAAGTCCCTCAACAGTAATCTTCAAGTTTCCCATCACCTTAGCTTGGTATAGGTGTTAATAGGGTAAGGCTCGGCTGGAAAACGCAAAGGACACCCTACTGTTGACTAGTTTGTGCAAGTGGGGCGCCCCTCATGGACCACGGACGCCCGTCTTAGAGCCATGGGAACCCCTCATAACCTCGGGCGCCCCTCAGCATAGTCCCGAGTCAAAATGTTGCCTTTTGAGCTATTTTGCCAATTTCTTCCAAAATTCACACCCCTACGTCATCTTTAATGACTAATATAACTTAATTAACATACTAACATGCCCAAAACATGTTAAAACCATCAAATTATATTAACATAAAAATTCAAGAAATTACATAATACAGTCATTGGAGGCTATTTAGGTACACAGACCCTCATGTCCGAGCCCACGAGAAAGGGGCCCCGTGTGCATGAACCCGTCACCTAGCTCCTCGAGCACCCAGACAGGGGACCTCAAGCGCCGGACTATAAATTTTCCTAAAATTGTTTTCCAACTTATTTTGAAATAAAAATACTTTTTTTGAAGTTTTGATATTGAACTTTTAAAAAGGTGTACGAAGTATGTTATTTTGAAAAGAATAATAAATTGGGACAATAAGAGATATGTCTAAGATTTGAGCCATGATTTGGTACGATTTTTATGATGTTGGCTACGATATGAAAATTATATGGGTATTAATAATGGAAAAAAAATGTGATACAAAAATTATTTCTAGGTTAGCAGATACTGATAGATAGAATAAAGATAGTAAGTTGGAGATTGTGAATGAAACATTTGCTATGCTTAGGTGATGTTAACAAAACATCCAATTTGGATTATACTTTAAGACAGATTGTGTTTTGTTTGCAATATATGCTTGTCAAAGAAATGATATTATATCACACTTCGAGATGAAAGATATAATGATTAAAATCATAAAGTAATATGATTATAAGAGTTGCTTTAAGTTTCCTTTATGCTTCATGTGCTTGATATAATTAGTCATGCTTTAATACTATTTGGTAAATGCTGTGCATGAAAAGTTATAAGGTTGTTTGATAATATAGAAACATGAGTTTGAATTCAGATATAATAGTATAAATTATAGAGCTGAAATGGGATGAAAATAAGGTACGTCCTGATTTGAATTTAGAGATTAGGACTTGATAGAATGTATGCAAATAATTATGTGCTTTTAATATAACACTTGAAATGGTAGGATTGGGATAAATTAGAAAATTTTGAAATGAGTTAGTTTAATAATCAAAGTAAAATCTAGTATAAGGACTAACGTATTTCATGAATTGTTAAAATTATGAGCCAAAGTATGGTTGGTATTGATGATGGAACTGAATAATACGATTGGACATTTGTAATATTGAAGACTAATTGATAGCTTGAGCTAGATAAATTGATAAAAGAATAGAAAGAGATAAAATTCGGTAAAGAAAGAAGAGTATTGAATAAATGGAAATATGGCATGATATGGGAATGATTGATAATTCAGATATGACAGTTAAACTTTCGAATTAGGAAAGATGGATAGCTATAATAATGTAGATATACTTGTATAGATATGTAAATTGGAACGAGATACATAGGGCTAAATATATGTGAGTGAGTAATGTGTTGTGAAGTGTATGATAGAATGTGATGGAAAATAAGATCTAGGATACACGATACCCATGGGTTACACATCCCTAAACTTGCGTAGGATTTGGTCCTCCTGCCAGTAGTTCAATAGCCTGCAACATGATGTTAACTTAGTTCATTGTAACCATTGGATAGTGGTCCATATATAAATACGATGATGATACATCTAATTCATTGTTTCCTTGGGTTTTGGCCCATAAAAAGGACGATAATTTTGATGATGGCTGGGTGCATCGTGACTTTTGAGCCTAAATTCATAAATGTAATATGCTGAGTTTCCATAGTTAAATTAATTGATGGTTGTGGACATGAATATGATGTAATGAAGTGTTAAGATGAATAGTATCAGGAAGTAGTGGACCAAATTGATTGGGGGATTGAGCTAGATTTAACAGTTAGCATTTTTGACCAAGGAGAGGAGGCCATAGCGTATGGGTGAAGGCAGGCACATGAACTTGAGTCCCTAAATGCCTAATCTAACATACACCTATGATAGATTACTAGCTTCTGATTTTGCTCTGCCGTGCACCGCACCTAGTCATTTCTATCTTGGGACCTCATGATATGGGAGGGATAGGCTAACTTATCAATGCCTTGTCTCCCTTTTTCTCGAACATTCATGATGTGGATATATATGTATGTGTGTATAGGTGTAGTTTGGTTTTGGTTAGGAGAGAAAACCAAGAGTAGAGGGAGAAAATCAAGGCTGGTAAGTCTTTCAATTTTCAACCAATATGAATTAACTTCATAGTACTTCAATTAGAGTAGTTCTGAACACTTTGGTGTAATCATTTTGATATTAGAAGCGATGATTGAGTGTAAGGGAATTCTTGTAGTACCAAAGTTTTCTAACAAACTCATTGTGATTCATTTTTCTTTCTTTTGAGGATTTGAGATAGGGATTTAATGCATTTTGTTTACATATATGATATGTTGAAGATGCTATGATGTTGTTTATGTGTTCATTTCCGACCCTATTTGCGTAAAACATGGTTTGATACAAGGTATATATAATGTATAGATCCATGAAGAAGATGAATAGTAATGCTTGGTTTTGCTCTATGGTTTATGAAATTTCAAATTGATTACATGGTTGAGTTCGTATGAGATTATAGGTCATAAATGAATGCTTGAATTGAAATGAAAATACCCTAAATTGTATAATTTGATTATTCAAGTTTTGAAACCGAAAAAGAACCAAAACAGAGCATCTAGATTTAGCTACTAGCCAAAGCTTGGGCGCACGAGCTTGGCCTCCTGTGTGCACAGGCTAGGCCCTCTCGAGCACACGAGTTTTCTAGTCCAGAACTATAATTTTTTAACTACTTTTTTAAATATTGTATTTCTTAAAATTTTTGATGTTGAAAACCTAAAAAGGACTTTTATTAAATTATTTTCTAAAAATACAAGAAAAATAGATGAATTAGAGTATAAACTCGAAAGGTTATGAATAATGATGTTGAAAGAAATATGTTATGAGTTGGAATATGATCTGATATAAGATGCGATGCTGTTGTCACTCCTAGAAATAAGGTTATAAGGTACCAGGGGAATGCTTGACTGCTTTAAGGCTGTCGAGAAAAGTATTTTACACGACTACTTCAATGGAAGCTCAACTACCTTGAGGCAGGAGTGACTTATAGAAATGAACCACATGTGATTCTGAGCATCAGATTGCTCGGAATGGCCTTGGGCATTTTTAGTTGAAATTTAAAATTTAGCATTTTTTAAGTAGGAGTCAACTGTTCAAACTAAGTATATGGCCTCCAATCACAATGGAACTTAATGTGTAGTGAGTTTTATGCATCACTGACTTGTAGAAAGGAACTGTGCATGATTTCAGGTATTGAATTGCTCAAAATGGCACTGGATATTTTCTAGTTAAAACTAAGATTTCCCCTAGTAGGAGTCAATTACTCAAATCCAACATAAAACCTCTGATCTTAATGAAACTAGACGTTTAGTGAGTTTTAGCCACGACTGACTTGTAGAAATGAACTGTATGTGATTCCAAGCATAGGATTGCTCAGAATGACCCCGAATACTTTTTAGTTGAAACTTGAAACTTAAAAATTTCAAATAGGAGTCAATTGCTTAAATCAAGCATACGACTTTCGATCTTAATAGAACTTGATGTGTAGCGAGTTCTAGACATAAGTGACTTGTAGAAGTGAACTGCATGTGATTCCAAGAGTTGAATTGCTCGAAATGGTCCTGAGTAGTCTCTTGTTGAAACTTAAAATGTAGAATTTTCCAAGTAGGAATCAACTGCTCAAACCGAGCATACAGCCTTCGATATCAATAAAACTTAATGTTTTGTGAGTTTTAGGTGCGAATGACTTATAGAAACGAATTGCACATGATTTCGAGCGTCGAATTGCTTGGAATGGCACTGGGTAATTTCTAGTTAAAACTTGATTAAATTTAAAATTTTAAAAGTTATATTCATTTATGAATTAGTTTAAAATTCAATATATTTTGTATTAATAACTAATTTACTTATTTCTAAATTAATTTCAGTTTTGATTGATGTGGTTCAAACCCTTTATCTCATTCGAAGATCAATTTTTTTTTTAATTTTCTTTGTTATAGTTATTTTTGATACTTAACCTTTTTATGAATAACTAGTGATAAATATTTCATTTTTTATTTAATAATATTTTATTAGTTTGTGTCCCAAATCGAATTGTGTGATGTGTTATATATGTACAACATGTTTTATGTGTATAGGTTTGGTTTTTAGAATTTGAAATTTAGGTTATTTTGAAAAAAAAAAAAAATCACATAGACGATCCTTCGAGGTGGTCACCAAAAAGTTAAACTGAAAATTTAAATAGCTACCCGCTTTAAGGCGGGTTGACAAAGGGTAATAGATAACTGCTATAAGGCGGCCGCCTAATAGTATAGCACTAACTGATGGATGACCGTTTTAGGTAGTGATAACATTGAACGACTGTCTCAAGTGGTCATCTAAAGTCTCTCATGACTCATTCATTAACAACAACCTTTTGATGGTTGTGTAGTGCTCGCCTAAAGTATAGGCGACACTTAGGGACTTTAGACGACCACCTTAGTTCTTTCATTTTTAGTAGTATGTTAATTTTGATGAAATGTTGTGATGCACAGTACTTTTGATTATGAATAAGATACGATGGTGATCATGGAAAAGAGATAAATGAAATGTGGATGAAGTTGTGATTGTGGGATTGGCGAATATTGGAAAATATAAGGGGTACTAAAACTATCCTATGGTTGAAAGTCTCTAAATCTACATAGGATTTGGTTATCATGCCAGTAGGTTGGTAGCTTATAACACGACGGTTACCTAGCTAATCGTGACCATTAGATTTTGATCCATAAACGACGATGATTACTTAGTTATTGCTGCTATTGGATATTGATCCATAAATGACGACGATGATTTGGCTAATCGTGGTCCTTGAGGCTAGACTCATAAACAATGACATTTTGGTTTGTCGTTTCTATTAGGTATTGACCCATAAAAGGCGATGTTAATAGTATTCACTCCATAATTGTGATGTTATGATATAAAATAATAAACAGATAATGAAAAGATAATAACTGGATAATTGGAGATAATGATGTTGATATATTATGGTGGCATGTGGTTATTTGGATATTAATGATTGGTGATATTGATGTTATGATGTTCATTAGTTACTGTTATTTCTGTCGTATATTATATATGTTTTTATTATGCATCATGGGTACAAGTGGATTAATGCTCACGTCCCTACAGATCATGCTACAGGTGTGAGCCTGAGACTTAGGTGGGTCCACTATGTTTAGATTTTCATATTCTGTTGTCAGAGTTTATTGTATCATTTATTTATCATTCGGGGATATATTTTTAATTTAGATTTATTTGATAAAATTGTAAAGGTCATAAGGCTTAGATTTTATATTGGGATTGTGTTGGAGCACTAATGCTTGGCTTGAATAAGGCTTAACTATTTTTATTTTTATTTTTGGTAAGTATGTGTAATTTGGATTGATTGGGAAAATATTTACAATATTTTAAGAGCATACCCCCGTGTATAATTTAGTTACAAAATGGGACCACATGTTACAAAATCTAACATTTTCTTGAGTGTATTTAATGACAGGAAATTGGGAAGCTCTTACTCTACTTTTATGCTTAATGTCATTAACCAATTTTACAATAGGGGATGGAAGTCCTTTAAATATTCTTGCATTACGTTCTTGCTATATGTGGTAAACTAGTGCCGCTCATGCTATTCTGCACATAATGTTGCTTAATCTTTTCCCACTGAACTTACCAACTGCCCAATTGATCTATTCTTGCCATGATTGAGTAGACTTGACAATGGAGCACATTTGTAAAACTCTTGCTCATAACTCAGTGGAGTAAGGACAAGAAAAGAAAAGATGCTCTATGTTTTCAAGACTAGTTTTGCATAGAACACATTAAGAGTCAACATTCATTCCCCATGCAAAAAGTTTGTCCCTAATAGATAGTCTTTCCCTAATAGCAAGCCAAAGAATAAAGTTATACCTCGAGATATGGTAAAAAGACCATAGGAGCTTATGCCATATCACCTTTGGCGATTGCCTTCTAATGGCATTTCAAGTGTCAGCAACATTGTAATCCCCATTTTTTGAAACAAGCCAAACAAATTGATCTTGTAGATGCGGCTAAGGAGAATAATCAGGTGGAGATTCAATTATTTCCTGAAGCTCCCATGTAGTTGGGAAAGGCCATCTCCATTGCCCATTATCAATCACACTTGATAGTTTTGCCCCTTTAGATATTTCAGCATCATAGGCGATTCTTGGAGTGTATTTTGGGATCAACAGCCCATTAGGATGCCAATTAGAGAACCAAAGAGAGATAGATTCACCATTGCCCACTTTGTATTTAGAGATGCATATGGTTTCTTCTGTTAGTTTGAGTAGCTTACGCCATGTCCAAGAGCAATCTAAAGGTGTTTTAATTTCCTAAAAACACTTATGCTTTAAGAGATTGGAATGACACCATTGTACCCATAGAGATGAACTCCTTGAGCATAAAGCCCATATATGTCTCATCATAGCAGCCTTGTTCCATTCATGAAGCTTGCGAATGTCGAGGCCCCCTTTATCTTTTGGTAGACACACTTTTTCCCATTCTACTTTGCATCCACCCTTCTTATGCTCAAAACTAGACTATAGAAATCTCCTTAGGATTTGCTCAATAATGTTGATAATCTTTTTTGGAAGTATAAAATGCATGCATTTATTATTATTATTATTATTGTTGTTGTTGTTGTTGTTGTTGTTATTATTATATAATTTTGTGAATGTTTGATCTAACATGATTATATGGCTCTAATTAGGGTTATAGTTAATTCATGCATATTATGTGTGATATATTTAATTCACCCATTGGGTTATGAGATCCAGAGCATGACAATAAATAACGGTGATTCGGTTCATTATTTGCGTTGGGTGTTAGCCCATAAAAAGCATAACGATTTGTATTAGAAATGGTAATGCCTGAGTGCGTTCAGGGGGAGGGGTGTGGGTGTGGTTGGAGACTAGGTTTAAAATAAGCAAGATTGAAATGATCGATTTTGATTATAGAAAAAAAGGTGATAATATTGTTAAGGGATATTATTATGGGAATTGGTTATTAAAATTTAAATAATAATTCTTGATAACAGTATGATCTTGAGAAGTAAGATGATAACATTTGGAAATTTAATTAAACTGGGTTTAATTTGATTAGAAATTAGTAAAAGGTTATGTGGTCAAGTTCTGCAATCTTTAATAAGCTAGAGAGTCGGTAGATAAATTGTAAGAATAAATGTTTAGAAAATAAGGAAACATTAGTTGGGGTGATATGGTTATATGAATTATTAGATAATGTAACGATTATTAATGTTTAAGATTTTGGGAATTAGGATAAATGATTTTAAAAGCTATCATGAACAGTTTCTTGTCTTATAAAATATTATGACTAGAATGGTAGTATAGAATACCTCTTTGATAATAAAGTGATGTTAATAACAATGACATAATGCATGAAGATCCTTAGATTTATTGTAAGTTGTAATTGTTATCTTCTAGTGTTAGTTTTTTGTTTGGTCCTTGTGACAATTTTTGGTTGTATAAAAGTTTAATCACTTGCAACTCTCTTAGAATTGGGAAAATAATATAGAACATATGTTTCAACATCATTATAAATATAAGGTATATTTGCATGTCATCATTTAATTTTCACGGATGAAATTTTTTTATAAGGGGGAGGATGTATTGATCTGTGTTTTATTATACATTATTTTATTCTTTTTTTTTTTTGGTAAGTAAGCATTATTTTATTCTTAATGCGCTTGATTATGATTTAATGGCATATTAATGTGTTTAATAATATATTAGTGGACTTAGTTGCTCGATTCTTGGTTTAGGGTTCAATTTCGTTTTAAATGCATAAAAATGGAGGGAAAGCTTGGTTTGGGCACACGAGAGGGGGGTTCTTCGGGTCGGACGCCTTTCCTTCCCATGGCGCTCTAGCTGTCTTGTCATCAACTTGCTGAGTCGGGTATTTGGTTTGTTTGCTGAGAGGTTCTTTTTTCATCTTTTCCACTTACACCTATGAGCTTAGGGTGATAGGTTTACTGTCCCTCATCATTTTTTCACTTTTTTTTTCTTTTCCCTCATTTTGAAACTTTCCGCATCTATATATATTTGCATATGTATATTATTTATACATTTGAGGTTGAGAACAATAAACTAAGAAGGAAAACTGAGTTTGGTAAGTTCATGAAAACTTAACCATGTTTTAATTCCTCCTACTAATATTCAATTGGCTTATTTTGGACCTATTTGAATTGTTGTTTTAGTGTTAGGGTTTGTAAATTGATCATACCAAATTTTTGGCATTTTTGAGTTTTTGGTTGTTCACTGTTCTTTGTTTCTTTCTTCTCTGAGCAACTGAATTCGAGATTTAATTTATGTTATTTGCATATAAAATATGTTGAACATGTTATGATGCTAGTTGTGTATTTTTTTTGAAGTTTATAAGTATGTTTTTTTTTATGGTTAAAAGTTATATATGTATCTATGTAAGTATATGCCAACTTAAGGAAAATGATAAATAGTGACTTTAATTTACCCTATGTGAATTGTGAAAACTTAAATTGATAATTTAAGTGCATTTGTATGTGATAAAAGAGATATGTAACATAAATTTTCAGGGAAACTATCTTAAATTTTGTGTTTGGAATTTCAAAGGTTTAAAAACAAATAGTAATAGAAAGAGAACTGGACTGAACAGCGGCTAGGGGCTATTCGGGCACAAGGACCTCCCTAGGTGTACAAGAAGGGAGTCCCATATGCACGAACCCTTCACCCAGCTCCTTAGGCGCCTGAACTACATATTTTCCTAGAGCTGTTTTCTAATGTATTTTGAAATAAAATATTTTTCTAAAGTTTTGATATTAAACTTTTAAAATGGTGTACAAAATATGTTATTTTGAAAAGATTAATGAATTGGGACAAAATAAGAGATATATCAAAAATTTTAGCCATCATTTGGTACGATTTGTATGACGTTGTTGGTTATAATACGAAAACGATATTGGTATTACTAATGGAAAGAAATAATAAGATGTTATTGATAGTTATTATTTCTGGGTAAGTGGATATTGATTGATAGGATTAAGAGATAGCAAGTTGGAGGTTGTGAATGAAATGTAATCTATGCTTAGGTGATTATGTTAACAAAACGTCCAATTTGGAACTATGCTTTGAGACAAATTATATACTATTTGCAATATATGCTTGTGAAAGAAATAATAAGATATCATACTTTGAGATGAAAGATATAACGATTGAAATCATAAAATAATATGATTATAAGAGTTGATTTAATTATCCTTTATGCTTGATGTGCTTGATATAATTAGTAATGTTTTAATACCATTTGATAAATGTTGTACATGAAAAGTTATAAGGTTGTTTGTTAATATAGAAACATGAATTTAAATTCAGATATAATAGTATAGATTATATAGCTGAAATGTTTTGAAAATAAGGTGGGTCCTAATTTGAATTTAGAGATTAGGACTTGATAGAAATTATGCAAATACTTAAATGCTTTGAATATAGTACTTGAAATGGTGGGATTGGAATAAATTGGAAGAATTTGAAATGAGTTAGTTTAATAATAAAATTAAAATTTGGTATAAGGACTAATGTATTTCATGAATTGTTAAAATTGTGAGCCAAAGTATGGTAGGTATTGATGGTAGAATTGAATAATACGATTGGAAATTTTTAATGTTGAAGACTAATTGATAGCTTGAGTTAGACAACTTGATAAAAAGCAAAAAGACATAAAATCTGGTAAAAAAAAGAAGGATTAAATAAATGAAAATATAACATGCTATGGGAATGGTTGATAATTCAGATATGATAATTAAAGTTTTGAATTGGGAATGATGGATAATGATAATAATGTGGATATACTTGTATAGATATGTAAATTGGAACGAGATAGATGGGGTTAAATATGTGTGAATGAGTAATGTGCAGCGATGTGTGTGATGGAAAATTAGATCTGGGCATACGATACCTATGGGTTAAAAGTCTCTAAACTTGCATAGGATTTGGTTCTCGTGCCAGTAGGTCTGTAGTCTATAGCACAACTCTGACTTGGTTCATCGTAATTGATTAGCTTGTAATATTATACAATTCAATATCCATTGAGCATGCTAATTATTGATTTATGCTTGTTATGGAGGTGTCAACTTAATTATCTCATTTCCATGCATTCTTGGTGTTTATATGTTTCAGGTGATATAACTTGGTGTTTTATGCTTAAATGATACTAAGAGTGCATGTGAGGAAGAGCAAAGGCAAGTAAGAGTAAGTAAGTGTAAGAATAAGTTTAGAAATTCTTTAGGGCTTTTATTGAATAGTTGATGTACATGGAGAAATTAGCCTGATGACATAAATGCCGACATTACTGAGACTTCCCAAGACTTCCCCAACCTCCCAAGAGCTATCCTAATGCATAAGATTAGCTAACACGACCTCCAAAGAGAAAGAAATGGCCCTAAGTGGAAAACGACCAAAGTGGTATTGTAAAAGAAATTCCACCACAATACCATATCAATATTTCGACCATAATTTTTTGCTCACAACTCCAACTGACACAATTTTTTTTGGGTTGGAAAGAAGACTCGAAGAACTATAACTTTTGTGTTTTAGCTAAAGCCCGAATCAATTATCTTAAGGGACAAAATTGCATCATAATTCAGAGATAGAAATTTTTCCGTATAGACGAGTGCCCCCTAGCCTTCCTAGGTGCCCCTAGATAGAGGAATTCCCCCATGGTTGTAGACGGGTGCCCCTTACTTGGCCTCGAGCACCCCCTAGCATCCTTGAGCATCCCTTTGTGCTGCGAGTTGGACCTTTAGCTATCTTTTGTACTTTGAATTGACTCTTTTGCCTTTAAAACTTTATTATCTATAAAGGCGTTTCAAACCCTCTCTATCATTCTCTTCCCCCTTTCTCTTTTAAGTTTTTCTTTTCTTAGTTTAGAGTAGGTTAAGATTAGAGTTTACACTTTTAAGTTTTCATTTCAAATTGGTTGTACTTTAATACTCGTAAGTTTAATTTCAATGCATTTTCCTTATTTGTTTGTTTCGTTATTGTGTTGATTTACTTTTCCTTGCACTTATTCTTCTTTAATATATTATTGTGTGTTGTTAATTTAGATTTTCATTATGTTCCTAGGTTAGTTTTATTCTTGACTTCAAGCCATTGAAATTATTGGAGTTGATTTTGGTTTAATCGAATGTAAATAGTTTTTATGAAAATATTTTTCATGGCTTTCAATTGAAATCTCTTGGTAAAACTAAGGTTCTTCCAGAACCTATTCACCTGTGTTACAATCCTAGCTTGGTTACAAGTTTTCACTTGTGCACACCAAGTGTTTGGTTCAATGTCTTGGTGAGTTAGAGTCTTATTTTTCAAAATCCAAATTAGGTTTTCTTATGAAATCAAGTTACCCCTGTTACAATCTTCACTTGGTTACGAGTCTCCACTCATGTATATTGAGTGCTTGATTCAATGGTCTGGTGACTTGGAACTTTTTTCCTAAAACTAAAATATAGGTTTTCCTACGAAATCGTCTCGCTTGTGTTATAATCAAATCTTGGTTGCACTTGTACACATTAGGTTTTTAATTCAATATCCCGGTGAGCTTGAAACTATTTTCAAAGCCTCCAATTACTTTAAGACTTGTACAAATCATATTTTAAAGAGCATCTTCTGACCCAATCGTATGTTAGGTTAAGTTATAAACGTACTTGACCATTGCCACCCTAATACCAGATTTGGCTTGTAGACAAGATTGTTTATATTATTTCTAATGCTTTTGTTTTTCGTTTAATTCCTTCACTCCGTCATTCTCAACTCAACTCGTACCTAAGCATCCCATAAATCTAAAATTAGTTTAGAGTAACTTAGGTTCACCTACTAAAACAAAAGAACAAGTCTAGCGCTTTTAATACAGCACTCCCTGTGGAAAGAATGACCAATACTTCGTACCATTTTTATAAATTTAAATTTGTCACCTACACGACCCGTGGACTTGTAGTTCAAGGTCAGTGAGCATTGGATACTGATCCATAAATACAATGATGATACATTCAGTTTATCAATTCCTTGGGTTTTGGCCCATAAAAATGACGATAGTTTTGATGATGACTGGATGTATCGTGACCTTTGAACAAAGATTTATAAATAACGATGACTTGACCTATTGTTTCTGTTGGGTGTTGACCCATAAAAATGACGAGGGTTTGGATTAGAAATAGTGATGTGTGAGTGTGTGAGTGTGTGTGTGGGTGAGTGGGTGTTGGTTGGTTGGGGATTAGGGTTAAAAAAAGCAAGATTAAAATGATTGATTTTGATTATAAAAGGAAAAATGATAATATTGTCTGGGGATATTGTTATGGGATTTGATTATTGAAATTTAAATAATAATTCTTGCTAACAATATGATCTTGAGAAGTACGATGATGGCTTTTGGAAATTTAATTAAATTGGGTTTGATTTTATTATTACCGAGAAAGATTGGGAATTAGTAAAAGGTTATTGTTATCAGTTTCTACAGTTTTTAATAAGCTAGAGGATTGGTTGATAAATTGTATAAATAAATATTTAGAAAATATGGAAACATTAGCTGGGACGATATGGTTATACGAATTATCAGATAATATAACAACTATTAACGTTTAAGATTTTGGGAAATAGATATAATGATCTGTAGAACTATCATAAATATTTTCTTATCGTGTAAAATATTGCAACTAGAATAGTGGATATGGGATACCTCTTTAATAATAAAATGATGTTAATAATAATGACATATTGCATGAAGATGCTCAAATTTATTGTCAGTTGTAGTTGTTATCTATTATATGATAATAAACATCTTTGATTAGTATATTGCACGTTAACTTAACTTATATATGGAATACATTGTTACTCAATTTGCTCTTGTTGATGGCATGCCAAGATATGAGATGATATATTATGAGTGAAATGCATTATCAAATGGAATGTTCACGTTACTAGTATGATAGGACATATATTGTATACTTGTATGTAAAGTGAACACGTGTGGATTATTGATCACTCTGCTATAGTTATGGTTGTAGGTTGAAGAAGGTTTTACTAGTGAAGTTTTTGATTTAGAGATTTATATACTATTCTTCAATTTCATCTTAGATTATTAGTATAAATATACATTGTGCCCTCAATAAAATAGAAACCTGTATGTATTTATTTTGGTCATTTAGTTAGGGTTATATTAGGCCTGTCGAGCCCTTTTATATAATATGTATATGTGAAACAATATTGCTAGGCTGAAACCGATGCTTTGTTATGTATTATTATTTTATTTTAATGTTTGATCTAGGGTGATTGTACAACTCTAGTCAGGTTCTATGGATGTTTATATATGATTCCATGCGATTTGCACTCACTTGGATTACGAGACTTGGGGCATGATTGAAATGATTTGAGGATGAGCAAATAAAAAAGCAGAACATGATAGACTGAACAATTATCTTATCTATCATGTGCACTCTTATTTAGAAACTGTGTGCATGACCTATATTTTGGCACCATGTGCACATGAGAAATGAGACCTTGTGCGAACGACTGTCTAGATGGTTCCCATGCACACGAGAATCTATCTCGCGTGTGCACGGCCCTCCTATGCACTCGAGAGTGCACTCGAGGCCTTGCTTTGTGTGCACATGACCTAAACCCAAACCTTTGTGTGCACCACCTCTGGTCAGCTGGTTCACCTTTCTGTATGCATGAGACTTTGCCTCGCATGCGTACGATAGGGGGTCCCTTTGTTTAAAAAGATTTTTTTTCAAAGTATTAATATTTAATTTTCTCAAAATAATTTGAAAACAGATATTTAATATAGCGCTTGATGTTACAAAATGATAAGAAAGAGATTGTGTTGATAATTTGTGAGAACTTGTGTGATGAGAAAATGATATGGCTTGTGTGGCAGTGAGATGATGTTACTAATAATAATATTGGAATATGAAAATGGAATGAGAAGTGAGATTGATTTTGTTGATAAAGGATTCTAAAAATAGGAGGGCATATATATATGCCCTTAGGTTGAAAGATCTTAAACCTATATAAGATTTTGATTATTATATTGGTAGCTTAGTAGCCTACAATACGACATTGTTATTGGTTAATCGTGATCATTGGGATGTGGACCCGTGAATGACGATGTTATTATTAATTAATTATGACCATTGGGATGTTGACCTATAAACAATGATGTTATTATTCGATTAATTGTGACCTTCAGCTTCAAGCCCATAAACGGCGATGTTATTAGTTAATCATTTCTGTTGGGTGTTGACCTATGAAGGATAAAAATGAAGTTTACGACATTATTATCTGGTTAATCGTGACCTTTGGGTTAAGACTCATAAACAACGAGGTTATTGATTAATTATTTTCGTTGACTCATAAAAGACGAGAATGAAGTTTTGGATTAAACTTGGTGGCCACGAGGCAGTCTCCTAAGATTACTTACCCTATGTGTGTGGGAGGGTGCATAATGTGATGATGGTAATTGGATAAAAGGATAATCAAATGATAAAGAGATATTATGGTTATTGATGATATGATTTGGATATATATTTATGATGTTATGATTATTGATGCTTATAGAATGCATGGTAGTGGCATACTAGGGCATGTTGTTGCATATTATACTCGTTTATGTGCATAGTGGCACACATAGATTTCATGCTCACTTCCCTATAGATTCTGTTATACGTGTAGAGCTTGATGCTTAGAAAGGCTCAAGAATGAGGCCTTGATCTTATTTTGAGATATTATATTTTTATTTTTTGAGATGTACTATTTTGTATCAAACATATATTTTGGTAATTTGATATGGTTGTAAAGGTCTGATGAGCCTAGATATTATTTTGGTTATGTGATTGGTAACATTTTTTTTTTCAATTGAGATTGGAGTCATTTATGTATTCTTATTTTATTTTGATGTCTACTCCAGGATGGTCGTATGCCTCTGATTGGTTTTCATGTTGATTATTGTGGTTTACATGTGATTATCAGTTTACAACTTGGGTTACGAAATCTAAGGCATGACACCACTAACAGCCTAAGCCCTCCATGTGCATGCAGCATAACAACTAGGACACAAGACACAATAGTTTATGTGCATAACACGCCACTAGACAACAGAGGACACACCTCTTAGCCAAGACACGTGAATAAGACACGCTTACCTTAAACCCTTGCAACACTACCAAATATAGCCTCGTCCATGCGTGAAACTAGGTTTACGTTTGAATGTGAGATTAGCGTTCAAACACCAAAAGTAAAATTCTGAATTTTTTTTATGCTGTCGTGTGCATGCTTAATGCATTTGGTTGTGCATGACACCCCACTTGGGTAAAGTTTTGCAACGTCTTAGCTTAGTTTGTTTGGTTGTTTTACATCCTAAATGTAACCTATGATATGAGGATGACTTGCAGATAGCTTCTGGCCGACCCTGAAATGTGTTCGGGTGCTACCTTTTAAGTGCAAGAGGGTGGTCATAGTCTTACTTGGTGAGAACCGAGGTCAACTCCATAGGGAGGGCTTTATTAAAAGACACTAGATTTGTTCTCTTAGTTAGTAGGTGAACCTAAGTTAATCTAAACTAACTTTGGATTTATGTGATTCTTGATTATGGTATGGGTTGAGAATGGTGGAGTGAAGGAATTGTGAATGCTAAATTAAGATAAAACATTACAAATAAAATACATGAGACGATCTTGACTTCAAACCAAAGTTGGTAGTAGGATAGTAGTGGTTTACTCAAACGCGTTGATAACTCAACCTAGCAAATGCACATGTATTGCTAGGTCGAAAGATATTTCATTAAAATCTAATTTAAGGAACTTAAGGTAAGCGGAGGCTTTTGAAATTTCTTTCAAACTCACCATGATATTGAATTGAAAACCTAGTGTTCATGTGCGTCAACTCGTAACTAGGCTTCAATTGTAACACAAGTGAATCGATTTCTTAAGAAAACCACAAGTTAGAATTTTAGGAAAATAGGTTCCAAATCACTAGGCCATTGAATCAAACACTTGGTATGTACGAGTGGCTACTCGTAGCCAAACTATGATTATAACATAGGCGATTGATTTTGAATGAAATCCTTATTTAGGGTTTTAGAAAATAATTTATAAGTCACTGGGATATCGAACCAACCGTCCGGTATACACGAGTAGAAACTCGTAACCAAACTTATGGTTGTGATGTGGGTGACTAGGTTTCATAGGAACCTAAAGTTTTACCGAGAGTTATGTTTGATTAATAAAAGATTATACGCTGAAAATATTTTGCATTTGAACTCACCATACTAACGCCACATCTTAATGATTCAAAGCCAAGAATCGAAGTACGCTAATAGCATAAAGAGAATGTAAACTAAAAACATAAACCAATACATTGAAAAGGGAAAGCACAAGATAAAAAAACGTCAACAAAATGATTCAATGATAAAAACAAAGAAGATGCTTCGAAGTAAACTTGCAACCGTTTAAGAACAATAATCCAGCAAGAAATAATTAAAAGCTTCAATCCCAAATCTAAGCTAGCCTAATCTAACCCTAATCTCCTTCAAACTTGAAAGAAAAGAAAATAAAGTATGTAGAAGCCTTCTCTATCAGAATTACAAAGGCTTGTTTATAGGCAAAGTCATTTTAAGGGCAAAAGAGTAAAATTACAAATGCAAAAAATTTCAAAGGATTACCTAGGAAGGAATCCACAGGCGCTTATGGCAACGGGCCGTGTGCTCAACCTAATTTAGCTCCAAATGTTTGATGAAATGCCCAAGAATCGGCTCTCAAGGGGTGCACGGCTGCAAAGTAAGAGGTGCACGTAAATGGGGGCTCACCCAACAAAAGTTAGGGGTGCACCCCATGAGGGGCGCACGCCCCATAAAATAGAGGGTGCACCCCCACATCTGAGCTTGGCTTTCCTTTCCTTTTTGCTTCAGCTTCCTTCTTTAGGCCACTAACATGATTCTTTTCCATTTCTCTTCATTTCTTGGCTTAGTGATCATTAAGTGGCTCATTCTTTCAGCACGTTTCACTTCCAAAGCTTCCTTATTCTCACTAATGTCCTCCATTACGTACAATACAAGTATCAAAGATAAAAAAAATCACAAAATACTAAGAAAATCATTGAAACAGCTTGATAATATACTCAAATAGGTGATGGAATGATGTATAAACATGTCACTGATTGCGTGCAATCACACCTCCCAACCTAGACATTGCTAGTCCCTAGCAATGGAAAGAATTCAAATCCTAGGACTAAAGAGCATAAACCAAGAATTCTCAACTTATTCAAAAATAAAGATAAGTAAAGACTTAAACAAAAAAGAAAGTCCATTTTCATAGGAAACATATGGCCACACTTAGCTCATGCGACAAGTCCCTTAAACCCCTAAGTTCCCCTTAGTGGACAAGTAAGGTCTTGCGAGGGTTTGTAGTGATGCTACCCACAAACATCTATGGAATGGTCTCAATACGTTCAAGAGTGATTAGGGTCAAATAAAAATCAAGTTCAAGCATAATAAGTAACAAAATCCAAGTATCCTGTGCACTTCCAAAGTGTTAAGCATGAAAGTATGGACTATCAAAGTAGGAAGAGTATATGTGCAAAGCTGTGTCATTTAGTTAACAAGGTCAAGAGAGCATAAACAGAGTTAAGTTTTAACTTCAAACACTCACACGGTATCAGTCATTGAAAGAAATTCACTCATTAAGGGTTACACATGAATATTTAGCAAATAATGCTACCGTAGTTGCAGAAGACCCACAAAAATGAATAAGTGAACCTATTTAAAGTTTGGAGTGAATAGCTTATACCAATAAATTTCAATACCATGCAAGAAGCCACACCACACAACCATAAAAGGTCACTACATGCACACACACAAAAGTTGCTTGCCAAGAATCCGCTAGGTCTTTGTTTTCGTTATAACTTGGCTATGGATAATGGTTAACAATGGAGGATATGGAAATCAAAGCATATGTCTTGGGATACAAACGTTCAAGTGCACATAGGTCCCAACTACCCACTTCCTTTCCAAATCCATCAAGTCCCAACAAGAAACTTATTCTTACTAATTGAATACCATCGAGACATTTGTAAATATTGCAACAATCTACAAGTCCCATAAGAAGAAGAAACAGAATGTAGATATATCTTTTTTTCTATTTTTTTGTTTTTGTTCTTTTTTTTGTTTTTTTCTTTTCTTTTTTTTTTTTCGAACTTTGAATAATGAACTATACGATGCAAGAATTCTCATCCCAACATTCATCTTCATTTTGCTCTCCTAAACTTACATTCCCAACCCCAAGTTCACAACATTAACACTGAGGCACTTCCATAACCCAAGACATGTGAGGGTCAGGCTTAAAATGTGCAAATGGGTATAAGGGTCATATATGGGTTGAAAATAAAAAAGAAAATCAAAAAATAATTACAAAATGGCTTCAAGTTGGTTCAGAAAGTGATTTCAAATCAAGAAAGGACAAAGAGGCCCAGAGATAGTAAAGAGGGCTTAGCATCGTATTCTAAGCTTGCAACAACTCATGATGTATCAAGTGAAACTTATGCAAGTGTGTGTGATGCGATTGGTGCATTGGAAGTTACAATGTAGAACAAATGAGCTGAAATCAAGTGTAACCCCTCAAAATAAGAATAAACGGCTCTAAAGCTCACCACTAAGGGGTATAAGTCTCCACCTAGTCCAAGAATGCTCAATTGACCAATGCTAAACAAACTTCACACCTAAACACATAAACTTATCCACGATGAAAAAAATAAAACACAAGAGAAGCACACACTCAACTCGAACAAATTTCCTATCAAAGCTTGAACAAGACTTATTTATCACTCTCTCACTCAAGGGCATGTTCGACTAAACTAAAAGGGCCAACATGCAAGTATAAATGTGCTAACTCATGCATTTAAGCTCAAAAAATGCTCAAAATTTGACAATTTTAGTATAAAGGGTCATCATGTGAACTCTGCCCCCTAACCTAAACTAAACATTGTGACTGCGTCTAGAAAGTGCGTCTAAATTAACCCCCAAGTGTAAGGGTGTGTGGTGTAGTTTTAACTCAGTGAGTTTGAGGTCGAATCCGCAGGGAGCCTAAGTCTTTAGTTTCTAGGTTGCAATGGAAATTCTAGATTTAAATTCAAAGAAAGTTTAAGATTTGATGAACACTAAATTCTAGGGTTTTCAAGAATTTAAAATTAAAATTAAAGAACAAACTAACAATTAATTAAAGGAATTTAGAAAATAAAGTTTTGTTTTTGTTTTTAGCAAAACTAAAATTTCCGCTAAGTAAATTAAATTAAAACATAAATTACATGAAACAAACTAATCTAAAATTTCAAACCAATCAATTTAACCAACATGAAAATTAATTCAACTAACAATCACAATATTGAAACGATTCTTGATTCAACTTTCAATTCTAGGTGGTTTACTACGTCACAATGAGATGTGTTAAACACTACAATCTAAAGTTCATGTAAAAGGAACAGTAGGATGGAAATATGTCTTCGTTAGGGTTTCTAATCTCCCAATACTCAGTTTTATATTCTCGTTTAAGATTATAAAATTGAAAAAATATTCTGTAAAAACATTTGGGTTTAAATCCAATTTTTAGTTTGTTTAAAAATATTAAACAAGTTTTAATCAAAAATTTTTACCAATGGTTACTGAGAATTTAGTCAAAGATTTTTGTTTTCAAAAGTTTTTGAAACAAATGAAATCAGATTTGAAAGTTGTAGATTCCTCCGCATGAGTTTTCGCAAACCATACAAAGGGTTTACGTACATCCTATTATTTGTAGTAACCTACGCTTCCCTGATTCGTTGAATCAAGAAACTAGAGTTTACGCTAACATGCTTTTAAAAGAAATGAAAACAACCATTGTGCACTTAGATTGCTAATCCAAAGAATAAAATGAAAAGATAATATTTTAAAAAGAAAAGTGAAACAAAACGTACTTTGAAGGTGAATCTAAAAAGTAACGAAGAACAATAATAGCTATAATGAATCCAATGTAAAATCCACAAAGCTTTAAAAGCATTCCTTAAACATTGAAAATCTCTCAAGGCTTTCTAAAACTCTCAAAAATATGAAAAACTAAAGTAGGGCAGTGATGTGTTTCGCAATATATATAGGTGCTAACATAAAACCCTAGACGAAGCTTAATTAATTTTGTGTAGCCACACATTGTGGTCCAGACCACCGGACGGGGTGTCCGAACCATAGACCTTGTTTTCTCAGGTTCTGCTTCCTCCTTCATGTCGAGTCTTTGACCTGGTTCGAACCATCCGAGAGGGTGTTTGGACACAGCATCCTCTTCATCCTCTAAGACACTTTCATCGCTGCTAATCTCAATTATTTTGCCATTTTCCCTGCAATTAAGAAAATAAACACCATAAGTAATAAAATAAAAATAAAACTCCAAAATTAATCACTTAAATGCATCAATGATGGTCAAAATGTGAAGTCTGTAATTACACTTTTCAAGTGTAATCAAACCCCCTAACTTGAGCACTGCTAGGATTAAAATAAAATGAAACTACTATCCTATTTTTCTTTTCGTTGGAAACATGGCTACACTTAGCTACGTGCAGCAAGCCCTTTAAACCCTTAGTTCCCCTAGTGGACAAGTAAGGTCTCGTGAGGGTTTGCAGTGAATCTACCCATAAAATTCCTAAACTAATCCAATGGATGGTAATTATCATTTCAACAACTCCTGATTTAAGTTCAATATGAATTAGGTAACAAAATTTTAAAATGTCATATAAAATCTCCTAATGTATATTTAACTCACATACTTTTCAATCATCTTATTTCAAACATGCCAATTCATATCATTCAATCAAAATAGTCATCTAACATACTCAAAAGATGGCGGTCTCAAATTCAAATCTCACCAAGTTGTTCACTCAAGTAGAATAAAGTCACTCAAGAGGGGTTACTCCATGGTTCATGCCAAATTGCAATATCAAATAAATGCAATGAACCCAATCAAAAGGTGACTAAAAGAATTAAAGCATAGAGTGTTTCATAGCTTCATGAATGGAATGTATCAATGCTTTACATGACAACGATCATCAATTACGTGAAATAAATCAATGCCCTTCTAAGTGTCTTTCACCTAAAGTCCATTAGGTCTTTACTAGGTTGTAACTTGGCCAAAGGGGTATTGGTTAGACAAGTAAAGGATAGGGAAAATCAAAGTGCATGTCTAAGGATAGTGTAATGCAATATCCTCCCCCCCCAATTTTTCCTTTTTACACTTCTTGAGAACCCAACAATAAAGCCCAATCAATTTTCTTTTTCTATTTTTCTCTCTCTCTTTTTTTTTTTCAATGGGATCAATAATAAACTTTGAAGTAATAGATCCCCCCCTTTTTTTAAACTATAACTTCTATCACAAATTCCCCTTTTATTAACCTTTATAGAATTGCACCAAAATCCCAAGACATGCTAGGGTTGGTTTACATATAAATCTAAGGTTAAAGGGTCATATATGTGGCTAAACAAGAAAGAAAAATTTATTGATTATTTCATTTATTTAAAGGCTTCAAAATAGCTCCAAGGGTTATGTAAATCAAAGGAAAGTTTCGGGCTTTCAAATATAAGAACGATGGCCTAATATCATTCTCTAGGTTAATAACACTTTATTAAAAACACTAATCTACACATGTAAATCAACAAATAGCATCTTGTGCATTTAATACCAAAGCAAGTTAATGTAATGAAGCTATTCAAAGAAAGTAAGATGAAAGAATTTAAAAAAAGATTAATGTAAAACCCTCAAGAACAAAAAGTTAGGCTCAAAAGCTCACATAATGTAGGGTTTTAAGTCTCCACCTATGTCTTGGCATATTTGAATGACTAAATCTCATAAATTCCAATCCTTGACACATTTTCAATTCAATGATTTCAAGTGACAAGTTTGCAATACATTAGAAAATTTCATTATCAATTTTTAAATTAAGTTCCCCATTCAAAATTGAAATCAAATCATTTGTTATTTACATGAATCATACCATCATTGGCTTAAATCCTAAAACATTCACAAGTCACTAATGTACCATGGGTAATATAAGCACATGACCAACTTACCAAAAAAAAAAAAAAGCACATGACCACCCCCCAACTTAAGATGCACATTGTCCTTAATGTGTGGATAGGAACAATGGTGAAAAGGTAAGATTACATGTGGTGTGTAGATGTCATGGTTCCCCCCAACTAAGGTGTAGGTGACTAATGATATCAATGAAATAACATAAATAAAAATGAAATAATAAAATTAGCATCAAAGAAATGAAAAGAAAGGATTAAGAATTACCTCTTGTTGGCTTTGAATTGATCTAATGCATTACGAAAGTCATAAATAAGATTGTAGTGAAATCGAAAAGTCATCATCCTAGTTTGACTCACTGGAACTGTCATCGCTCTCATTAGATTCAGTGTCAGTGTCATAGCCCTCATCAGGCTCATTCTCAGTGCCAGTACTATCAATGTCAGGCACGTCTTCCAGTGGTGGCATATCTTGGTAATCAAAAGGTGGACTTCTCTCAGATCCTACTTTGGTTCCAGTGTCAGTGTCGTAAGTAGGCGCGTCAGACCACTCAGTAGATTTATTTATTTTGGCCCATTCCATTTGTAAAAGAAGTTCAAGGTCAACTTCATCCCACCCCGGCCCCTCAAGGAATTGGTAAGGTGTTATATGAACAAGGGGAGGAAAAATTAGTGGCAAAGGTAATGAGTTATTCTCTAGGAAACACTCGTCAGGCCACGTGTCCAAATCAATCTCTGAACTCTCTGAGTCACTCTATTCATTAGACATATAAAGTGTAACTTCCCAGTTTCGTTTCCTACCAATTAAAGTTTTAGAATTTTCCTTCTAATTATGTTTATCGTCATTAGAGCCAGACATGATGTACCTATTTTTACAAAGCATATAGAAATAAAGTTTAAGAACATAAATAACAATTCATTCCAACATAAGGCAATAGCAACATTTAACATAGATAAAGAAGGAAAGAAGTTAAAAAAGCTAACAAAAAGAAAATAAAGAGCAAAAGTAGTTAATAAACAATAAAGTATCACATCAAAATAGTCAAAATCTCTATACATCTGTACAAGCTACTAAAATTAAGTACAGAGTTTTAGGATTATCAAATGAAGCAGTGAAACTAAATCCTAAACTCTCAAAAAGAAAAGAAACTAAGTATCCAATCACTGTGGAGGTGGAGGTGGATGGGACTCTCTGATGTGATCCAAAATGCTCTGCAAAAGGTGACCCTGGGTCTGCTGGGTCTGATGAATGCACAGTAGGAGCTAGTGGTCATCTTCCTGGTTCTACTCCAGGTGACAAATACGCTCAGCCAAAACTTCAATCTGAGTAGCTAACTCTGCATCCTCCTCTGGCTCCTTTGGGGCCTGTGATGGTCCACCCTCATCCTCTGGCTCTTTTGTCTTTCTCTTCTTTTTCTTTGATATTAGACCTCGAGATTTGGAGTAGGATGTGATGTTGAAAGGCTATAATCCTAAGGCTATGGGCATATCATTAGTAATGTGGGCCCCCTTTCTTCTAAATATCTCTGTAAGAGCCCTTCTAAAAGGTAAAGCAGCTAAGGCTCCTGGGTGCTTATAGGTATATGCCACTTGGTGCCAGATTTATGAGAGCAAATCAATGGTCATCCCCGTCCCAATGGCATAGATCAGAAGAGCACAAGAGGAATACAATCTGAGTTCCTATTCTGGGGTAATAGGATTGTGCATGAAAACATGTGAAGTACCCAATATTTATCTTTAAGTGCTGAAACTGGCTTCCTATACGCCCCAGTCGACTTCTAGTCGTCTAATAGAATCTCTGAAGCTATGATGGGTAGTAGTGGGGTACCATCAACAAGATAGGCGAACTCTAGGTTTTGGACTCAAGGTAACTAAAAGACTTGGGCAAAATCATCAGGTGTGACTGTAATCTCAGCCCCCTAGACCCAGCTAATGATTCTTTCTCTACCCTTTCTCCTGATAATGGAACCTTCTCTAACATTAGCAAAGAATTCCTTAACTACATTAACTATACAATAGGCATGGAATCTAGTAATATAGAGCCACTGCCACCCCTCAAAATTCTGCTCTAACATAAATTCCTCATGCCTAAAGTGGTCTATTTTCCAGAAAGGCTCTATCACCACATGTTTATGCCCCCATATATCATCATACTTATGTTTAGTTTCTTTCCTCCAGAATCAGTTTCTATCAAAGGAGTTGGACCCTAGTTATCTATTAGCATTTCGTTTGACTCATGGGGCTATGGTAGCTACAAAAACACGAAGAGGATACTGAATTAATCAACTATTCAAGCTCTATGTCCACACAAGTTCAGTGGCCCACTTTTATTGGCAATAATATAAATAGAAAACCAAAGTGAATGAGTCCAAGTGATAGTCCAGGTGGCCATACAACATCCACCATGGATGGGTCCATTTGCCTAAGAAAACAAATTGATTAGGAAATTTTGAACAAAAATTGAATAAGAAGACATTTGAAATTGATAAGTCAAAAAACAAACCAAAATTTTGTGGTCTAGTGGACCCACAGACCCAAGTGATAACCAACGGTGAAGATGATGTTGGGGTGTGATGAAATTCACTCAAAATGAGCAATTTCCCCCTATCTATTGTTTGAAATCCAAACTACGACTCAAACTTGAAAGAAATTTGGGACCCTTGATGCAATTGAGCTTAGGTTCAAGGAAATGGGTAAGAATGGCTACCTAGGGTTTGAAATGGAGAAGAAGCTTACCTTTACTCAATTGGATGAAGAAATTGGACTGAAATGTTGATAAACAAGCTTCGAGGAGGCTTAAACTCGAAGAAATCCACGAAGATGTGAACAGAAATTAAGAGGAGATGAAGTTGAATGGAAAAAAGTGGGGCTTACAATGGCCAAATGAACTCTTCAAAGTGTCGTAGGGTCCAGACCACCCGCAGGGGGTCCGGACCATAGAATGGTCAACCTTCAATATTTTCCACAACAAACACACTGTGGTCTAGACCATTGGGTTTGGGGTCCAGACCATAGAACTGGATACTTGAAAATTGTTTTTATTTTTCTTTCAAAAGTAAAAAAAGACTCAAACTCACAATTAAAAACCTAAAACAGGGTAAAGATTAAAATCTATCCTATCCCTAAATATGGTACAATTACAACATTATGCTAGTCTTGGATCTCGTAGGGTGGAGGATCTAGAAGATCCCACGATTCAACCAAACCAATGAAATTTTCTAGATAGGGTTTAAGTCTATGCCCATTAACTTTAAATCTATTCCTATTTTTGGATTTTCTATTTCAACTAACCTATGTTTAGAAACATGTTTCACGATAAATGGGCCAGACCAATTGGATTGTAATTTTCCAGGAAATAAATGAAGTCGTGATCGATAAAGAAGCACTTTTTGACCCTCATGAAAGGAACGTCTTGCAATATATTGGTCATGTACTTTCTTCATCTTTTCCTTGGAAATTTGAGCATTCTTATAGGCATTGTTTCTCAATTCCTCCATTTCTGCAATCTAAAGTTTATGGTGAAGCGCAGCCTCATCGATATTAGCGTTGAACTGTTTAATGGCCCAATATGCCTTATGTTCTAATTCAACAGGTAAATGGCATGGCTTCCCATAAACTAATCTATATGGTGACATCCCTAGGGTTGTTTTATAAGCTGTACGATATGCCCATAGAGAGTAAATCAATCATAGTGACTAGTTCTTGCGATTAGGGTTAACTATTTTCCCAAGAATTTGTTTTATCTCCCTATTAGCAAGTTCTACTTGGCCACTTGTCTGTGGGTGGTAAGATGTACCAACCTTATGAACTACACCATATTTGAGCAATCGTGTTCCCACAAGACGATTACAAAAATGTTTTTCTCCATCACTAATAATCACTAGAGGGACTCCAAAACACGAGAATATATTTTTGTGGAGGAATTTAAGCACGACTTTATGATCATTAGTTCTAGCGGTAATTGCTTCAACCCATTTAGACACATAATCAACCCCAACTAATATATATTCATACCCTCGTGAAATTGGGAAGGGACCTATGAAATCTATTCCCCAACAATCAAATGCCTTTAAAACAAGAATAGAGGATAAGGGTATCATGTTTCTATGAGTTAAGCTCCCAAAGCGTTGACATCTATCACACGTGGTGCAAAAATGATTCACATCTTTAAACAATAAAGGCCAATAGAATCCACATTGAAGGATTTTCGCAGCTGTTTTGTTTGTGGAAAAATGACCTCCACAAGCTTGGGTATGGCAAAACTCAAGTATGCTAGGAACTTCCCACTCAGGGAATCACTTGATCAGGGCAATACTTGAATAAGTAGGGATCATCCCAAAAGAAAACTCTAACATTCCGTAAGAATTTCTTTTTATCCTTATAGCTCCGTTCATTTGGGATTTGTTCTATCCCTAAGTAATTAGCAAAATTAGCATACCAAGGAGGGTTGGAGGCTGTTATTGTTTCTATGTTAAATAATTGTTCATCTGGGAAGCTGTCATTTATTTGAGTTTCATCAAATGGGTAAGCTTCTACCGGTAAACGTGATAAGTGATTTGCTACTACATTATTTATGCATTTCTTATCTCTTATTTCGAGGTCAAACTCTTGCAAAAGTAAAATCCAATGCATTAACCTTGGTTTGGCCTCTTGTTTGGTCAACAAGTATTTAATAGCTGAATGATCAGTGAATACTATAACTGTTGAACCAATGAGATAAGAATGAAATTTCTCAAGGGCAAAGACAATTGCTAACAATTCCTTTTCAATTGTCGTATAATTTTTCAGCGCATCATTAAGAGTTTTACTTGCATAGTAAATAACATGCGCTTTTTTTGTATTTCTTTTGTCCTAACACAACTCCAATAGTATGGTCACTTGCATCACATATAAGTTCAAAGGGAAGTGACCAATCAGCAGGTTGAAGCATAGGAGCTATGGTTAGACAACCCCTGAGTTTATCAAAAGCTTTTTGACACAGGGGAGTCTATTCAAATGGGTTATCTTGCATAAAAAATTGACACAATGGCTTTAAAATTTCACTAAAAGATTGAATGAACCTTCGGTAAAACCCAGCGTGCCCCAAAAATGATCAAGTATCCCTCATAGATTGAGGATTGCAAAGTTTTTGAATTAGTTCTACCTTAGCTTGATCTACTTGGATGCCTTCTTTAGATATTATATGCCCTAATACAATTCCTTGGGTGACCATAAAATGGCACTTTCCCCAATTTAGCACTAAGTTCTTTTCCTCACGTTATGTCAACACTAGATCAAGGTTCTTTAAGCACTGCTCAGATGTCCATAAACTGAGAAATCGTCCATGAATACCTCTACAATTTCTTCTACCATTTCACTAAAGATAGTAATCATGCAGTGCTGAAAGGTAGTAAGAGCATTGCACAGGCTAAAGGGCATCCTCTTGTATGCAAAGGTACCAAAAGGACAAGTAAAAGTGGTTTTAGCTTGATCCTATAAGGTAACCTCTATTTGATTATAACCTGAATAGCCGTCTAAAAAGCAATAGTAAGCATGCCCAGCTACTCTTTCTAGAACTTGATCTAAGAATGGAAGAAGAAAGTGATCTTTTTGTGTGATTGCATTGAGCTTTCTATAGTCAATACACACTTGCCAACTAGTTTGTATTCGAGTTGGAACCAACTCATTATTCTCATTCTAAACTATTGTAACTCCTGATTTCTTAGGAACTACTTGTGTAGGACTCACCCATTTAGAAGCAGAGATGGGGTAAATTATTTCTACATCTAATAGTTTCAGAACTTCAGCTCTAACTACTTCTTTCACGTTTGAATTGAGTCATCTTTGTATTTGATGAACCGGTATGGCATCATTTTCTAAATATATACGATGTGTGCAAAGGAGATGACGTATACCCTTTAGGTTAGCTACTGACCATCCCAGAGCTTTCTTATGACTTTTCAAAAGATTAACTAGCATATGCTTGCGATGGATAGTCAATTCTGATGAAATAACTACAGGGTGTGTTTCTCTCTCACCTAGAAAAGCATATTTCAGATTATAGGGTAGGGGTTTCCTATCAGGATTAGGAGCTTTTACTTCTGAGGACTCTGCTTTATTTAAAAGTGGTCCTAGACTTTCAAAGGCTAGTACCCAATTCCCTATAAACATGATTGGGCACATTTCTAACCAATCAACAACTATTCCTAATTCTTGGTTTAACATCGTGGAGTTCAATTTCTCCTCACTAAGGCAAACGGCTTTCTCTAGAGGATCCTTAATGAATTCACGATCCATATAATCCTAGACTATAGCTTCAACCAAGTCCACTTCTTGTATATCAAGCACCTTTTCTGGTTGTTTGGTAACATGAAAGATATTTGTTTCAAAATCAATATTACCAAAAGACATTTTCATGGACCCATTCCTGCAGTTGATTAAAACATTTGATGTTGCTAAGAATGGTCATCCAAGAATTACCAGTGTCTGATTAGGTGCAGATAAACTAGTAAGTGGTTGAGTGTCTAGGATTATGAAATCCACTAGGAAATAAAAGTTGTCCACTTGTACGAGGACATCTTCAACTATACCACATAGGACTTTAATTGATCGATCTGCAAGTTGTAAAGTTACACGAGTAGGTTTTATTTCTCCTAAGCCCAATTGCTTATACACTGAGTAAGGAAGTAAATTCACACTTACTCCTAAATTAAGCAATGCTAGACTGATATAGTACTTCCCTATATAGCAAGTTATAGTTGGACAACTAGGGTCCTTATATTTAGGGGGAATACAACATTGTGCTATGGCACTTGCTTGCTTAGTGAGGAATGCATTCTCTTTTACATTCAATCCCCTTTTCATAGCGCATAATTCCTTAAGGAATTTAGCATAAGAAGGGATTTACTTAATTGCACCAAGAAGAGGTATATTAATTTTCACTTGTTTGAATACCTCTAGCAATTCAGTTGCTTGGGTTTTCTTCCTAGCTTTCAAGAATCTTTGGGGAAAGGGTGCTTTAGGAACATATTCCCTAGGCACTATCATTGGCTCCTTCTCATTTTCTTTCTCCTTTCCCTCTTTCTTTTTATCTTCTTTTGTGGACTCCTCAACTATAATTCGTTGTTTCCCCACCTTCTTACTATTATCCAACATATGCTTAGGTCTCAACTCTTCTCTAGTTTCATTCTCCCTAGGATGGATGGTTTTATCTACAATCTTTCCACTCCTAAACATTGTGATGTTTTGCACTTGTTCCACATTCCTAGGCATATTAGAAGACCCTTCAACTTGTTTAGCTTGGGCCATTGGGTTTAGACAAGGTTGAGCAGGAAATTGACCATTTGGTTGTGCAGTCAATGATTGATTCAAAAGGGTCAACTAACTCTTAATATCATCCAAATTTCTATTATTTTGGGCCCAAAGCGAAGATTGAGTATTCATAAATTGTTGAAGTGTTTCTTTTGTGGACCTGTTATTTGGGGGAATGTATGGAACATGTGATGGTCCCATATTCAGAGACAATCTTGGATTAGGCATTGGGACTTAAGGAACTAGAGGATGAGGAGCATGATAAGGTTGTGGAATTTGAGCTCTCTTATTTCTCCAACTGAAATTTGGGTTGTTCCTCACTGCTGGATTATATGTCTCAGAATAAGGATTTCCTCCTAAAGCTTGTCCTTGATATGATTGGCGGTATTGATTTATAGCATGGATTGGGAGTTTACTAGATGGTTGGCCTTGCACAACCTCTCTACAAATAGGGATACTAAGACAATCATCTATCCTATGGATTTGGCTATCACACACTATGCAATAGACATTTGCCATTGTTTCTTTTATGGGCTGTATGTCCCTTTTAATTTTCAAGGTCTCAATTTCCCTAGTGAGTGTTGCTAATTTTGCTTTGAGGTCATCAGTTTCACTCAAATGATGCATACCTCTAATTGAGGTAACACTAGCAGTTTGAGTGTTTTAAGATCCTACAATATCCCAGGCTTACGCATTCTCAGCTAAGAATTCAAAGTATTCAAAAGCTTCTTCAGGCGTTTTATCATAAAACTACCCATTGCACATTGTTTCCACAAATTATTTTAGTTGTGGCGTTAGTGAACCATAAAAGATACTAGCAAAATGCCAAACTTCAAACCCATGGTGTAGACAAGAGTGTAAGAGAGTTTTAAATCTCTCCCAACTTGATAGAAGGTCTCACCATGTTGTGGAGCAAAATTCAGAATTTGATGCTGTATAGCATCAATTTTGTTGGGAGGAAAGAATTTCTTTAAGAATTTGGCTTGCATTTCATCCCTAGTGCGAATGGGTTAGATGGTAGGAATTCAAACCATCTAGCAGCCTTATCTTTCAGAGAGAATGGAAAAAGCTTAAGAAAGACTAAGTCTATTGGGCATCCCTGATCTTTAATGGTGACATAAAATTTCCTAAACCGGGTTAAGTGATTGTATGGATTTTTAGAATCCATACCATGGAAAGTAGGTAACAATTGTATCATGCCAGGTTTGAAATTAAAGGTTCTCTGGTTTTCTAGCCAAATTATACAAGACTTAGGAGTATGCCTATCTTGCTGTAACATATCCCTCATGGAATGTCTAGTAGCAATAGCTTGAGCTTCAGCCATCTCTAAAGGTGGAATAGGAAATCTAGGGTATTGAATTCCTTTAAAGAGTTTTCAGATTCTAAAGAAAAAGCTAAGGGTTTAGGATGCCTTAATCTACTGTCTTTCCCTCGAATCCAACTACTGATAAGCTGGGAAACTATCCTGTAAAGGTTGTTGTGGTTCGGACCAAAAGCCTAGTGTTCGGACCACAAAGTACTACTCTGGGACTCAGAAATGGGTTTAGATGGAAAAAGTTTGAAATTTTCTAATTTTGAGATTTTTTTTATATATGAAATAACAAATTAACTTAAAGGTGAAAATAACCTACAAGCTAAAATTTGGCTCCCCGGTAACGGCGCCAAAAACTTGACTGCGCCTAGAAAGTGCATCTAAATTAAGCCCCAAGTGCAAGGGTATGCAGTGTAGTTTTAACTCGGTGAGTCTGAGGTCGAATTCACAGGGAGCCTAAGTCTTTAGTTTCTAGGTTATAATGGAAATTCTAGATTTAAATTCAAAGAAAGTTTAAGATTTGATGAACACTAAATTCTAGGGTTGTCAAAAATTTAAAATTAAAATTAAAGAACAAACTAACAATTAATTAAAGGAATTCATAAAATAAAGTTTTGTTTTTAGCAAAACTAAAATTTCCACTAAGTAAATTTAATTAAAACATAAATTGCATAAAACAAACTAATCTAAAATTTCAAACCAATCAATTTAACCAACTCAAAAATTAATTCAACTAACAAACACAATATTGAAACGATTCTTGATTCAACTTTCAATTTCGGGTGGTTTACTACTTAACAATGAGATGTGTTAAACACTATAATCTAAAGTTCATGTAAAAGGAATAGTAGATTGGTAAGATGTCTTCGTTAGGGTTTCTAATCTCCCAATACTTAGTTTTATATTTTTGTTTAGGATTATAAAATAGGAAAAATATTCTGTAAAAACATTTGGGTTCAAATCCAATTTTTAGTTTGTTTAAAAATATTGAACAAGTTTTAATCAAAAAGTTTTACTAGTGATTACCGAGAATTTAGTCAAAGATTTTTGTTTTCGAAAGTTTTTGAAACAAATGAAATCAGATTTGAAAGTTGTAGATTCCTACGCATGAGTTCTCGCAAACCATACGAAGGGTATATGCACATCCCATTATTCGTAGTAACCTACCTTCCTTGATTCATTGAATCAAGAAACTAGAGTTTACGCTAATATACTTTTAAAAGAAATGAAAACAACCATTGTGCACATAGATTACTAATCCAAAGAATAAAACGAAAGATAATATTATTAAAAAGAAAAGTGAAATAGAATGTAATATGAAGGTGAATATGAAACGTAACGAAGAACAATAATAGCTGTAATGAATCCAATGTAAAATCCACAAAGGTTTAAAAGCATTTCTCGAACATTGAAAATCTCTCAAGGCTTTCTAAAAACTAAAGTAGGGCTGACGATATGTTTTGGCTATATATCACAATATATATAGGTGCCAACATAAAACCCTAAAAGAAGCTGAATTAGTTTTGTGCAGCCACATACTGTGGTCCGGACTTTACATTTTGGGGAATAAGCATGCCCAGCTCAACCCCTCTCTCGCGCGGGTTAGAGATGAGAGTCTCTCTCTCTAGATTCTTTCTCTAGAAACTGATCTTGGTTTCTAGGGTTTCTTGCACTCATGGAATCGCAGGGATCGTTACTTGATGTTCCAAAACAAAGACTTGGTGTTCAAGATTTCAAGAAGAAGGGTGAACTTGGAGATTCGAAGAATGGAGCGGCTAGGGTTCCAAAAGAAGGTGTTGGCTCGGCTGATTTTGCTAAGCAACGTGGAGAAGCAAAGGAGGAACATGATTCCCGTGGAGTTGCACTCGGTGATGGGAAGGTGCGGTTACTTCATCATCCTAATGTTCGTGCTCGTGATTCTTCTAGGGTGGCGGCTCAAGGGAGCTTCCGAAACCCTAATCAAGATGCGGCTAGGGTTAAGGGTGTTCAACTTGATGCGGGGTTGTTCAAAGGAGAGGTGGCCGCTAGGGCTGCATCACGATTTGCTGTTGTTGCGGCTGCCACACATGATGTGCAAGGTACGGCTAGGGTGGGGGCTGTTAGAGGAGCGGCTAGGGTTCCTTATGAAGGTGATATGTGCATGACGGCTGCGACTAGGGTTACCTCGCCTGGTGAGGATCATCATGAACGTGCGGATGTGCATGAGCAAGGTAGGGTTTCTCTCCAAAATGATGTACGGGCGGCTGGAATGTTGGCTGCAACAAAGATGTCAATCCCGTTGGGTCTAGTCGATATGTTGGTGAATTGGGAGCTGATGTGAAGATATCTTCCTTATCTTTGATGGAGCCTCGGATTGAAGGGATTAATGGGCTTGAAAGTTCAGATCATGTACATGAACATTCTCCTTTGAGTAAGAGTTCTTCTGATTTGGAGGTGGCCCTTGTTGAGTCTTCTCATGTCTCTCCTACACATTCATGGGCGGATATGGCTGAATTTGAACAAGAAGGTGAAGTGGATCCTCGGACTGCTAATTTAGAACCGGGTGAGTTTATTCCGTCCTCTCCTCTTAAGGACACGGCGGTTGATTCATTGAAACCCAATTGGGCTGCTGTGGTTAAGGGGAAGGAAGCTGAAGGTATGACTTTTAAGTATGTTAAACCTCCGTCCATGGAAGGGAAACTTAAAGTTAAAATACCAGCTCATGTTGTAAAGAAGGTGAAGCTCGATGGGAGAATACTCTTGTTGGGTTTTTCTTGGACAAATTGCCATTTTCTTTAGTTCAGAATGGTGCTAACAAATTATGGGGAACTAAAGGTCTTATGGAGGTTCTTGGCAATGGTCATGGCTTCTTCTTTTTTCGGTTTTCTAGCTCTCAGACAATGTATGAAGCTTTGGAGGGTGGGCCTTGGTATTTTGGAGGTAGGCCGATTTTCCTTCAAAAGTGGAGGGTGGGTATGAATTTATCCAAAGTTGGCTGCAAAAAAGTGCCCATTTGGGTACATTTTTATAATGTTCCTCTGGAGTGTTGGACGGAGGAGGGGCTTAGTATTATTGCGAGCTTGGTGGGGAAACCTTTGCATGCGGATAAAATGACAGAATCTCTTAAACGTATTACTTATGCTCGTATTTGTATTGAAGTTGGGATTGAAGATGCTTTACCAAATGAATTTGAGATTGAACTTGAAAATGGGGCTGCTCATGAAATTCGGGTCGAGTATAATTGGGTTCCCAAGAAATGCTTGGTATGCAAGGAATTTGGGCATCTTGCCAAGAATTGCAAGAAGACCACGAGACAAGAATGGGCTCAAAAAACCACTACAGCAAAAGAAGAGGTTCAAAAAGGGGATCCGGCTGGTGAAGGATGGGAAGAAGTAAAACGCCGTGGTAAGAAGATAGTGGTGGACAAGTCTCCTTCTCCAATAAAGGGGCCGATTGAGAAGGCTGCTTCTTCTTCAAGTAATTCTTTCGGTGTTCTTGCTGATGTAGATACTTTGAATGATGAATTGGCATTAGCAATTGTTCCGGTTCCTCAAAAGGTTGATGCTCCTTTGAAGGTAATGGCCGAAAATTGTAAAGGGCATAGTGAAGATTTTTCAACTCCTTTAGGGGATGGTGTTAATTCCCTCTCAAATGTTACTATTCGGTCCTCTAATAGGAAGGAGGGTGATGTGGCAACTGAAGGGGTAGATTATTCTCCAACCTCGGATGGTGTTTCCATAAATAATCCACTCATGCTTAAGGTTAATATGATAGATGAAGTGGAGAGGAAAAAGAAGCTGAATCGAAAGAAGCATGATTCTAAAGGTGGGGGTAGGGATGCCTCGGGTAACTTATCTTCTTAATTCTCTATGGTTAAGATTGCTTCATGGAATATTAGGGGACTCAATGATTCCCTCAAGCAACAAGAGGTACGTAATCTAGTTCGTGCTCACAAAGTTGATTGTTTGGCAATAATTGAGACTAAAGTTAAAGAGGTAAATAAAGAAAGAATTATGAAGCTTTTGATGAAAGATTGGAAGGTCTTTGTTAATCATGTGGATGATAATATGGGACGGATATGGGTATTATGGAACCCACGGGCTGTTAATGTGGCTGTGGTTGGTTTTTCCCCTCAAGTGGTTCATGTTTCTTTAACACCGCTACATGATGCTGGTATGATGCATGTTTCGTTTGTGTATGGTTTTAATGACTATGTTGCGAGAAGACACTTGTGGGCTGATTTGCGGCAAAGATCTCATGTGTTCCGGGACTTGCCGTGGTGTGTACTTGGTGATTTTAATGCAGTCCGTTTTAGACATGAGAGGAAGGGTGGCTCTCTTGATTGGTCTCCATGTATGGACGAGCTTGATGATGTAATCTGCTCCGCCGGGCTTGAAGATTTGCGGTTTGGTGGGTTAATGTATACTTGGCATAATGCTCGGGCTCATGGGCATATTATGAGAAAACTTGATCGGGCTCTTGTAAATGCTACTTGGCTTTCTAGTTTTGCTACTTCATTTGCTGATTTTCTTCCTTTTGGAGTTTCGGATCATTCCCCGGTGGTGGTTGATGTTGGTATCACCATTCCTAAGGTTCGTAGGCCATTTAAATTTTTTAACCATTGGGTTGATTATGATGAGTTTTTTCCTACTGTTGAAGCAGCTTGGCAAACACCGGTTGAAGGTTTTGCTATGTTTAGGGTGTATAAAAAATTGAAATTGGTGAAGGAAGCACTTAAAGGCTTATCCATCAAAAAAGGGCAGCAAAATCTAGCTTTGGAAGACATTTTAAGGAGGGAGCTATTTACAATTCAATCTGCCATTGCCACAAATGGCGGCACTATTGACCTCTTGGCCAAAGAAAAGGAATGTTTGAACCGGCTTTCTTGTGTTTCCAAAGAAGTTGAGAGTTCAATGAAACAAAAGAGCAGAATTCAATGGTTGAAAGAAGGGGATAAGAATTCAGCTTTCTTTTTTCATTCTATTAAAAATAGATTGAATACAAATAAGATATTGAGGATACAAAAAGATGATGGGAGTCTAGTTCTTGAAAAAGGGCAGATTGCAAAGGAGATTGTGGATTTTCATCATTCTTTGCTTGGCTCGGATGGTGAGTTGCCTAATGTTCTCGATCATTCTTTGGAAGAATTTATTTCTCCCTTCTTGAGTAATGAGTTCATTGAACGGTTGGAGGCTGATTTTTCAAGTGAGGAGATTCGTGATGCTATGTTCAGTTTACACCCGAATAAGGCTCCAGGACCTGATGGTTTCAATGCTTACTTTTTTCAGAAGACTTGGCATATTGTGGGTTCAGAAGTGACAATGGCGATCAAGGAATTCTTTACCTCGGGTCAGCTTCTAAAAGAGTCTAATGCTACCATTATTGCCCTCATTCCTAAAATTGCAAATGCGGATAAGGTGAAGGACTTTCGACCTATCTCTTGCTGCAACACTGTTTATAAGTGCATATCTAAACTGCTTGCGGGAAGATTGAAGATGGTCTTACCTAGTCTAGTTAATGAGGCACAAGCTGCTTTTGTTCAGGGCAGGAGTATAGGGGACAACATTCTTTTGGCTCAAGAATTGGTTCGTGGATACCATTCGAATACAGTGTCTCCAAGATGTGCTATTAAAGTTGATCTCATGAAGGCCTATGATTCTGTGAACTGGGATTTCCTTTGGGAATTAATGCGACTAATGGGGTTTCCTACTCGATTTTTGGTTTGGATAAAGGAATGTGTCTCTTCTTCTAGATATTCAGTTTCTATTAATGGAGAACTTAATGGCTATTTTGCAGGGAGGAAAGGCTTGAGGCAAGGAGACCCTATTTCTCCTTACTTGTTTGTTCTATGCATGGAGGTTTTATCTCGAATTCTTGCAAAGAAAACTTTGGAATCCTCGGCTTTCCATTTTCACTGGAGATGTAGGAAGACGCATCTTACCCACTTATGCTTTGCAGATGACTTGCTCTTATTTTGCAAAGGTGATATGGGCTCTGTTTCCGTGCTCCAAGAATCACTTCACTTATTCTCCGCCTTCTCAGGACTTCGGCCAAATCCTTCCAAGAGTGAAGTTTTTCTTTCTGGTATTGATTCGGATGTTAAAACAGGTATTCTTGAGCAACTCAACTTTCGTGAAGGGTTTCTTCCTGTCCGGTATTTGGGTGTGCCTCTCATTTCTACAAAGTTGCGAGCTTCAGATTGCAATACTTTGGTGGATCGTCTTGTGAGAAGGGTTAAAACCTGGACTAACCAATTCCTTTCATTTGCTGGTCGACTGCAACTTATTCAGTCTGTTTTATTTAGCATACAGGCCTTTTGGTGTTCTCACTTTGTATTACCGGCTGGAGTTTTGAAAACTATAGAAGGTGTCTTTCGTGCTTTTCTTTGGAAGGGGTCCTCTTTAAACCATAATGGGGCAAAGGTGGCTTGGGAGGAGGTCACTCGGCCTAAGCAAGAGGGTGGACTTGGAGTTAAAAAGATTAAGGATTGGAACTTGGCATGCATGACACGTTTCATTTGGCGATTGTGTTCTCCTTGCTCAACTTCCATGTGGGTATCTTGGATCAAGTCTAATCTTCTTAACAAAAACCATTTTTGGGTTGCTAAGGTACCTTGGAATTCCTCTTGGTCTTGGCGGAAGATTATGAAGCTGCGAGATAAGGTACGTCCTTTTTTGACTATGAAAGTGGGGAATGGTAAGCATACATCTTTATGGTTTGATGCTTGGATGACAAGGGGTCCAATTTGTTCTTCTCCAACTGCTAGGGTTATCTATGATTCGGGTTTGACTAAGGATGCAATGGTGGATAGAATTATATCAGGTAATAGATGGTGTTGGCCTGTTGCAAATTCCCCACTACTACTGGACCTTAAAAGGGAAACTGAGGATCTATCGCCTCCTAATTCTTCTTGTGATGATATGTTGCTTTGGGATAAAGAGAAAAAGGTTTTCTCCACTAAGGCGGTTTGGAACTCTTTGAGAGTTTCCATTCCACCCGTGAGCTGGTTCAAGGTAGTATGGTTTAAATTTCACATTCCTAGTCATGCTTTCATTCTTTGGCTGGCGGTTAGGAGGAAACTTGCTACCCAGGATAGGCTTCTATCTTTTGGCATGATTTCTACTATGAGATGTTTGTTCTGTGGAGCGTTACGTGAAGATCATGATCACTTGTTTTTCAATTGTTCGTTCACTTGCAGAATATGGAAATCTTTATTGACTATTTCAGGGTTGCAACATTCACCTAGTGATTGGGACGGTGTTATTACTTGGGCCTCTACAGTTTGTAAAGGCTCCACTTTACTTTCTTTGATTGGGAGGCTCACACTTGCTGCCTCGGTTTACGTGATTTGGCGGGAAAGAAATAGGAGATAATATGAACAACAGTTCCAAGATGAGGTGACCCTCCTTAGTTCCATCAAGGATTTGGTAAGGTTGCGGCTTATGGATTGTTCGGGGTTTCCAAAAACGAATCAGAATTGCCTTCTTCTTCACCAGTGGAATCTTCCTCAATCTATTATTGAATAGTTTGTTGGTGTTTCTCTTGATTCTATGTCAGAGAGTGAATTGATGTTGAGAGTTGGGATATTTCCCGAGTTTTTGTTTGCTATTTTTTCACTTGGGGTTTTCATGCTCATATTTGTAGGAGTGATTGGTGATTGATTTGTCCAGGGGTATGCCCCTGTGTATTTGTACATGAACTTCTAATTTTTTGATTAATATATTTACTTTTACCTTTCAAAAAAAAAAAAAAAAAGGTCCGGACCACCTAATGAGGTGTCCGGACCACAGAACCTTGTCTTCTCAGGTTCTGCTTCCTCCAACCCAGTTTCTACAACACTTCTAACAATAACCAACAACATATATCCAAGTGCTAAACTTAAAATCTAGAAACAGAAGGTAAAAAGATCGATATTACCTCAAGAGCTTCCTTATTTGAAGAAAAAAAAATGCTATACAAGTGAAAATGTTAGAAACAAAATAAAAGAAAAATAGAGGCAAAACAAGACAAGAGATAGTTAGTACAAACGAAGAAATAAAAATAAAAGAAAAGAAAATAAAAGAAGAAAATCGAACCAAAAAGAAATAAGAAACTAAGAAAAAGAAAATTCTAATCTACTATATACAAGGTAAATGAAGAAAAGGGGTTATCCAACACCCTCTCTATCCCATGCATCCATAATGGTTTAAGAAATAAAATGTTCTCTTGGGGGTCATGAAGCACCGAAGATGGACGCTTCTCAGATGCAAAACACACTAAAGAAAAGAAGGCCAAGTGAGGTTCATGAAACCTCAGATGTGGCCATAATGCATGTAAAGACGTGGACATGGTTGGTTGTATCAGTCTCTCAATGCCCAGAAAATTAATGTATTCACCCCCAATGTCTACTCCTTCCCCCCAGTGATAATCGATCATGGTGTAATCACTCACAATCCCTGGAACAACTCTTGTGGCTGGGGCTAAGTCAAGAGGTAAGAGGTGTGCACTACTCTCAACTTCAGATGAATAAGTGAGGAAGCAAGGATCAACCGACTTAATAATATCCTTCTCGGGCATTGTAACTTGCAACTACTCAAAGGGAGACAAAGGACTCTCAATAAGGCCCGGGATGTCAGATTGGGTTGAGCATCAAACTCAGCAGTAGGTAAGGATTGCATGTCTCTCTGACTCTCGGTAGGTGGTAAAGAAATCTCTTGAATGGGAAAGTCCACAGGGAAATGAGAAAGACACTCATCCCAAACATTATCCCTAGTGTGGTTAAGGCAATTGTTCCACTTGGTGCCTATGGTCTCAAATTGTGCATCATTAGGTTCACTAGGCCAATAATCCTGGGGCTCCTTAGACTAGCCCTCAATGAGTGGAATAATGTCGAGACATACAAATTCTATGTAATTAGGCTCCATGCATGCACTACTTCCAAAGGATCAATCATGAAGATCATGTGAAGTAGGGTCATATAAGAAAAAGTTGGTGTGGTTTCCAAGTGCATATGGTTCAAACCTAAGTTCAAGTCTATCATGTGGCTTGGTGTGTTCATAGAAAAATTCAAGAAATGACCATGCCTCACCCGATGTGAGGTCAAGAAATTCCATACCCAAGACAATATCAAATGCCTGGTGCAACTCATGGGACAGAGTATTGTATAATATGGCTATAATGTCCTCTAACTTTAATCTGTGACTTGGGAACTTGTCCAAAAGTATGTTAAATCTCTCCCAGCATTTATAAAATACTTCACCCTTCATTTGATAAAAATTTTTTATTTGAAAGCCTTGGGTAAAGGTTTGATGAATAGGAAAGAAATGTTTAATAAAAGCTAGACAACATTGATCCCAAGTGGTCCATTCACCAAAATCATAGCACCAGTCGAGCGTGGCCTTTAGCTCAGTGGTTAAGAGCCTTTCTTGCCTGCTCATAACTCGAGTTCGAGTCTTCCCCCTCCCCATTAAAAAAAAAAAAAAAAAAAAAAATCATAGCACCAGTCACCAGCCACACTTTGTAAAGACAAAGGAAAAAACATGAACCTAAGTCTCTGACTCATTCTAACATCATCACATAACCCACACACTACCTCAAACCTATCAAGGTGAAGATATGGGTTTTCCTCTTCGTGCCCGAAAAATTGGGGTAATTGGCGATCTCTAATGTGTAGTCATATCCAAATTGGTCATTTATAGACTTTGTGTAGGCTTGGGCATCAAAGGGACCATGACAGAAATAACCAAAATCTATGTCTATGATAAGAAAAAAAATGAAAACAAAATAAGACAAAAGAAAAACTACACTAAAATGCAACCTAAGTTAACTAACATGCAAGTTAGGTTATATGATGTGCAGATGAATAGCAAAAGAAAGCAAACTACTAATAAAGAGATAGAGGAAAGAAACAATTCACCCAATTTCTCAAGTGAACTCCCCTTGACTCCTAAGTCTAGCACTTAGTTGCCCTACCCAGTAATGGCGCCAAAGATTTGACTAACCCTAAAATGTGTTTAGGTTCTACCTCTTCAGTGGATGTGGTGGTCATAGTCTTACTCGATAAGAACCGAGGTCATCTCCACAGGGAGGGCTTTGTTAAAAGACACTAGACTTGTTTTCTTAGTTAGTAGGTGAACCTAAGTTAATCTAAACTAACTTTGGATTTATGGGATGCTTGATTATGGTGTGTGTTGAGAATGGTGGAGTGAAGGAATTGTGAATGCTAAATTAAGATAAAACACTATAAATAATATACCTAAGATGATCTTGACTTCGAACCAAATTTGGTAGTAGGATAGTAGTGGTTTACTCAAACGCGTTGATAACTCAACCTAGCAAACGCGCATGCATTGTTACGTTGGAAGATATTTCATTAAAACCTAGTTTAAAGAACTCAAGGTAAGCGGAGGCTTTTGAAATTACTTTCAGACTCACCAGAACATTGAATCGAACACCTAATATGCACGGGCATCAACTCATAACTTGGCTTCAATTGTAATAAGGGTGAATTGATTTCTTAAGAAAACCTCATGTTAAGATTTTAAGAAAATAGGTTCCAAATCACTAGGCCATTGAATCAAACACTTGGTATGCATGAGTGGCCACTTGTAACCAAGCTATGATTATAACACGGGCGTTTTGATTTCGAATGAAAACCTAATTTAAGTTTTTAGAAAATAATATGCAAGTCATCGGGACATTGAACCAATTGTCCGGTGTGCACGAGTAGAAACTCATAACCAAACTTATAGTTGAGATGCAGGTGACTAGGTTTCGTAGGTGACCACTTCTAGAATGTGCATCTATTTAACCCCTAAGTGCAAGGGTGTGCGGTGTAGTTTTAACTCGGTGAGTCCGAGGTCAAATCCACAGGGAACTATAAGACTAAGCACTAGGGTTTCTAAGTTCTTCTATCTACTAGTTTCATTTTAAAAGACAGGAAAAGAAAATAAAATAGGTTTTGGGTTTTGAAAAGAGTTGATTAAGTAACTAGCAACCAAATAAAAGTAAATTGCAAAAATTAACTAAACTAGCATTCAGGAAATTAAATTACTTTTATTCTAACTAATAGAAAAGTAAGATACAAAATTAAACTAAACTAAAATAATGAAAGCAATAAAATTAAGCATTCAAGATAATTTACGATTCTTGATTCAACTTTCAATTCTGGGTAGTTTACTACTTCACAATGGGATGTGTTAAACACTACAATCTAAAGTTCATGTGAAAGGAACGATAGATTGGAAGGATGTCTTCGTTAAGGTTTATAAAGTTCCCAATACTCGGTTTTAAAATCTCGTTTAGGATGATAAAACCGAAAATATTTTCTAGGAAAACACTTGGGTTCAAATCCGATTTAGGGTTTGTTCAAAAATATTAAGAAAGTTTTAATAAAAAATCTTTACCAGTAATTTCAGAGAATTTAGTCAAAGACTTTTGTTTGCGAAAGCTTTTCAAACAAATGAAATCAGATTTGGGTTCAAATCTTATTTTTAGTTCAGCCAAAAACATTAAACAAATTTTAATAGAAAACCTTTACTAGTGATTATAGAGAATGTAGTCAAAGGTTTTTGTTTTCGAAAGCTTTTGAAACAAACTAAATTAGATTTGAAAGTTGTAGACCCCTACACATGAGTTTTCACAAACCATGCGAAAGGTCTACGCGCATCCCATATATCATAGTAACCTACCCTTCCCTGATTCGTTGAATCAAGAACTAGGATTTTACACTAACATAACTTTAAATGAAATAAAATCAACCAATGAACACATATTTAATGGATCTACTGAAGAAAATGAAGAAACAATATTATTGAAATGAAAAACGAAAGCAAACGTACTCTGAAATCGAATCCAAAATGTAAGAATGAACAATCACTGCTGTACGAAGCCTACGTAGACTCCAAAAAGTCTTCCAAACATTCTACGAACATTAAAAATCTCTAAAAACTATCTAAAACTCTAAAAAAAATGAAAAACTAAAGTAGGGTTGTTCCTTGGTTCGGCCATATATCAAGGTTTTTAAAGGGGTAGCAGGGAAACTCTAAAAGATGAGATTTAAAATTGCGTGCCCAGCACAATGTGGTCCAGACCATTTGGGTGGGGGTCCGAACCACAGAACCTTGATTCCCCAAGTTCTGTTCCCTCTTGAAGTTGTGTCTTGCTTCTGATAGCTTTCTGTCTTCAACTTCCAATATAATTTTGACCTCAAATATGATGGACTCAAGCTTCGGCTAAAACACAAAAGTTGTAGCCCTTTGAGTCTTTCTTCCAACCCAAAAAGAATCAGGTCAATCTGAATTGTGAGTGAAAAGATATGGTCAAAATACTGACAGGGTGTCAAGCTGGAACTTTAGCTGCACCCCACTTCAACCATCTTGAATTTCGAACCATTTTTTTCTCCTTGGCAGCTACTTTCATCGCTGCTAATCTCAATTATTTCGCCCTTTACTTGTAATTAAAAAATAAACACTATAAGTAATAAAATAATGACAAAACTCTAAAGTTAATTACTTAAATGCATCAATAAGTATCAAAACGTAGAGTTTGTAATTACACTTTTCAAGTGTAATCAGTCAGAACCCAAGGAAGTTTTATCGAGAGTTACAATTGATTAATAAAAGATTATATGTTGAAAATATTTCGCATTCGAACTCACCACAGTAACACCACACTTTCAATGATTTAAAGCCAAGAATCAAACTATGCTAATAACATAAAGAGAATGTAAACTAAAACATAAACCAATACATTGAAAGGGAAAGCACAAGATAAAAAAAAAAAATCAACAAAATGATTCAACAATAAAAACAAAGAAGATGCTTCGAAGTAAACTTGCAACCATTGAAGAACAATAATCTGGCAAGAAATAATTAAAAGCTTCAATCCCAAATCTAAGCTAGCCTAATCTAACCCTAATCTCCTTCAAACTCGAAAGAAAAGAAAATAAAGTATGTAGAAGCCTGCTCTATTAGAATTACAAAGGCTTGTTTATAGGCAAAGTCATTTTAAGGGCAAAAGAGTAAAATTATAGATGTAAAGAAAACTAAAAGATTAACTAGGAGGGGATCCACGGGTGCCTATGGCAAAGGGGCCATGCGCCAAGTCTAATTTAGCTCCAAATATTTGATGAAATGCCCCACCGAAACGCCCAAGAATTGGCTCTCAGGGGGCGCACAGCTGCAAAGTAGGAGGGGCGCATGCGAAGGTGGGAACACCCCACAAAAGTTAGGGGTGCACCCTATGAGGGGCGCACGCCCTATAAAATAGGGGGGGCGCACTTCCGCATCTAAGCTTGGCTTTCTTTGCCTTCTTGCTTTAGCTTCATTCTTTAGGCCACTGGCATGATTCTTTTCCATTTCTCTTCATTACTTGGCTTTGTGATCATTCAGTGGCTCCTTCTGTCAACAGTATCACTTTAAGCTTCCTTATTCTCACTAATTTCCTCTATTACATATAATACAAGTATCAAAGATAAAAAATCACAACATACTAAGAAAATCATTGAAACAGCTTGGTAATATGCTCAAATAAGTGATGGAATGATGTATAAACATGTCAATGATTGCGTACAATCAACTTCGTACACTTCAGGAGACCATTCTAGGGTTCTCTCTCATCTTCTCTCTCCTCTCTACACAGTTAGCTTAGGATTTCCATTTCCATGTAAGTTTTTTCTCAGTTTTACTTTAATTTTCATTGTGAGTACTCTTCTATTTCATTAATTAAGTTTAAATTCTCTCCTAATGTTGTTAGTTTAGTTTTTTATTGGTTCTAAATGTATGAATATGGTGGATGAGATGTGATTGTACTATAAAATGAATAATTGTAAGCTTTCAATTGGTATTTGTTAGGCAATTTTATGTCCCAAATAAATAGAATTATGATGTTACTTGTGATTAGGAAAATTTAATGTGTTTTGTAAGTAATTGAGTAGAAAATTAAATTAAAAAAATTAAACAAGGAGATGGCAACTCAACAAGATGGGCCGAACATGTGTTCAGACAGACCTTTGTCCTAATGTTGGTTCTAAATAGAAAGTGTAGAGGAATGCTAAGTTGGAAAAATTTACCGTCAAAATTAGTTCAAACACATATTTGAACAAACCTTTGTCCCAACACAAGTTCGAACAATAGAAGTGATGAGAAGAGAAGATGAAAGAAAAAAAATCTTAGAAATCTCATTCGGATGAATGTCTGAACCATATCTTATTCGAACCTGCATGTCAACAACAAAAGGTCAAAGACAATTGTAGAGCAAAAATTACTCTAAGTATGAAGACCTTGTTTGAACACTGGTTCAGACAAACATGTGTTCTAATGTGTGTTCGAACAATAGTAAAGGAGATAAAGATCAAGTAAAGGAAAAAGTTTGTGTGGAAAGGAGGTTTGAACAAGCATTCAGACCATGATTTGTTGGAACATGCGTCCTAATCACATAAGGATTGCCAAGGTTCTAGACGCAGAAATTAGCTAAGTCTCATAAATGTGTTTGAACACTTGTTTGAATTAAAAGCTTGTTCAAACATTCGCCCGAACAAATTTGCGTTCTAGGAAATTTTGTAATTTAGTTGTAATTCCAAAGGGCAGTTTTGTACTTGTAAGATATAGACTATAAATACTCAGAGATAGGTCATTTGGAGGGGCTTTTTCATATATACAATTCAATTTCCTTTAGTTTTCATTATAGAGAGAGAGGAGTAGAGAGAGAAACTAGATCTAGAAGTTGTTTCGATTCAATTTTATATTAGCTTATTATATTCATGGCTAGAATTTTCATTGATTTGATTGTTTTCAATTCAAGCAAGAGTGAGTAGTTGTTTTCTCTTAGATTCAAGGCAAGATTTTAGATGAATTGTGTATGTTTTCATGGAATTATGCTTAACGTTTCATATTTTTTTCTTTTATAGTTCAATTGATGTGTTGATTTGGGTTCTTTTGAATTGAGAGTTGAAATTTCAATTGAAATCTAATTTGTATGGTTTATATGCATCATATATATTAACTTCTAATTAGAATTTTCATGCACATCCTAATGATTTGTATTTAGATTGCTAAGTTTAGATTTCATATGTATGAAGTATGAATTATGAATTATGCACATTAGATGTTTGATTTAAGTTCTCAACCAAAATTTTGTGTTTAATTTCATAATCAATTCAACCATCTTTTGTTCTAAATTGCTATTCATATTAAAACCTTCTGATCCATAGTTTTAAAGTATAGATTGAGTAATTCCTTAACCTAGAAAATATATAATTCATTATAGATTTGCTTTGGATCCAAGACTTTCATTAAATTGTTTTAATCACAACTCAAAACAAACCGCTATTCCAAATTCAAACACAAATTATATCATTCATTGTGAGGTCAATTTTTGTTTAAAATTTTCCAATTTAATTTGTTCATTGATTTTTGCTTAAGGCTTTCTGTGCACATGATCCTATACTCACCAATTGTTGTGCTTCAACTGAGACCCTGTACTTGAGGTTGAGCCAATATTAATTAACATTGGATCAGTGCAAGCACTTTTGGCACTGTTGCTTAAGGTTTTCTGTGCACATGATCCTATACTCACCAATTGTTGTGCTTCAACTGAGACCCTGTACTTGAGGTTGAGCCAATATTAATTAACATTGGATCAGTGCAAGCACTTTTGGCACTGTTGCCGGGAAACTTTGAAACAACGGTGAATGAACTTTTGGTGAACCTTAAACGAATTGATCTTCACCACCATTTACAATGACAAGATATACTACTTTGGGTAATCTCGTTCCACTTTTCTTTTAATTTTTGTTTGGTTAATAAGTAATAATTGAAATAAGCTAGTATTTGTAACCATAATTGTTACAATTATGCATTTCTTGCACCTAGTGTACGCATCTTAGGTCAGGTAGAGTTGTTCAATCTATTTTGCATCCTGAGCCACAACTTATAAAAGAGACTTTCATTGAGTTTTCATTAACATCATCATCATCATCATCATTTGACACATCATCCATTTCTACTGATCTTATATACATCATGGAGAACTTAGGAGCCAACAATGGTCCTAAAAACCCTGAGGCTATTGTATAATTGGATAATAGACCATTGAGAGAGTTGTTGCATCCAGTTAGGCAAATTACACCTTCATGCATCATCTTACCTTTAAACCAAAGAAATTTCACTTTCAAACCTAGAACCATCCAACTGTTACCTACTTTTCATAGAATGGACTCAGAAAATCCCTACAAATACATGAAAGAGTTTGAAGAGATTTATGCAACATGCATGGATCAAAATGCTAATGAAGACACCATACGATTGCAGTTGTTCCCATTCTCCCTAAAGGATAAGGTCAAAATGTAGCTGAACTCCTTGAGACCTCACTCCATTGGTACATGAAGAGAGATGGAAGTTGAGTTTTTGAAAAAGTATTTTCCAATTTATAGGACATTGACCATGCAAAAACAAATCATGGATTTTACACGTCAACCCAATGAGACATTTATCTAGGCATGGGAGAGATTTAAAGATTTGTGTAATGCATGTTCACACTATAGTTTTTTCATTCAGAGATTGTGTAGTTTCTTTTATGATTCCTACATTCAGACTTGAAACAGTTGGTAGGCACAATGAGCAATGGTCAGTTCATAGATAAGTCCGCTGATGGGGCATATGCGTTTTTAGAAGAGTTAGCAAAGAATAACAAGGCTTGGGAGGTGAGTCCGCATACATAATTAGAATTTAAAAGGTCATAGCCACAACCTAACGGGAAGTTGAAATTGAATGAAAATGATGATTTGGATGCCAGGCTTGCTTCTTTGACTAAAGTGGAATCCTTAGAACTAAAAAGAGTCAACATGGTTATTGAGAAAGAGGTTAGATGCGTAATTTGTGAGGCTTTAGATCATAACATAAATGAGTGTCCAACCTTACTTGCTTTTAAGGAAGTTCTGTACGGCCAAACATCCAACACAAACATGACACACACTTACTCAAAACCACATTAAGGACAAGGATAGGCACTGACTGGACCACCATCTATTCCCAATCAATATCACCTAAGGTTGAGAAATTACCCTAATTTCTCTTGGAAGAATGATCCATCTTCTGCACCATATCCTTGGTAGTTTAATTCAAAGCCACCTCCAAGTCAATTTTAGTGTATATTTCTAGTAACTTTTAGCCTCAGTATAGGAAGTCTCCCCTAGAAGACACTTTTCACCAATTAATGCAGGGGCAAATAGGGATAAACAATCAAACTACTAATAACCAATAATAGACTAATAGGGGAATTGAGAATGTTAGGAATCAATTGACCACCTTGACCTAAGCCCTTAGTTAATAAGAGAAAGGCAAGTTCCCAACACAAACCACTCCAAATCCTATGGTCCAAGTGCAAATGAGTAAGTCTTCTAGTGACAAGACTAGTTGGAGCAAGTTTAGTCAATCAATACTCTTACGAGTGGTAAAATAGTTGAGAAATTGGATGATCCAAGATTGACGAGGTTGAGGAGTAAAAAATGAATTATTGTGATAAGAGAGAAAGAAGAAACTAGTGAAGGAGGTATAGAATCAAGGTGTAAAGAGTCTAGGAGCAAGTGGAGAGAGAAAAAAAAAAGAGAGAGATGATGAAGTTAGTGAAGATGAAATCAAGGAGGAGAATAAAGAGAAAAAGGATAAAAATAAAATTGAAAAGAATAATGATGAGACTAATAGAGGAGAAAAAAGACATTATGAAAGGATACCAACCTGGACTATATTCCTGGGTCGATTGAATAATTCAAAGAAAGAGGTAATCAATTCAGAAATATTTGAGGTTTTTAAGCAAGGATAAATATCCCTCTTTTGGAAAGAATAAAACAAGTGCCATCATATGCTAAGTTTTTAAAGGATTTATGCACTGTGAAGAGGAGGTTATGTGTTAAAGAGAAAGCTTTTATGATTGAGCAAGTAAGCACTATTTGCAATATAAGATCCTACATAAGTATAATGACCAGGTTGCCTAACCATTTCATGTGTGAAGGTGATCCTAAGGTGAACAAGCCTTTTTTAGATTTAGGAGCTAGTGAACAGCCCGTGGGAATACAATTACTAATGGATCCTCCAATTGTTAAGGAAGTTAGAGAGAATGAGAGTCTCTCTCTCTCTAGATTCTCTCTCTAGAAACTGATCTTGGTTTCTAGGGTTTCTTGCACTCATGGAATCGCAGGGATCGTTACTTGATGTTCCCAAACAAAGATTTGGTGTTCAAGATTTCAAGAAGAAGGGTGAACTTGGAGATTCGAAGAATGGAGCGGCTAGGGTTCCAAAAGAAGGTGTTGGCTCGGCTGATTTTGCTAAGCAACGTGGAGAAGCAAAGGAGGAACATGATTCCCGTGGAGTTGCACTCGGTGATGGGAAGGTGCGGTTACTTCATCATCCTAATGTTCGTGCTCGTGATTCTTCTAGGGTGGCGGCTCAAGGGAACTTCCGAAACCCTAATCAAGATGCGGCTAGGGTTAAGGGTGTTCAACTTGATGCGGGGTTGTTCAAAGGAGAGGTGGCCGCTAGGGCTGCATCACGTTTTGCTGTTGTTGCGGCTGCCACACATGATGTGCAAGGTACGGCTAGGGTGGGGGCTGCTAGAGGAGCGGCTAGGGTTCCTTATGAAGGTGATATGTGCATGACGGCTGCAACTAGGGTTACCTCGCCTGGTGAGGATCATCATGAACGTGCGGCTGTGCATGAGCAAGGTAGGGTTTCTCTCCAAAATGATGAACGGGCGGCTGGAATGTTGGATGCAACAAAAGAGGACAATCCCGTTGGGTCTAGCCGATATGTTGGTGAATTGGGAGCTGATGTGAAGATATCTTCCTTATCTTTGATGGAGCCTCGGATTGAAGGGATTAATGGGCTGGAAAGTTCAGATCATGTACTCGAACATTCTCCTTTGTGTAAGAGTTCTTCTGATTTGGAGGTGGCCCTTGTTGAGTCTTCTCATGTCTCTCCTACACATTCATGGGCGGATATGGCTGAATTTGAACAAGAAGGTGAAGTGGATCCTCGGACTGCTAATTTAGAACCGGGTGAGTTTATTCCGTCCTCTCCTCTTAAGGACTCGGCGGTTGATTCATTGAAACCCAATTGGGCTGCTGTGGTTAAGGGGAAGGAAGCTGAAGGTATGACTTTTAAGTATGTCAAACCTCCGTCCATGGAAGGGAAACTTAAAGTTAAAATACCAGCTCATGTTGTTAAGAAAGGTGAAGCTCGATGGGAGAATACTCTTGTTGGGTTTTTCTTGGACAAATTACCTTTTTCTTTAGTTCAGAATGGTGCTAACAAATTATGGGGAACTAAAGGTCTTATGGAGGTTCTTGGCAATGGTCATGGCTTCTTCTTTTTTCGGTTTTCTAGCTCTCAGACAATGTATGAAGCTTTGGAGGGTGGGCCTTGGTATTTTGGAGGTAGGCCGATTTTCCTTCAAAAGTGGAAGGTGGGTATGAATTTATCCAAAGTTGGCTGCAAAAAAGTGCCCATTTGGGTACATTTTTATAATGTTCCTCTGGAGTGTTGGACGGAGGAGGGGCTTAGTATTATTGCGAGCTTGGTGGGGAAACCTTTGCACGCGGATAAAATGACAGAATCCCTTAAACGTATTACTTATGCTCGTATTTGTATTGAAGTTGGGATTGAAGATGCTTTACCAAATGAATTTGAGATTGAACTTGAAAATGGGGCTGCTCATGAAATTCGGGTCGAGTATAATTGGGTTCCCAAGAAATGCTTGGTATGCAAGGAATTTGGGCATCTTGCCAAGAATTGCAAGAAGACCACGAGACAAGAATGGGCTCAAAAAACCACTACAGCAAAAGAAGAGGTTCAAAAAGGGGATCCGGCTGGTGAAGGATGGGAAGAAGTAAAACGCCGTGGTAAGAAGATAGTGGTGGACAAGTCTCCCTCTCCAATAAAGGGGCCGATTGAGAAGGCTGCTTCTTCTTCAAGTAATTCTTTCGGTGTTCTTGCTGATGTAGATACTTTGAATGATGATTTGGCATTAGCAATTGTTCCGGTTCCTCAAAAGGTTGATGCTCCTTTGAAGGTAATGGCCGAAGATTATAAAGGGCATAGTGAAGATTTTTCAACTCCTTTAGGGGATGGTGTTAATTCCCTCTCAAATGTTACTATTCAGGTCCTCTAATAGGAAGGAGGGTGATGTGGCAACTGAAGGGGTAGATTATTCTCCAACTTCGGATGGTGGTTCCGTTTCCATAAATAATCCACTCATGCTTAAGGTTAATATGATAGATGAAGTGGAGAGGAAAAAGAAGTTGAATCGAAAGAAGCATGATTCTAAAGGTGGGGGTAGGGATGCCTCGGGTAACTTATCTTCTTAATTCTCTATGGTTAAGATTGCTTCATGGAATATTAGGGGACTCAATGATTCCCTCAAGCAACAAGAGGTACGTAATCTAGTTCGTGCTCACAAAGTTGATTGTTTGGCAATAATTGAGACTAAAGTTAAAGAGGTAAACAAAGAAAGAATTATGAAGCTTTTGATGAAAGATTGGAAGGTCTTTGTTAATCACGTGGATGATAATATGGGACGGATATGGGTATTATGGAACCCACGGGCTGTTAATGTGGTTGTGGTTGGTTTTTCCCCTCAAGTGGTTCATGTTTCTTTAACACCGCTACATGATGCTGGTATGATGCATGTTTCGTTTGTGTATGGTTATAATGACTATGTTGCGAGAAGACACTTGTGGGCTGATTTGCGGCAACGATCTAATGTGTTCCGGGACTTGCCGTGGTGTGTCCTTGGTGATTTTAATGCAGTCCGTTTTAGACATGAGAGGAAGGGTGGTTCTCTTGATTGGTCTCCATGTATGGATGAGCTGGATGATGTAATCTGCTCCGCCGGGCTTGAAGATTTGCGGTTTGGTGGGTTAATGTATACTTGGCATAATGCTCGGGCTCATGGGCATATTATGAGAAAACTTGATCGGGCTCTTGTAAATGCTACTTGGCTTTCTAGTTTTGCTACTTCATTTGCTGATTTTCTTCCTTTTGGAGTTTCGGATCATTCCCCGGTGGTGGTTGATGTTGGTATCCCCATTCCTAAGGTTCGTAGGCCATTTAAATTTTTTAACCATTGGGTTGATTATGATGAGTTTTTTCCTACTGTTGAAGAAGCTTGGCAAACACCGGTTGAAGGTTTTGCTATGTTTAGGGTGTATAAAAAATTGAAATTGGTGAAGGAAGCACTTAAAGGCTTATCCATCAAAAAAGGGCAGCAAAATCTAGCTTTGGAGGACATTTTAAGGAGGGAGCTTTTTACAATTCAATCTGCCATTGCCACAAATGGCGGTACTATTGACCTCTTGGCCAAAGAAAAGGAATGTTTGAACCGACTTTCTTGTGTTTCCAAAGAAGTTGAGAGTTCAATGAAACAAAAGAGTAGAATCCAATGGTTGAAAGAAGGGGATAAGAATTCAGCTTTCTTTTTTCATTCTATTAAAAATAGATTGAATACAAATAAGATATTGAGGATACAAAAAGATGATGGGAGTCTAGTGCTTGAAAAAGGGCAGATTGCAAAGGAGATTGTGGATTTTTATCATTCTTTGCTTGGCTCGGATGGTGAGTTGCCTAATGTTCTCGATCATTCTTTGGAAGAATTTATTTCTCCCTCCTTGAGTAATGAGTTCATTGAACGGTTGGAGGCTGATTTTTCAAGTGAGGAGATTCGTGATGCTATGTTCAGTTTACACCCGAATAAGGCTCCAGGACCTGATGGTTTCAATGCTTACTTTTTTCAGAAGACTTGGCATATTGTGGGTTCATAAGTGACAATGGCAATCAAGGAATTCTTTACCTCGGGTCAGCTTCTAAAAGAGTCTAATGCCACCATTATTGCTCTCCTTCCTAAAATTGCAAATGCGGATAAGGTGAAGGACTTTCGACCTATCTCTTGCTGCAACACTGTTTATAAGTGCATATCTAAACTGCTTGCGGGAAGATTGAAGATGGTCTTACCTAGTCTAGTTAATGAGGCACAAGCTGCTTTTGTTCAGGGCAGGAGTATAGGGGACAACATTCTCTTGGCTCAAGAATTGGTTCGTGGATACCATTCGAATACAGTGTCTCCAAGATGTGCTATTAAAGTTGATCTCATGAAGGCCTATGATTCTGTGAACTGGGATTTCCTTTGGGAATTAATGCGACTAATGGGGTTTCCTACTCGGTTTCTGGTTTGGATAAAGGAATGTGTCTCTTCTCCTAGATATTCAGTTTCTATTAATGGAGAACTTAATGGCTATTTTGCAGGGAGGAAAGGTTTGAGGCAAGGAGACCCTATTTCTCCTTACTTGTTTGTTCTATGCATGGAGGTTTTATCTCGAATTCTTGCAAAGAAAACTTTGGAATCCTCGGCTTTCCATTTTCACTGGAGATGTAGGAAGACGCATCTTACCCACTTATGCTTTGCAGATGACTTGCTCTTATTTTGCAAAGGTGATATGGGCTCTGTTTCCGTGCTCCAAGAATCACTTCACTTATTCTCCGCCTTCTCAGGACTTCGGCCAAATCCTTCCAAGAGCGAAGTTTTTCTTTCTGGTATTGATTCGGATGTTAAAACAGGTATTCTTGAGCAACTCAACTTTCGTGAAGGGTCTCTGCCTGTCCGGTATTTGGGTGTGCCTCTCATTTCTACAAAGTTGCGAGCTTCAGATTGCAATACTTTGGTGGATCGTCTTGTGCGAAGGGTTAAAACCTGGACTAACCAATTCCTTTCATTTGCTGGTCGACTGCAACTTATTCAGTCTGTTTTATTTAGCATACAGGCCTTTTGGTGTTCTCACTTTGTATTACCGGCAGGAGTTTTGAAAACTATAGAAGGTGTTTTTCGTGCTTTTCTTTGGAAGGGGTCCTCTTTAAACCATAATGGGGCAAAGGTGGCTTGGGAGGAGGTTACTCGGCCTAAGCAAGAGGGTGGACTTGGAGTTAAAAAGATTAAGGATTGGAACTTGGCATGTATGACACGTTTCATTTGGCGATTGTGTTCTCCTTGCTCAACTTCCATGTGGGTATCTTGGATCAAGTCTAATCTTCTTAACAAAAACCATTTTTGGGTTGCTAAGGTACCTTGGAATTCCTCTTGGTCTTGGCGGAAGATTATGAAGCTGCGAGATAAGGTACGTCCTTTTTTGACTATGAAAGTGGGGAATGGTAAGCATACCTCTTTATGGTTTGATGCGTGGATGACAAGGGGTCCAATTTGTTCTTCTCCAACTGCTAGGGTCATCTATGATTCGGGTTTGACTAAGGATGCTATGGTGGATAGAATTATCTCAGGTAATGGATGGTGTTGGCCTGTTGCAAATTCCCCTCTACTACTGGACCTTAAAAGGGAAACTGAGGACCTATCGCCTCCTAATTCTTCTTGTGATGATATGTTGCTTTGGGATAAAGAGAAAAAGGTTTTCTCCACTAAGGCTGTTTGGAACTCTTTGAGAGTTTCCACTCCACCCGTGAGCTGGTTCAAGGTAGTATGGTTTAAATTTCACATTCCTAGTCATGCTTTCATTCTATGGCTGGCGGTTAGGAGGAAACTTGCTACCCAGGATAGGCTTCTATCTTTTGGCATGATTTCTACTATGAGATGCTTGTTCTGTGGAGCGTTACGTGAAGATCATGATCACTTGTTTTTCAATTGTTCGTTCACTTGCAGAATATGGAAATCTTTATTGATTATTTCAGGGTTGCAACATTCAACTAGTGATTGGGATGGTATTATTACTTGGGCCTCTACAGTTTGTAAAGGCTCCACTTTACTTTCTTTGATTGGGAGGCTCACACTTGCTGCCTCGGTTTACGTGATATGGCGGGAAAGAAATAGGAGACAATATGAACAGCAGTTCCAAGATGAGGTGACCCTCCTTAGTTCCATCAAGGATTTGGTAAGATTGCGGCTTATGGATTGTTCGGGTTTTCCAAAAACGAATCAGAATTGCCTTCTTCTTCACCAGTGGAATCTTCCTCAATCTATTATTGAATAGTTTGTTGGTGTTTCTCTTGATCTATGTCAGAGAGTGCATTGTTGTTGAGAGTTGGGATATGTTCCCGAGTTTTTGTTTGCTATTTTTTCACTTGGGGTTTTCATGCTCATATTTGTAGGAGTGATTGGTGATTGATTTGTCCAGGGGTATGCCCCTGTGTATTTGTACATGAACTTCTAATTTTTTTTATTAATATATTTACTTTTACCTTTCAAAAAAAAAAAAAAAGATTTAGGAGCTAGTGTCAACCTTCAACCTTACATAGTTTATCAGCAACTAGGATTAAGTGAGCTTAAACTGACTCGGGTGATGACCACTCTCAAAAATTGGAAGGGTTTATACTCTCAAGTGCAAGAGGTGATCATAGTTTAGTTTAGGTAAGTCCTAAGTCATCTCCACAGGGAGCAAATGTGTGATTATTTGTTTTGGAAAAAAAACTTTTTGTGAAAGCACTTGCAAAGAATAGTAAATTGAAAAAAGAAAGATAATATTTTTTTTATTTTTTATTTTTTTCTTGGGGTTTTTGAAAATAGGCTTGAAAAATGCTCAAACACAAAACTTAACTTAAAACATTAATGAAAAGACATAATTCAATTTAACGAATTACTCTTAAATAAAAACACTTAACCTTATCTTGTAATAGATTCGAAGAGATCGATTCAAATATGTCTGTAACTCAACCTATTATCTACGCATGTAGTGCTAGGTTGGAAGATTTAACTTTAAAAACCTTTTGTTAAGCAAGTGTTGAACTAGGGTTTTGAAATTAGATTCGAAATCACCAAGACATTGAATCAGAAACTCAGTGTGCATGAGCATCAACTCATAACCAAAGGCTGATAATAACATGGGTGATTCGATTTCTAGGGTTAAACCTAGACTCAGCGAGTTTTATTGTTCATTCAAAAATATGTCACATTTAAAACCTTAATATTTGATTCGATCTTCTTATCTTCCATTACATTCCTAGGTTAAAACTAAAATAGATTTAGCTTAGCATGTTTAAATTGGAAACAAAACTATGCAAAGAATAACAAACATCCATTCGAAGCGAAACCAAATACGTGTAAGTGTTGTAAAACAAACACGAAGTATAAACGAAAAACTTTTAATTGAAAATATTGAAAAGTAGTCACTTACATGTAAACCCCAGAAGAAAAGAAAGCGAAATCACCTTACAGAATTTCAAAACAAAATCAGATGCATAAAACGTAGTGTAATTCTCTAAAAACTCAAAGAGAACTCTGGGAAAAAATAACCTTAAAAATATGTCTGAACGGCTGCATAAGTATCATATATATATAATCGAAATGAAAAACCCTAAAAACATAATTCATCCACACAAATCAACCTGCTGTGGTCCGAACCACCCGTGTGTCCTTCATCTTCACTTCGTGCTTTGCTTTTCCAGCCTTATTCTTGATCTGGTCTGAACCTGGCATCAAGGTGTCTAGACCACAAGTTCCTTTTCATCATTTGTATCATTTTCCTTGCTTCTAATTTTGATTATTTCCTTTTCTTTTCTGCATTTTAGAAATAAACCAAATAAGTGATAAAAATAGCAAAATTCATAAATTTATTGACTTAATGCATGAAATAAAAATTATGGAGTTTGTAATTACACTTTTCAAGTGTAATTAGGTGACTCTATAATTAGCCGATAGATCAATTAAGATGCCTAAGGGTATCTTAGAAGATGTGCCTGTTTAGGTGGATAAGTCTTGCTTACCAATGGATTTTATAGTATTAGACACTCAGCCTACCTCGCTAGGAGCTACCCTTCCAGTTCTTGTGATTTTAGGCAGACCATTCTTAGCAACTTCTAATGCCTTGATAAACTGTAAGAATGGATTAACGAATATATCATTTGGGAATTTGAGTGCGGAGATGAATATTTTCAAGGTTACTAGGTAGCTAGTGGAGGAGGAGAGTGATTTGAGGGAAATAGACTTGATTTAGACTGTTTTTGAAGAATATTTGAAAAGGAGTTTATAGAGGATCCGCTTAAGAAGATGTTGACTCTAGAAGAGAGGAATGATTTGTATAGAGATGAGGTGGAGGATGAGGAAGTTTTGGAGGTTCTTAGTTGACTAGATAGTGCACTTATCATATTTATAGGACAATCTAGTTCAGCTATAGAAACTTTAAAGCCTTCTTTAGTTAAGCTAGTACCATCAGTAAAGAAACCTCTTAAACTTGATAGAAAGCCCCTTCTTAATGAATTGAAGTACATGTTCTTAGGAAAAGATGAGTCATATCTAGTTGTTATACCTTCTAGATTAAGCTCAGACCAAGAAGAAAGGTTAGTTGAAGCCTTGAGAGACCATAAGAGAGCAATTAGGTGGACCATTGCTGACCTGCATGGGATTAGCCCCTTTAAATGCACACACTTCATTTATTTAGAAGAGGGAGCTAAACCAGTTAGACTATCTCAGCGTAGGCTTAATCTAAGTATGAGGGAGGTTGTTAGGGTAGAAGTCTCGAAGCTTTTAGATGCTAGGATCTTATATCCCATTTCTAATTCCCAGTAGGTGAGTCTCAACCAAGTCGTTCCCAAGAAGTCTGGAGTCACAATAATTAAGGATGATAAGAATGAGCATGCGCCCACTAGAATTCAGACTGGTGGTATATGTGCATTAACTACCGAAAGCTTAATGCCATGACTAGAAAAGACGACTTTGTTTTACTATTCCTTGACCAAGTCTTAGAAAGGGCAGTGGGACAACCATACTATTACTTTCTTGATGGTTATTTAGGATATGATCAGATTGAAATTGCCTTAACAGACAAGGATAAGACCACCTTTACTTACCGCATTAGAATCTTTACTTATAGGTGCATGCCCTTTGGGTTGTGCAATGCCCCAGCCACATTCTAGAGGTGTATGATGAGGCACATATGGGCCCTATGCTCTAGGAAGCCTTCACTTTGGGTCAAGTGGTGTCATTCCAACTTACTCAAAGGGAAGTGTTTTTGGGAGATAAAGCCACCTTCAGATTGCTCATGGACTTGGAGGAATTTGCTCAAGCTCAGGGAAGAAGCAATCGGCCTATCATACTACAAAGTGGGCAAGGGTAACTCTATATCTCTTTGGTACTCTAATTGGCATCCTCTTGGACCTTTAATCCCAAGATATGGGGCAAGACTAGCCTATGATGCTGGTTTGCCAAAAGATGCTAAAGTGGATAGAATTGTGGTCCAAGGTACTTGGAAATGGCCATACCCGTGTACATGGGAGCTAAGGGAGATAATCCTTGAGCACCCCCCTAGCTACTATCCGGATGCTAATCTAGAGGATAAATTCTTTTGGAAGGCATCAAGAAGTGGAGCTTACACTACGGCTGCAACATGGAATGCAATAAGGGAAAAAGGAAGCAAGAAACCTTGGCATCATCTAGCTTGGTTCCCTCAACACATACCCCGACATAGCTTTATACTTTGGCTTGCTATTAATGGTAGGTTAAGTACGAAGGAAAGGATGTTGAGTTGGGGAATGAGCATAGACCCTACTTGTGTGCTATGTGGTAATGCCTTTGAAACCCTTGACCATCTTCTATTCATGTGCCCATTCTCAGCCGAATTGAGGGGTACCATTTTGTGCAAATGCTCCATCATCAAACCTCTACAACCTTGGAACTTGGAAGTCTCTTGGGCCATGGGTAAATTCAGTGGAAAGCAAATCAGCCACATTATATGTAGAATTGCTTGGGCCGGCCTTGTCTACCACCTTTGGGAGGAAAGGAATAGCCGAATTTTCAAAGGGCAAGCTTCATCCGTGGCAACCATTGAGCAAAGGATAATGCATGTTGTTAGAACTAAAGTCTCTCAATCTAATGTTAAGTTGATCAATGTAGATTCTAGTCTACTTGACAATTGGGGAATCCATTAGTTACTTACTTTTTGTTCACGGGGGTATGCCCCCAAGATATTGTACATAACTTTCCCATATAATCCAAATCTATACTTACTTACCAAAAAAAAAAAAAGGTGTATGATGAGTATATTTTGTGATATGGTTGAGGATTGCTTAGAGGTTTTCATGGATGATTTTTCCATCTGTGGTGATAGTTTAACATGTGTCTTAAGAACTTAGGAAAAGTGTTGACTAGATGTGACAAGAAGAATTTATGCTTAACTAGGAGAAGTGCCAATTTATAGTCACTCAGGGTATGGTCCTAAGTCATATAGTGTCATCTAAGGGGATATAGGTTGATAAGGTTAAAATAGAAACCATTACAAAGTTGCCCACCCTAAATCAGTTAAGGACATTAAATCTTTCCTTGGACATGTAGAGTTTTATTGTAGATTTATAGCTTTCTTTAGTACTATTAAAAAAAACCCTTGACCCATCTTCTATAATAAGATGTGCCATTTGAATGGACGTTTCAATGTCAAAAGAGTTTTGAGAAGCTTAAGGAGAATCACATCCACACCCATTATGCAGGCACCTGATTGATCTTTACATTTCGAATTAATGTGCGATGTGAGTGACTTTGGTATAGGAGCAGTGTTGGGTCAACGAGTATATAGAAAACCCTATGTCATTTATTATGGAAGTAAGACCTTGAGTGATGCGTAGTTAAACTATTGCACAACTGAGAAAGAGAGTTTGGTAGTTGTTTTTGCTCTTGACAAGTTTAGATCTTATCTAGTCGAGTCTAAGGTGATTGTGTACACAGATCATGTTGTTTTTAGGTACTTGCTCACCAAACAAGATGCCAAGCCTAGACTTATCCATTGGATTCTCATCATTTAGTGGTTTGACTTAGAAATTAGAGACAAGAAAGGAGTAAAGAATGTACTGGCTTATCACTTGTCATGGCATGGTTACTTGGGCAAAAACTGGCACACTTTGATCCACCCATAAATGAACACTTTCCTAATGAACAATTGTTTGAGGTGAGCACAATGTCACACGATCATATACCCTGGTATATAGATATTGCAAATTATTTAACTACTGGATTGACTCCTACTTATTGGACTTTACTTGACCGCAAGAAATTCTTTTGGAATGTTAATTTTTGTTTTGGGATAAACCATATCCTTTTAAATATTATTCTGATCAAGTAATTAGACGATGCCTCCCAGACCATGAGACTTAGAGTATAATCACTTTTTATCATACCCTAACTTGTAGCGGTTACTTCTCTGCGAAGAAGACCGTCACTAGCCAAACATGTTTAAGGATTTTTTTTTCTTCTGCATAACTTGTGATCATTGCCAAAGGTTAGGAGCTTTGACTAGATAGAACATGATGCCTCTCAATCCAATTTATATAATTGAAATTTTTGATTGTTGGGTGATAGACTTCATGGGACTCTTTACTAGTTCCTTTGTTAATGAATATATCCTTATGGCTATTGATTTTGTGTCTAAATAGGTAGAGGCAGTTCCAACTCAAACAAATGACCGTAAGGTGGTATAAAACTTTTAAAAGATAATATATTTTCCTGTTTTGGAATGCCCCGTGCCATAATTGGTGATGGGGGAACCCACTTTTGTGATAGACCTGTGGGTATTCTAATGCAGAAATATGGGGTTTTACATAAAGTTGAAACTGCCTATCACTTGCTGAGTTGGCCAACCAAGAGATAAAAGGAATTTTAGAGAAAATTGTAAATCCTAATAGAAATGTTTGCTCCTTAAGGTTGGTTGATGCAATGTGGGCTTACCGCATATCATATAAAACCATCCTAGGGATGTCCCCATATCGGCTGGTTTATGGTAAGACATGCCATCTTTTAGTAGAGATGGGGCATTGAACCTATTGGGTAATACGATAAATGAATGAAAGTGTAAATGAAGCAGGGCTCTATAGGAAACTCCAACTCAGTGAATTGGAGGAAATTAGGGAGGACACATTTGAAATCTATCAAGTCTCAAAGGTTAAAATGAAAAAAACTTCATGATAATTATTACATCCAAAAGAAATTCTTGTGTGTTGATCAAAAGGTGTTATTATATGACTCCAAACTTTATTTGTTTCCTGGGAAATTGAAATCTAGGTTAGTTGGTCCTTTTGTAGTCAAATCCATCTTTGAGAGTGCAGCATGTGAAATTAAAGAGCCAAAAGATGGGCATGTGTTGAAAGTAAATGGCTTATCTAAAGAATCTTCTGGCTAAAGTTGAGGCGTGGGACCTTAAGGACCCATTTCCATTTGATTAAAATGATTGATGGGATGATTTGTACAATAGTGTAGATTAGTTCTTTTTGTTTTTCACTTCTTCAGTTTCAAGAAAGCATGTGATTTGTAGAATCTTATTTCCATCACTTCATTATTCATTAAGCCTATCATGTTTGCATAATTTGATGATATTCAAGTTGGAGGGAGAAGAAGATGAGTTATACTAATCTACTTTGTTTAGTCTTAATGTTCATAATTTCAGATTGATTTCAATGGACTGTAGTAGATTAAGGTAATTTCCAACCATACTTGTTTTTTGGAATTTCTAGTATTATGAGTATTGAGGACAATGTCAAATTTAAGTTGGGAGGAAGAAACCTTTGGTTTCACATTTGGAGGTTATTGATTTTTTGATTGTGAACATTAGGAATAAACATGCATGCTTAGTTAACAAAATCATAAAAATTGAAAAAATTTGAAAATTTTTTGTTAATTTTAGGATAAATTGAGTATTTTATTGAATTTTTGAGTCAAATAGAGGTAATTAGTGTTTAAGGGTTTTTAGTTTTGGTGACAAGTAAACTTACATTCTTGGTGAATATTTATTGAGCTGGAGGAAGGTCATTAAAATTGAATCAAAAGCAAAGAAAAAAAAAATTTCTATACAAATTTTGTTTGGATGCATGTTCGGACAATAAAGTTGTCCGCGCCCATGTTCGAACCATCGGGAATTTTCTAGCCTATAAATAGAACACTTCAAAAATTTTGGGGTTCAAATTCCTTTGATACCGGTACTTGTGCAGCCCTCTGTGAGAACTTGTTGAGCGATTAAGAGTCTTCTTCTATTTAGACAAACCTTTGTGCTAATGTTGGTTCTAACAACAGAAAGTACAGAGGAATAAGGAGTAGAAAAAATTTACCATCAAAAATTGATTCAAACACATATTCGAACAAACCTTTGTCCCAACACAGGTTCAAACAATAGAAGCGATGAGAAGAGAAGATGGAAGAAAAAAATCTTAGAAAATCTTGTTCAGATGAATCTTCGAACCATATTTTGTTTGAACCTGCGTGCCAACAATAGAAGATTAAAGACAATTGTGAAGCAAAAACTAGTCTAAGTATGAAGACCTTGTTCGAACATTGGTTCGGACAAACACGTGTTCTAACGTGCGTTCAAGCAATAGTGAAGGAGACAAAGATCAAGTGAAGGAAAAATTTTAAGTGTGGAAAGGAGATTTGAGCAAACATTCGAACCATGATTTATTAGAACACGCATCCTAACTATAGAAGGATTGCCAATGTTCTAGACGCAGAAATCAAGTAAGTCCCAAAAATGTGTTTCAACACTTCTTCGAACTAAAAGTTTATTCGAACATTCATCTAGACCAACTTGTGTTCTAGAAAATTTTGTAATTCATTTATGATTCTGAAGGGTAATTTTGTACTTACAAGATGTAGACTATAAATACTCAAAGATTGGTCGTTTGTAGGAGGTTTTTATTATATACAATTCAGTTTCCTTCAGTATTCATTGTAGAGAGAAAGAAATATAGAGAGAAACCAGATCTAGAGGTTGTACTTCAATTTAATTTTACATCAAATTGTTATATTCATGGCTAGATTTTTCATTGATTTGATCATTTTCAATTCAATCATGAGTGAGTAGTTGTTCTCTCTTGGATTCAAGGCAAGATTTATAGATGAATCATGTACGTTTTTAACGAATTATGCTTAACATTTCATATTTCTTCTTTCAAAGTTCAACTGATGTGTTAATTTGGGTTCTTTTGAATTGAGAGTTGAAATTTCAATAGAAATCTAATTTGTTTGGTTTATATGCATTATATATATAAACTTCCAATTAGAATTTTCCTGCACATCCTAATGATTTGTATGTAGATTGCTAAGTTTAGATGTCATATGTATGAAGTATGAATTCTACACATTAGATGTTTGATTTAAGTTCTCAACCAAGATTTTGTTGTTTAATTTCATAATCAATTCAACCATCTTTTGTTCTAAATTGCTATTCATATTAAAATCTTCTGATCTATAGTTTTAAAGTATAGATTAAGTAGTTCATTAACCTTGAAAATTTATATAATTCACTATAACCTTGTTTTGGATCCAAGACTTTTGTTAAATTGTTTTAATCGCAACTCAAAACAAACCACAATTCCAATTTCAAACACAAATTCTATCATTCATTGTGAGGTCAATTTTTGGTTAAGATTTTCCAATTCAATTTGTTCATCGATTGACACAATCTGATACTCACCTGTTATTGTGCTTCAACTGAGCCCCTACACTTGGAGTTGAGTCGATATTAATTAACACTGGATCAGAGTATGCAAGATGGGTTCACTTGGTGTTCTTGGTTTTTATGGCCAAATGTTAAGTTCTTGTTTGAGATTATTGGATTTGCTTTAAGATTTCCTAAGATCTCACTCAGGTGATATTACAATAACTTGGTGTGTTAGACTCAAGTTTCTGCATCAACATTACTTTGGTTAAAGTGTTTACATAAAAGTTTAAGCTATATCTATTAGGTGTTTGATTCAATGTTTCAACCAAGTAGAAATGAATTTTCCATAACTCTTAAAGCTAATTCAATTTTCTCTCAACATGGTGGTTTACTTCTAGTTCGGTACCTATAGAAATCACACTTAGGTTGTTAAGATCTTGAGTCCATATGCCATGCATGCATATGGGTTGCTTGGTTCAATAGCACATTTGAGTAGAAAACACTTTCAAATGCCTAACTGACATTGAATTCTCCTATTTCACACTTCAAAGCTAAATCCTCCAATTCAATGGTGCTTTTATTGCCATTGAGTTAAGTTTATTTGTAATGCCATAAGGATTCATCAATATGCCACTAGGATTCATCAATATGCCACTATAAGAGTTCATTTGGGATTAACCCTTTACTTCTTTTGCATTTTAATTTGCTTATCTTTCTAATTATCATATTTTTAGGTTCAATCTTTTAATTTCTAAGTTTTTAATTTAATGTTTTAAGTTCTTGTAACCAAGCCATTTCTAATTAAAAAGAAAAAAAAAAAAAACCTTGTTCTTTTGTTTTTCAAATTTTTTGTGAAGTCAATTCTCTTTCAAAACAACCTTCCAGTTCAAACTTAACCCCTCTCTAAAAAAAAAAGAAAAAAGGAACAACTTCCAATCCTACTACGGAAGCCTTTAAGCTCCCCATGAAGATGACTTAGCACTTTTGGTTTTAAAAATATATTGCACCTTCTATACTTGAGAGTAGAATCGAACACAATATTTGTGAGGGATCACATATTAACTTTTTTACCTATATTAAGAGTCCCGAGAGGGACATCAGTTGTGAATGAATAGATTCTGTCACAACTCTTATTTGTTCCCTGATCACACCATTCTTCCTTATTATTTTTAATAAGTAATTGAAGTAACTGATGCAACATAATGTTGTTATCGCGTTATTTAAAAAGTAAGCAATTTTCAATGATCAAAATGCCCAATAAATAATATGTAGAGTCTATTAAATTAGAGGAAAAAGATTATCTATCATATAATTTTTATTTTAAAATAAATTATATCAACTATAGTTAATAACTTTTTGCATTTGATGCATGATAAAAAATTAAAATTTTACGGACAAATAGTCGTTTGCAAGTATAAAGATTATAAACTATTAATAAAGCATAATGTCACGCCCCGGATCTCACGACCCGAGGGGTAAGTGACAAACACACATAACATGCACTAACATAGCCACCCATAATCAGAGCAACGCAACATCAACTAGTGAGCCCAAGACATAAGATTAGATAACATAAGTTAAACCTTGACTGTTGCCGGGTCACATACTCTATACTCCATTAATACATAACTTAAGCCTTAAGGCCATTACAACCAAATCGAATACGTCTAACATTGTACAATATTACAATTCCAAATGAAATTTATACTAATGACCAAAAGCTTTGCTAAGCTTAGTAAGGCTCATGCACACACTTTCAGTCCAACCCCATTAGCCCACCTGATTGTTATGGCTTGTTCCTGCATCAAAATCTATAGAGACGTGAGCACGGGTCCACTTGTGCCTGCGATGTCTCAAACAAACATATATGGTATGCAATCTAGTCATGCAATGATGTTCAGGTAAGGTTAGCCACTTCAACATTTTCTAGAGTCATAACATTACATTAACACAACAAGTAGCCAAATTTAGGTAAAAACATATGTTCATTCAACAATGCCATAATTTAAGATTCGATTTCGGTTAATGCTTATGTTTTGCAATTCAATCCTTAATTCAACTCACATTTCATCAACATTTCATCACCTAACCATTATTCAATCAAATAACCATACTCACGTCATCATCTGTTCATCAATACATTGCATAACCATAACCACACAAGTTATCGGGGGATGGGCGCATACACGTCATCGTCTTTTATGGGCTAATACTCAATGAAAATGATAAACCGACGTCGCCGTTTAGGATCGCCGTCCAGGGCCATGAGGAGCCAAAACACATACAATGTTGTGGGCTACTAACCCATTGGCATTGACACCAAACCCTGCGTAAGTTCCGGAACTCTAAACTCAAGGGTAATCTCAAAACCCTTCCTATTTCCGCACCCCACCACGGCCCTCGGCACGCAAACAACCATTTATCACATTCCACTCTCATCTATCACGGGTTCACATTCATGATCATATACTATCCAACAACACATGTCAATGTTTCGGTTCATCCCAAGGCTCGTCACATATCAACATTAATCAAACCTTATTAAACATTCAACATTTAACATCATATTGAATTTGAGTCTCTTTGTTAATTCACAATTTACTTAATCAATCACATGTTTATAGACCTCAACATTTAGTTTACATCAAGACATAATCACAATTCTACTCGATTAAGACTCTTATCTCAAAGTAATCTTCCAATTCATTTCATTCAAGGTAACATTCATTCACCCTTACAAGTTAAATCCCATTAGGTTAAGATAACAAATCCTTAATCACTTTTAGAACACATTTCCCTTTCTAAATCCATGCAATTAATCAAATAAAATTTTCATGCAAAAACATGTTACTAAACTCTTTCATAAACCTAAGGTAGAAAGTCAAAGTAAACAAAGTCAGGAATTAGACCTAGACTCGGTGGGCGCCCAAGCTGGCACTCAGCTGTGCGCCCAAGGGCTTGTGTGCCCATACCTTGTGCGCCCAAGGAGGCCGAGCGCCCGTGTCTTAGGCGCCCAACTGTGTCTCTCTCGTGCGCCCACAGTTTGGTCCAAGTTACGGGTTTCATGCTATGTTTTCTGGTTTCTTGGTTTTTTCACACTTGGGACCTCAAATTGACTAGGTTTAAGTTAAGATACCTAAAATTTCACGTTTCTATCATCAACATATGACTCTTAGGCACCAAAGGAAACCAACAATTTGAGTTTTCACCAACCAAAAGTCAAGTTATGGATCAAAACACCATTTTCATTCTCTCAACCTATACATACATATATATGTGTATATAATTTCCAATACCTTCCATGAATGTAACCAACACTTAAAAAGGTTTCTCTAATGGTATTCTAGTCTTTGTTACACATCACACATGTAAGAATGAGGCATTAAATCCCTACCTCAAGTTGAAAGAAGATGGATCAATTAGATGGTATCTCCCGATTCCAAGCTCTCAAACTTTGATGAGCTCTAACTCTTCATCCTTTCATCCAAACTACAAATAAATCACATAGAAAGGTTCCTTGAGGATCCAATTACACTCTTGTACGATTAATTTGATTTCCATGCAAGCTAGAAGAACTTACCTTAAATTTTTCTACTCGGTTTCTCTTCTTCTTTCTTGTTCTCTTCTTTTGCTTCTCTGCCGGTCTCTTCCTTCTCCCAACAATATCTCTCTCTCTCTCTCTCTCTCTTGCATCATACATACAAAAATATATATATTTAACCAATATTTTAATCATCAACAGTAGAATTCAGACCTCCTTATCACCCCTAGGCTAGATATAGACTCATAGGTGTAAGGCTCGGCCGAAAATTTCAGAGCAACCCATGCTTGTCAAATTTATTGTTCCTTGGGTGCCCAAGCCCTTCTTAGGTGGGCGCCCATTCCTTGTGCACCCAAGGTGTCCTTCTCCTGCACTCCTGCTAAATGCCATCTTTTGATAACTTAGCTCACCCCTTTCAAAGTTCTCAACTCTAAGATACCATTAATGACACATACCACTAAATTAACACACATTCTTCTAAAATACATCAAAAACTTTATATTTATGTTAATACAAAATCCGGGATATTACACATAACGAAGTGACAATTATGGTGGAAAAATATTAATAATTGCATAAGCATTTGAAGAAGTTCAAGAATCATAGTATTTTCTTAATTGAAGATGACAAAATATAACAAGAATGAAAAAAAAAAAAAAAAAGAAGGATAATAATGATAACTCAAACCAAATTTAAAAAATTAAATAAAAAAGTGAAAAATAAAATAAAAGTTGAGAATGAGTCACTACTAAGTTTTTTTTTTTTTTTTAAATTCAAATAACAATTAGATGGTACCTAGTTGTATCTTTTAATTTTATTTTTATTTTTCACTCTATTCTCACTTTTAATTTAATTAGTATATGAGTTGTTCTATGTTTTCATAAACTATTCACAAGCTCAAACAACATTATTTCTTCCGCATGCATAATTAAAAGTTTGCTTATATTTAAAAAAAATGTTTTGGAGAGATGTAAGCTAATAAAAATATCTAAATATTGATACAATTTGTCAAAATGGATGACTATATTTGTCAAAACGGATAGCAAGGGAAGGCCCGGAAGGGATTTAACTAAATCCTAACCTCATCTTAATGAAAAATACTCTTCTTATAATTTCATTCATATACGAATCCGTGATTGATTAAAATCCTTCGTTCCATTCCCATCCCATTCAATTAATTGAATTCAGCAAGTTAAACTATCTCAAACCTCAAAAATAAAATAAATTTTATTAAAATATTAAAATAATACAAATTTTATGAATACTATTATAACATGGAATAAATATTGAAAACATTTTATTATATAATCAGCGTGAGTTCGAACTAGAATAATCAAAATTATGATGTGTCCTGCACCTGCTTTGAAATTTTATTATTTATCTCTTATACACTTTGAGTTTTATAATTTAAACTTCACAGTCTTTTTATTTGAATTAGGGTGAATCGAGAAATTATATTTTTTATATAAATAATTATATATACTATTTTGATGATATTTTAATTATATAATTTTACGATAATTAAAAAGTTAATATATCAAAATGATTATAATATGATGTATTATTACATTGCACTACATTTAAACTAGTGTTATGCTATTTCAAAAATACTTAGATCTACAAATATTTCAAAATTATTGAATGACACATACCACTAAATTAACACACATTCTTCTAAAATACATCAAAAACTTTATATTTATGTTAATACAAAATCCGGGATATTACACATAACGAAGTGACAATTATGGTGGAAAAATATTAATAATTGCATAAGCATTTGAAGAAGTTCAAGAATCATAGTATTTTCTTAATTGAAGATGACAAAATATAACAAGAATGAAAAAAAAAAAAAAGAAGGATAATAATGATAACTCAAACCAAATTTAAAAAATTAAATAAAAAAGTGAAAAATAAAATAAAAGTTGAGAATGAGTCACTACTAAGTTTTTTTTTTTTTTTTTTTTAAATTCAAATAACAATTAGATGGTACCTAGTTGTATCTTTTAATTTTATTTTTATTTTTCACTCTATTCTCACTTTTAATTTAATTAGTATATGAGTTGTTCTATGTTTTCATAAACTATTCACAAGCTCAAACAACATTATTTCTTCCGCATGCATAATTAAAAGTTTGCTTATATTTAAAAAAAATGTTTTGGAGAGATGTAAGCTAATAAAATATCTAAATATTGATACAATTTGTCAAAATGGATGACTATATTTGTCAAAACGGATAGCAAGGGAAGGCCCGGAAGGGATTTAACTAAATCCTAACCTCATCTTAATGAAAAATACTCTTCTTATAATTTCATTCATATACGAATCCGTGATTGATTAAATCTTTCGTTCCATTCCCATCCCATTCAATTAATTGAATTCAGCAAGTTAAACTATCTCAAACCTCAAAATAAAATAAATTTTATTAAAATATTAAAATAATACAAATTTTATGAATACTATTATAACATGGAATAAATATTGAAAACATTTTATTATATAATCAGCGTGAGTTCGAACTAGAATAATCAAAATTATGATGTGTCCTGCACCTGCTTTGAAATTTTATTATTTATCTCTTATACACTTTGAGTTTTATAATTTAAACTTCATAGTCTTTTTATTTGAATTAGGGTGAATCGAGAAATTATATTTTTTATATAAATAATTATATATACTATTTTGATGATATTTTAATTATATAATTTTACGATAATTAAAAGTTAATATATCAAAATGATTATAATATGACTGTATTATTACATTGCACTACATTTAAACTAGTGTTATGCTATTTCAAAAATACTTAGATCTACAAATATTTCAAAATTATTGAATTTCACCCCCCCCCCCAAAAAAAAAGAACAGCTAGCAACTATATGGACACGACGTCGTTTGATTGTCAGATTTCAAGAGTCGTGGGTAGTTTCGGTCTCGAAGCATATTCTTGCTCTTTGGTCTCAGTCTCGTTGTTTCTTCGTCTTCACTGCTCTCTCTCTCACTCTGTCTCTCTGTCTCTCTCTCTAGCTAGAAAAGGCTTTGGACGCAACGATGGCGGCGTGGACAGCTGCGGCTCGTCAAGCTACGAATCTCGCTTGGCTCTCCTCTGCCAAGTCGGTTGCTTCGACCGGCCAAGCCGTCAACTTAATCCAGCGGCGTCGTCTTGCCGGTGGCGGTGGTAACCTCCTATTTCTTTCGACCATAACCAGTCCAGTCCGTAATTTTGTTTTTATGCAACTTCAGATCTCATTCGCTTGTTGCCGTAGCCACGTGTTTGTGTTTAAAAATTCTTGTATTAGGGCTCTCTCTCTCTCTCTCTCTCTCTCTCTCTCTCTCTCTCACACACACACACACACACACACACACACACACACTCATGTGACAGTAAACAACCTCTCAGCGTGTGAGTTTGTTACTTGGGATTTTTGTGATTCGTGAAATGAAGCATTGATGATTTGCTTTGGAGCTCGGAGGATAAATCAATTAGGCTCCACATAGAAAATCAATAAATTAAAGGTCTTGAATGGGTTGCCTTGCTGCAGTAACATTGAAATTACTTGATTAAAGGAATTTGATTTTCAATTTCTAATGCTGTAGAGTCCTTAATGGCTAAACCCCTCTATGGTATGGACCTTATGTTTGCTCTTCTACTTGAAAACATAGTTTAAAGTTTAGTTGAGCTTGTATTTATAGTTTTGAAATAATGAAACTAATTATTTATGTCAAAGTCTCAAATAAAGATTTGATATGGATTTCAACTTGAAAAGAGTTTTTTGTTATACTTGGCATTTATGATTCAGGCAGTATATAAATCATAACAATATAGTTCTAAATTAATATAAAGTTTAGCCTCAAATCCATTACATTATATGTTTAATATTATTTAATGATTTGAGTTGTACCCTGTGAGTATCTGAATTATTTATTTGGCTTGGGTGTTTTGGAGATTGAATGCTACTAAGTAATAAGATCATTCTGCTGGTGGAAAAATCAAAGCTTCTCCAACAAACCAGTTAAGATTTTGTTTTTAGTCATTGATATTTATAAGTTGCTTGTATTGCAGACCATCATGGACCTCCAAAGGTGAACTTTTGGCAGGACCCAATGAACCCGTCTAAATGGAAAGAAGAGCATGTGAGTGTTATTTTTATTCGTTTTCTTTTTATGACACTTGATAAGTATGTAGCATGTTTCTGGTGTCTCTTTGTCATTCTCCAAATTTGAGTGGTGTTGCAGAGATTTCTACACTGGTGGACTCAATAACAAATTCTCCTTCAATATATAATTATAGTTTCTTACTTGGGCTCTATGTCCCATTTGTGGTACTCAAGTTACATTACGAAAAATAATATTGAGATCCACTTAATGTTGTTGCTGCAAAATATCTGACGTGTGTGCATTTAAGAAAATTTTATCTTTGAAAGTTCAGAATTCTCAACCTCACTGCAATAGTATAGTTTATATTGGAAGCTGCTATCAGAGAGCCAAGTTGATGGCTCCATATAATGTTACAAGAAATTATTTATGGATTTAATGTGTTTTGTTTTAGTTTTACGATATGGTATCTTATAGCTGATTATCTACGACATATTCTTTAAAAAAAAAAAAAGTACGTTGATAACCTTTGCCTGCATTTGGTTGCTGAGCTGGTATCAACCCAACCTTAGTTCTTTACTTCTTTGTACCTTTTCCGACCAATGTCCCAAGACAATATCCCATCCAAAACTGTTTTAGTCAACATAGATTTGGTAAAATCAACAAAGTAAAAGGTTCTATGCATTTAGTGGTTTTGACTTTTACATTGCTTTCAGTAGGTTTTGAATTATTCCTTCCCATGTGAGAATTTGGATCCGAATTTTTTGTCTTTTACCATTGCATTTGATTTAGATTTAGGAAATTAGAGTAGTGTTCTTTTAAACATAATGTTCATTAATAAAGGCTTCCGGTAGTACTTTTAGAGAAATTTAATCTTGTATACGAACCTTTCATTCCATACTCTACCAGATTGTGAGTCTGCTATTGCATATGTTTATATTATCTTGAAATCCTATATCTGCTATTGCATGTGTTTATATTATCTTGAAATCCTATCTTTCCAAATTCTGTGAGAAAAATAGACAATGAAGGATCCTAGAAGATCTATGCCATTTGTCTTGGATATTGATGTTTCTCTCATCACGATTTGCTTGGTGGAATGTTCCAGTACAATTTTCTTGTTGTCAAATTCATTATATTTCTTAAGACCTGAGTTCGATTCCCACTAACAAAAATTTGTTTTATTTTTAGTTTAGTTCTTAGCAGAATAGTTTCTTTCCTTTTCTGTCTTGTTACTTTTGCAACTTCACTTCCTTTGTGACTTGGCTTATTTATTTGTTAGTGTTACATTTTAACAGTCACATAGAATAGATCTTGGATCCATGCTGATGTGTAACAATTTTTCCCCAAACTCCTTATCTTTTGCAGTTTGTGATTGTCTCCCTAACTGGTTGGGGCTTACTTTTCTATGGGGGATACAAGTTCTTCACGCGGGGCAAGAATGAAAGGAAGGAAGAGGTACTTTATTTGTATGATTTTTTTCTTAAACAAGTGAATATATTGATCTCAGTCAAACTTGCACCTTTATGGTAGCAGCAGCCTATTCAGATAAAAAAAAAATCTTGACAATTGGAATGGATTATTTGAACATTTTATCATTTAAAATATGCTGAGACATTTCATGCATCTTGAAATCAAGAAGGATTTTTTGTGTTGATGAATTAGCTCCTTTTTGTGTGAGTGCACGGCATCATGCATCATTCCTTTCTTGCCAAAACTACGAGGAATCCTTTTATTTTTATTTTTATTGCCTCTAACTTGTCGTCTTTTTGCAGAAAGTTGGAGAAGGATCGCATTGAGTTATGGTTTCTCTCCTTGAGGAATGATAGTGCTTTGTTCCTGCTTGATGAATTATGAGGTTGTTCTAAGTCATTAGACACTCCAGTTTTGGTGGTTGTACATGGAACAGTTTGAGAATGAAGGGATGTGTATGGAACTTAACATTGACTTGTGCCATTTTGACATTCTGACAATGTTATCCGGGAGTGTCAAATTATCAATAATCTGCAGACCTCTGTTTCTTGCAAAGAATTTGATCAGCATAAACTGATGTCCTTTTGGTGGAAACTTTTTAAATTGTTAATATGTTATATTGCCCTTTTCTCCGCAAAATGTCGTTTTTCATGTCATTAGCATTCAAATTTGCTTCTTCAATAGGAGGTCCTGGGTTCGGTTTCCTCCTCATGTTCTTACAAAATACCAAAAGAAGTCTAATTGCACGATTGAGATTGCTGCAGTCTACCCTTTATCATGGCAGACAATCTGACCTTTGAGTTGGTTGTCAATGGCCTGACAGTTGGGCAAAAGCTCTAGGTGTATAATTATTTCATCTTGGGAAAACAACACACTTGTTACGCCATTCATCATCTCTGCACGACACTGAAATTCCACCATGCAATCCTTATTTTGAGTTATAGGCCCATTTGACAGAGCTGCTAATTTTTAATTCCTGTGTTCAATTGTTGTTTTCAATTTCAATTTTTGTATTGAATTTTTGATTTATAGTTTAAAAATATTAAAAAAAAAACTTAAAAACACTTGTACTAACAATATTTGTAGAGATGTCTATGGGATAGGAAGTATTTAATTTAATTGAATCGAATGAAAACATATTAAAAAACTTTCTAATGAGATTGGAACGAGTTAGAAATTAAAGTTTAATATTTGTATAGGTATGGGATGGGTTTAAGATTTGCTTGCTAGATATATAATATCTATTTAGGCTTACAAGATACGTTTATGTTTACAGGATATCTGTTAAGTATTTGTTTAATGCAATAGAATAAATTATATATTTATATAATATATTTGTAGAGATGTCTATGGGATAGGAAGTACTTAATTTAATTGAATCCAATGAAAACATATTAAAAAACATTCTAATAAGATTGGAACGAGTTTGAAATTAAAATTTAATATTTGTATAAGTATGGGATGGGTTTAAGATTTGTTTGCTAGATATATAATATCTATTTAGGTTTACAAGATACGTTTATGTTTACAGGATATCTGTTAAGTATTTGTTTAATGCAATATAATATATTACATATTTATATATTTATAATTTTATCTCTAAAAGAATATAATATAATATATGACTTTTTTTTTTAATTTGTAATTTTGTTGAATATTTTAAATTTTTACTTTTTTACTTTGTTTAAGTATAAAACGATGAAACTTGAGGTAGAAATGTTAAGATTTGTCTTTGTTTGATTTTCTTTGTAATTCTTTTATTGATAAATTTGAATCCCCTCCACCCTCCCCCCCCCCCCCAAAAAAAACATGTGGATCACATAACTACGTGTTAAACTTGGAGGTTGACTAATCAAATTGTTTAGTTTAATAAATTTGACATTTTTGTTGCTTGCTAATTTTTTTATTTTTTATTTCAAATCAAATCTTTAATAAATAATCTAATCAATTGTGCATAATTGAATTTTGTGAGTTTGGGACGAATTTAGCAGGATTGGGACTAGAGAGGTTTGTGATTTTAACTTAAAAAATAACTGAGTTTGGAATGATAACGGTAAGCAAAAATAAATAAATAAATAAGTTCGATAATGGGCAGATGCTCCACCTATTTACATCCCTAAATATTTGTTAGTTAGTAATTATATTGTTGAAAGAATAACCAGCAACCAAAGGTAAGTAGCGATCAGTAGTAAAAGCAGTGACTGAAAGTTAGTGGCAGATGGCAAAGATAGTGACTAAAGACGAAGTTGGCAGTCAACCAATAGTGAAAATTATGATTGATAGTAGAAACAGTGGCCAGCCAGCCATGATCAAAGATGGATCATGGTTAGTAGTGGAGGTGATGAACTGCAACAAATGTGATGGCTAGATGGCGATGGTTAGTAAAATTAGTAATTGTGAAAATTGAAAAGAAAAAACTTAAAGAAAAATTTTTTTTATTTTTTTCATAATTTTTAAAAATTTTGAAAATAATTTTCATCATTTTAGAAACTGAAAATTAAAAACAAATTTACCAATCTAGTTTTTTTGTTAAGTTTTCAAGTTTTGTCAAATGGAGGCTTAAGTTGCCAGTAACCCTTGATCTTATGTATCGTTTGATAAGTAAGAGCTAAATAACTTATTAGTTAATTGGTTTATTTACTTATTTGTAAAATGACCAAATTTATTCTCTTACATTTTAATCATCCTTTAAATTTTTAGGGGCAAAAATGTCTAATTAACAAAAACTAAAATGTTAACTAAAAAAGCCATCTTTTTTTCTTTCCCAAACACCCAAAAAAAAAAAAGTGATTTTTTTTTTTTTAACTAGCTACTAGCTAACTTAAAAAAAAAAAAAAAAAAAAAAAAACACCTATTTTACTTCCCAAATCAAGCCTTAATTCCTTGAAATTTTAAAATGCTAAGGATCATGTTTTGAAGCACAATGTTCTCCAAGGGGTTTGCAATTTTTAGCTGTTAGTTTAGAATGTTGTTCCAATGCAGAAACTCAAATTTAATGCGCAAATTTTTCAGTCAGTCCAGGAAGAATTACAAGTTGATTCAAAAAGTCGTCAATAGCTAATGCATTTGCACAAAGGAACCCATAGAAATCCAAAATTACGTACCTAAAATAGAGGACCAACCTTTTGTTTTGTAAACTGGTTTAACCAAAACTGTCACAACTAAAAATTTTCCTTCTTTCTATGCCTAAAACCAAACAAATAAATACATAGGAATATTAGGAATAACAGATTACAGGGAACATGATGGTGAGAGTTTTGCTACAATTAACATACAACATATCTTAGAGAACACCAAAAAAAAAAACAAAGAAGAAGAAGAAGATTCAGTAAAAGATAATAGATGCAGAACCACTATACTCATATCCTCCCATTAATACCAGTTTCGTTGATTAAGTAGCCAGGTCCAATTTGAGAGCAGAACAAATCTGCATCACAAGGTTATTTGACTTCAGAAGTTGGAATCTATATAAGATATAAGCTGTATAAAAATAAAAACAGAGCAAGGATAGAAATGAAAAGAATGTCAACCAAACTACAACAATCAAACAGATATCATTGAGATAAATATAGAGGCATCGGAGTAAGCAACAAAACATGATCAAAATTTTAGGTTCAAAATGTATAGCAAAATGGTAAGGGGACAGACACAAATATGTTCCAACCCCAGCAACATAAGTTGGTGCAATTTGCTTGTAGATGCAGGGACCAGGCCAATAGACCGGGGCTAAATCCAAACCTAAATACCCGTTTATGACACATGGATATGGATAAAGAATTGTATATCCGAGGGATTTGGACCCAAATCCATAATTTCCTTCACAGATCTAGATATGGATACATCCTACGTGGCCCAATAAGGACTCCTTTACTGGCCTTTGCAGGTATTGTCTCTTAAAGCTAGTATCACTCAAGACTAGAATCTTAAGTTCCGTTTGAACAGCTAGGGTGGCATTTGATTTGCATTTATATTTTCTGTTTTAGGTGATTTATGTTTTTAAAATCCCAAAATAAAGAAAACAGAAAACACATTTGATTTGACATTTTCTTTTTTCTATATTTTGAGATTTTCCTTATTTTGGATGAAAAACACTCAAATGACTTTTTATTATTTTGCATTTATGTGTAAACCCATTTTTTGTTTTTTCAAAACAAATTAAAATTTTGAAAAATTTTGAAAACACAAGTGAGCAAATGTGTTTTGAACTATTTTCTTTATTTTTAAAAACACAATAAAAAATGAGCTCAAAACAGGAATACCAAATAACACCTAGGGATTTTAAATCAATGAATTTAAGGCTAAATTATATTAATATATAAGTAAAAGAGCTAATTTATGTAATAATATACGAAAATTTTATAATAACTACTGTCAAAGTAATGGTGCCACTATTTCATAAAATGATGGAGCTATTATTATAAAGGATTTCAAATAATCATTTTTTTTGTGATGATTTCAAATCCATGAGTAAATCACCATCTGACACGTAAAGATATATTTGAGCAGTTCTCCTTAAAATAATTAGCACTAAATTTCTTAATTTCAAATTCATAAAAACAAACACAACCTTAAAACAATAATTTCTTCTCATCTTGTTCCATTTGAACTAAAAGACAACTAATGGATATAGTGCAGTTAGTCTCTCTAGAACTTTGCTTAGATGTTTATGGTGAAAAATTCCTAGAAGACATTTCCCCATTTTCACTAAGCATTTTGGCAAATTCCTTGAACATCAAGTGTAACTTGTACAAGGGGGAATTTTCTGACCATTTCTAAAGAACACTACCATTCCATCTAGCTACCCCTATCAAATTCCAAGGATCACTTTTCCACTAACTGCCAAAATAAGAAATATCCAGCATATATTGTTGCTTTTAAGAATGCTACATAACATTCTCCTGTAATATTTCCATTAAAAGCCACCTGGGGGGTGGGGGAAAAAGGGTGGAGGGGGGGGATGTGGCGTTGGACCCAAGGAAATTTGATCATTTTGGTTCAAATATTCTTACCATAAGCCAGAGTGTTACAAGAAAATGCTTCATTCCACATCTTTTACTTCAGCTTCGATATCAACAACTGCTGTCGAAAAATCCTTTCCTGCAGAGACAATGGTCACAAAATCTGTCAATTCTTAAGAACCAACAATTCTCCGAAAGCAATGATTTGACTAGAAGAGTAGTTGCTTCATTTACCTGTCCACTTTCTTTTATTCTTTAACATAGAAACTGATGGTGGTGAGCATAACACATGGAGTATCAATTGTGATATTTTGTTAAACTATGTGCAAATTCAAGAAGGGAGTACCTTTCTTCGAGCGAGTGGATAAATCATTGAACGCTTGTCCAAATGTAGTAGGTTGATGGGAAAACTTCACAGGATCCCTTACAAACTCATTGCCTACAACTGAATGAAGCAAAAACATTTTAGACATGAATAAGGAGGTGTGGAAACTACTTGTCATACTATGACAAAAGGATCTAGATGTCTGATATCCAAAATAATGCCCTTTTGATCGCCACCTAGTGCATTGGCGTTGGGCAAAAGGCCAGTAGAAGGCCTCCCATAAAACAAGAATATCTTTTAGAAATTGGTTAAGTGAATATCACCACCATATCTATCTTGTTCACTATGGGAACCCTAGAAAAACATCAAAAACAATTTCCAAAATGTATAAATAAAAAGGAACTTCTAAGGACCAAAATTGACATAAACAAATGGTAGAAGGAGAATACTAAAACTACAAGTTCTGCTGTCTTCATTCTTTTCAGGTAGTGTCAGAAACATTCCTTTGCGGGAAACAAGGAGTTGAAAGCAAAGAAAGCAACATAACAATAAAATATGATTATATCACAGGGTAAACAATTTTTAGACTTAAAGTTAGAAAACAACTGTGTAACAGTCGATGCAACCCATGGTATATAAGCAGTTACGGTAAATAGTCAAGCAGTGACATGCTCAAATAAACACAATCTTTAGTTGCAAATGATTTTGTGAAAATCAAACAGATGAAATGTCAGATACATATGTCACATGGAAGGGTAGTACTTAAAAAGAAGCTGTTACTGCATAATAAAATGCGGGCAGTTAAATGTTTGTCCATCATCATGATGAATTGCAGATGGCCGCACCACTGGGGCAATAAAATTATAAAAGAGATTAATATTGGCCATACTACGGGAAGTTTGGGTAAAAAACAGCATGAGGAATAGGTTAATATGATTTGGCCGGTGTATGCTCCATATGAGAATCATAGGCCCAGGAAATATGCCAGAAGGATGAACACAAAAAGGAAAATGGAATGGCAAATAGATCAGACAAGCAGATGATATTCCTGTACAAAGCCATAATTAGAGTCAAATGACTTGGTTAATTTGATGTCAACTTCTACCAAAATTTCAAAATATTACACTCTCCATAAACTTATCAAAATTATTTCTTCATGCAAAAAAAAAAAAAAGCCAAGGAAAAAAAAAGTAGTGATATGGTTGTGCAAATTTTACCAAAAAAACAAAGAGTTCAACAAAATAGATGAGTGGAGCGTCAAATAAAATGTCTTCACCGTTACAAGAGATTGATTATAGAAATTTTAAATGTTAATGCAGAATAGAGGGACCAGACTTAGTTGTTACCTGAGAAAGGTTGGCTACAAAAGGGGCACAACTGCAACTCATCATTGATGGCAGATCTATGGAAAATTGCATCAGCAAAGGGTTCAAGTAACTTATGAAGCAAAGTAATTATAAAGTACGTGTCATAAATTATACTCACATCCTAATGGCTAATAACTTAGCTTACCTGAAAATCTGAAAATCATTTCCACAGTTCGGACACTGCATGTAGAGAGAGAGTCAAAGAAAATGAATGAATAGGAGAAGGAGGGAATAAAATTTCCTTAATAATTTCCTTCAGATGTAATAACCACCCAAAGGAACAATATGTTTCTGTTTTTAGAATATATTGTTTCTTCTTATAACTAAACTGAACCGTCAAAAAGTTGAAAGGAATCTCCTTTGACATGGCACCAGACAAATAAAAAATTAATGTAGAAAAACCTTCAATTGTAATGATTGTACCAGTGCATCTACATAAGTTTATACTCTAGAAACCAGATAGGAAAAAATAATAATAATGGTAGTAATAAAATAAAAACAAAATAATATAAATAAATAAATAAAAAAGAAGCATCAAACAACTGAAATCTGTTACTTCACATGCAATATGGACATATTTATTAGGTAGAAACCTTGTTGCAGTATGAAGTAGGAATCAGTTTTACTTTGTCTTAGTTGATTAAGCAGTTAACTACTAACTAGGAAATAACAGTCCCACAGCAAGTGATTTATTTCTCACAATTTTCCTACATGTAGTGCTCATTCAGTCTGAAAAATCCTGCCATTAATGGCAGTGAACTGTTGCCAATATACAAGGCAGATTACATTATGGGATGTTGGTGTGATGTTTATAAACCTTAATTCCCCTCCTCCTAATAGCTAGTTTTTAGGGGTAAGTTCTTCTAAATTATGTAATAAATGGTATTAGAGCATGCACCATGCCTCCTATCCACTGCGACATAGAAGATGATGCTGGCATTGCAGTGTTTGCCTAGTACTGGTTAAGATTATTTGTGTAGTACTGGTTAAGACTAGTGCAAAAGTTTGCCTATGCAGGTGTAGCACTGTGAAGTGAGGTGGAATATTATGGTCCATAGGTATATGTAGTATGGGATAAAAATGTCCCACATTAGTAGCGTGTAATGATGGTACAGTGTTTATCTACTTTGAATTCCCTCCTCATAACATCTAGGTTTTAGAGGTGAGTCCTCCTAATGTATGGAACACTTTGTCTCAAAGAAAAAGCCCATTAGATAAATTTAGTTAGGTTAGCAATTCTTGGTCCAAAGCATCTTCCAATTCTCGTATACTTAGAAGTTGACCAAAGCATCATGTTTTAGGATTAGAATGGTCTGTTTAGGAACCTTAGAAGAGCCAAATATTATTCTTCGTGGGATACTCGCTTGACACTCTCGAGAAAATATTATGCCTCTTTACTTTCACTTTAGTATTGTTTACTTGTGATTGATTGTATGGTTGATTGGAATATCTAGTATACAGTTATTCAAGGCCAACATGAAAAGTAGAACAAATTTCTTCAATGGAGAAAATATAAAAATGTGTGTGTGTATTCTCTTACCTATCTTACATATCGTAAAAGAGACCAGATTATAAATGTTGTGTCTATGAAATTATGATCAATTACTTGGGTTAAATTATTGAATGAGGAGAAATAGTTGGTACTTGTTTGATTGCAAAATTCTTAGGAATTTAGTAACTTCTGGTAAAAATTTGGTAAAAGTTAGTAAAAAGTTACTAAAAATGGGTAGAATTTCCTAAAAGTTGCTAAAAAATTCTAAAAATTGGGGTCTACCAAACATGCACAAAATCAACAAGATGAAAATTAACAAAACAGCATAGAAACAAAAATTAAAAGTAGCTCACACTGCCTTGAATAATATCTCGGCCTGCCCACCAAAGAAAAGCTCCCAAACCCACAACTGGTAGAAGCACCGCAATGAGCTGGACGTAAAAGAATAAATAAATAAAATTAAAATTAATAAAAAAGCATCAAAGTAATCAAATCCCACTGAAAATATAGGCGCACATTTGAAGTAGGTGATGTGAGAAAATGTGGCAAAAGGTATTACTGATATATAATGGGGCACAAATCAACTGAATTATAATACGCAAAAATGGTAGGGGAAAAAAGGCACCAGATTTTAAGAGACATGTCAAATGTGGGAGTGGCACCATAGGTGAAGTACTTTGGATATTAGCAGTGTACATTGCCATTGCCAACCCTCAATAGTTGGACAAGAGACACTGAATAGTAATGACAACCAAGGTTTGTCAAACACAAACAATCTACATCATGATCAATCAGAGATATGGTATGTTAGGAAGATATAAACTAATTACTGGATTGAAATTCAAGATTAGATGGAACATATTGGCAAATATAAAGAAAAAAGTTGCAAATTCTGCATGTATGTCCTCCTGCAATACATATGCTAAATAGCTCGAGCAGCACCAGAAGGTGTGTAACCACTTCCAAGAATTGCCGTAAAGCTAACTGGTTTAACAAAAAGGCTGACAAATGCATTTTTAAGATAGAAATAAATTCAAATGATCTGATTAGGTAATAATGATGGTAAATCTCACAATTGGCAAAAGCCTATCAAATAATAATAATAATAATAATAATAATAATAATAATAATAATAATAATAATAAATAAATAACAAAAGAAATTAACTGAAAATTAAAATCTTAGAACACATTTACATAATAACTTAATAAGCCATAATTACACGACCAAGGCTATGAGAGAGAGAATTACCCAAACGGAAACAATTGCATCCAAAAGCCAACCAAGCTGCCCAGTCATGGAAAGATAAGTCAAGCCAATAGCCAAAGCAAGATTACCTAAAAGCCTGGCAGTGTTGCCTTTATCTCCGCCGCCGCCCCCGCCGGCGTTAAACCCAAATCCTTGATTGAATTTAACCAGAACCAACCTCTTCTTCGTCTTCCACGCCTCATCCCTCACCAAAATCCCATCTTTATCCCTGCCCAATTCTAAGAACGACCATCTCCCCCTAGAAAGCCCCAAACTGAACCTTCTTTGATGCAAAGTACCACTCTCTGTTGTCTTAACAAAGTTACAGTTAACGAGTCTTGTCAGTCTCAAGACACAACATCTGTGTGTCTTGTTCCGACCACCATGGGAGGGGTTTAAGGGTGAGAGATTGATAGTAGTCTGAAGAAGTATGGTCATGGCAAAGATTGAAATTCAACAAGTTCAAAACAGGGATTTTGGCTTTGTGTCTGGATGATTCATGATGGCCTTTTAGGAGTGCCCAAAAATGGATAAACCAAAGGGGAATTTTCTTTGCTATGGGTGCTTTGTCAACGACGTGAATGGGGCCCATGCATGTCAAAATTTCATGAATTTTAAAGTGTTTTTAAGTATAAATTATAAGGTGTAAATTATTTATGCTTGGAAATTTTTGAGACGTTGGTTTTGTTGAATAGCTTAAAACTCATGGGGAGTTTTATTTCTATTTTTTTTAACAAAAAATTTTGAATAGTAACACTAATAGTCTCATTAAAATATTCAAATTTAAACATTTTACCTTTCTAAATAAAACTCTATTAATAAAATATATTTATTAAATTCAATTGAATTAAATTAGTTTTATTTAATTATTAATTATTAAATTATTTTAATTATATTATTTATTAAAAATAACTTAATTCAATAAATAAAATATATTAATATAATTTAATTATATTATTTATTAAAATTAAATTTTTAGTTAAATAAATTTATTTATGATTTTTGGTTGTATATAAGATGTTGATAGAAGATGATGTCTACATATATATATATATATATACACGCACATTTTCAGCCATTTAACGAAGAAAAATCAGTAATAATACTATTAAGATTACTGGTTTGCAATAACTTAGGTTTTGTTTTATTATTTAATTCTTATGTATATTTCTTTATTCATCTGTTTATAATTACGGTTGTTGTGTCATGATTACAAATTTTAAATAAATTATAGGAGTTGGAATGTTTATGTGTAAATTATTTAAACATTTTGTTTTAATTAGATTGAGACTATATATATATATACTATGTGATTTAGACAATTAGACATATATTTCAAAATTTAGAAATTAAAATTTTAATTAAATAGGGAAGTATAATTTTGTGGATTATGTGAAATAAAAGAAAATTTCATAATATTTAAATAAATATTCTTATGGAAAATAAATGAAAAATTTAGAGATAAATATATATATTTAAAAATAAAAATCTCTCATGGCTAAATAAATTTGATTGGAATGTATAATTTGAATACCTTATCATGGCTTCATTCGGAATGACAAAAAACTCAGAAAATGGTGAAAAATACTTACAAATTCTAAAAGTTATTCACTTTTATTTTATTACACGAATTACAAACTCACAACTTATCTCACTTTATCTCATTTTATCTCATTTTTTGTCACTCCAAATGCACCTTATATGATATTATGTTGAGCTTGGTTGTTATATGTATCGGGTAACATGAAAATTAGGCCCAGGGAAATATGTTATTCAATAACATTTATAAATTAAGGGGGTGAACATAAGAACCTAATTTTAGGGAGAATTCTTATGTATGATGTTTTGTTAATAATGGAATTGAAATTTGATTTGAATTTTGTTATTGGGGTTATAGAGGGTACTAAAAAAGTGACTTCTACAATTCAAGAGTTGAAAGTTCTGAAACTTGCTTAAGGTGGTTTGGCGTTACCAGTAAGTTCGAAATGCATGAAATGTATGTACGGATTGTATTACCATACAGTAGTACCAAGACTGCGAAATCAGTTTATCTACTAAGACAAGATGAGATGGATTGGGACTGTGAGACTAGGGTTATGAGTTATGATAAGTGCGTCTTAGACTACGAGACCATTATATCCCACGGCTAAGGCTTGGGAATTTGATGAGTATGTCTAAACTGCGAGACTAGTTGTACCCTAAAACTAAGGCTTGGGGATTTATTTTGGATTTAATTCTGCGGTCATAGACTAACCTTGCAGAGTACCTAGCCTATAATATGATATTAATATGTTATGATGTTAATGAGGTGATATATATTATTAGTATGAGATCGCGAGATCATGGCTAAGTAACTGTCTTATTAGAACCGTATAATTAATATGAAAATTGTGACATTATTGTGAAGTTGGTAAGATTTTATTAACTTAATTTTAGATGAAGTGTTGAATGCTTGGCATAATTAAGAAACATTATCTTATATGCATATTTTGAGTACACGCGCTTTATTTCTCACTCTCTACAGTTGATCATGTAGGAGCAGATGCTCGTGATGGACCCATGCTTTAGATTGGCTGGTCTTAATCTGTTTATTTATTTTTATTTTTTTATTCATTTAAATATTAGAATTATAATGTGACTTAACATTGGTTTTGGGCCCGATTTTGAAGCATGTTGTTTTGTACCCCCTTTTGTGGCAAGAGTTAGACATTTGGAGTACTTACATCTTGAATACAAATATTATTATTCGCTTCCGATTTGAGTCGTGCTTGATGTATAGTTATAGTAGTTATTTTATGGGTTTGTTTCCCATGTCCTCATGTTGTGGATTTTGAAGGCGTGACATCTCATTAACCCATCTGCGTTTGTTATTTTTTTTTTTACCCCATTTGGCCTCATATATTTTTTCTCTGGCCCCATCTAGCCATAATATACGTGTAATGTACACAATTCATTCTAAAATGCAATAATATTTAATATTATTATTGTTATTTTTCTTCTTTTTTCTCAAATAAAAATATCACTTCTCACATTTATCATGTCCTAAATAATTATAATTTATCATCAACACAATGAATTATAAATAATTAGTATTTCTTATCAAAACAAATAATTAATAACAACAATAAATAAATAAGATTTATCAATTTATATTCAATATATTTTACCTTTATGTTTATTACACTCACTCGAACAACAAATATTCTGAGAAAATTAAATTATTGAGGTACTTGCTGCTGATTATCCCCAGGTTTTAATTTTAACCCAAACAAATTGTACAAATCAGGCATTGAACGGTTTAAAATATAAACTAAATAATTAATAATATAAAGCTAATAAATCGAACACAAGCATTCCATTTTTAACATATTTAATTTATTTAATCTTCCATATAATTAATTTTAATTAACAAAATAAAATAATTAATATCTGCAGTTGGGCTAAAGTCCCTAAATTTTTCATTATTCTTTTTCCTTTATTTTTTTGTTACTATTCTTTTTTCTTCTGTTAACTACACCTTACACACACACACACACACACACACACACAGATATATATATATATATATATATATATGCAATGCTTAAACCATCAGTAGCAAGCCTTTACCACCTCAACCATCTTTTTTTTTTTTTTTTTCAATAGCTTTTCACGTGGTTTCTCACAAGCCTCCCATTGACAACTCTAAGTACACTAATATGTATGTACAAACTGGCCACATCATTTCAATGTAATTAGCAACAATTCATTAACTTAATCTAATCTAATTAATTAATAACTTAATTAACCTACTAATTAATTTAAATTAAGACTAACTAAATTTTAAAACAATACCAAATCAACATATTAAATTTCTATGCATAAAACTAAATTAATAAAGTATTTAAAAATTAATAAAAATTTAGGACGTCACAAACTTTTCTTCTCTTAAGAATTTGTCCTCAAAATTCTTACCAGGCAGGAATAATATAGGTATGTTTTGCATTTCCTCCTCACTCTCCCAAGCAGCTTCCTCCACAATGTGACTTCTCCACAATACCTTTACTAATAGTATGGTCTTATTTTGCAAAACTTGATCCCTTCTATCAAACATTTATACTAGCTCTTTCATGTAAAACAAATCTTCTTTCAATTCAACTGGTTGGGAAATCAACACATGAGACTGTCTGGAATCTACTTGCGCAATATTGAGACATGGAATATATCATGAATTCTAGAGGTAAAGTTATCCTATATACAATTTCTCCAATTCTCTATATAATCTCATACAGTCCAATGTAGCAAGGACTTAATTTTCCTTTTTTACCAAATCTCAGTGTACCTTCTAAGGGGAAACTTTTAGAAATACTTTATCACCCACAGAAAATTCTAATTCCCCATCTGCAATTATCTACATGGTTTTTTTGGTGGCTTTGAGTTATCCGTAATCTGTCTTGTATCACTTTCACTTTATCTACTGTGTCTTGCACTAACTCTGGCCCAAATAATTTTCTTTCTCCCACTTTATCCCAATATATTGGACTTCTATATCTATAACCATAGAAAGCCTCAAATGGTTGCTATGCCAATACTGGAATAAAAGTGTTATTGTAAGAAAATTCCATCACTAATAGCAAATCATCCCAATTTCCTTTAAAGTCTAATACACAATCTTGTAACATGTATTCTAAAATTGAATTGTTCTCTCAGGTTGTCCATCTGACTGAGGATGAAATGCAATACTAAACTTTAAAGTTATTCCCATAACTTGTTGTAGACTAAAATAAAATCTAGATGTAAAACTTTGGATCTCTGTCTGTCACAACAAACATAGGTGCACCATGTAATCTCACACTCTCCTCGACATCTAGTACATCATCCTTATCAGTCATATAATTGGATTTCACAAGTGGGAAATGAGCTGATTTGATTAACTTATTAACAATCACCTAAATAGAATCAAAACTTTTCTGGGTACGTGGTAATCCGACAATCAAATTCAAATTAATATGTTCCCATTTTCACTTTGGAATAGGAAGTGATTACTGCAGGACTCTAATGTTCTACTTTTACCTATTGATGAGTCAGGCATCTAGCCACAAATTCTGTAAGTTCTTACTTCATACCAGTCCACCAGCAATGCTCTCATAAATCTTGATACATCTTTGTACTTCTAGGATGCATAACATAAGGGAATGGTGTGCCTCTTCTAAAATTTTTCTCTTCAATTCTGAATTTTCTGGTACAAGAACTTTATCACCATAACAAAATAATCTACACCTCTCACTACAAAGTCTGTCCACCTATTACGTCCTATTTGTTTCTAGATTTCCTACAATTGAACATCTTCTAACTGTAACTTCCTGATACAATCAAGTAAAAATGGCCTCATCCTCAATTGAGTAATCAAAGCATTTGTTTCAGTTATAGCTAACTTTGTACCCACATGTGTCAAATCATTAAATGTTTGAATCCTCTAACACTGATTACAAGCTAACTTGCCAATAGACTTTGACTTAGAGCATCTATTACCACATTTGCTTTACCTAGGCGATAATATATATTATAATTGTACTCCTTTAGTAATTTCAACCATTTTCTTATCTCAAATTCAATTATTTTTTAGTAAATAAATATTTCAAGCTCTAATGGTCAGTATAAATATCAATAGTCACACCATATAAATACTGCTTTCATAACTTCAGAGCAATCACAACTGTAGCTAACTCCAAGGTGGATAATTTTGTTCATAAGATCTTAACTATTTTAAAGCATATGCAATTACTTTCCCATTTGCATCAAAACGCATCTTAACCCTTGTCTTGAAGCATCACTATAAATTACTAATCCACCATACCTAAAGGAAGTGTTAATATTAGAGTTGTAGTTAGCCTAGCCTTCAATTCCTAAAACTTTTCTCACAACAATCATTTCATTCAAATTTAATATCTTTGCAAGTCAATTGTGTTATGGGTGATGCAATAGAAGAAAATTTCTGAATAAATGAATAATGCCTTACCAATCCAAGAAACTGCGCACTTCTATAAAATTAGTTGGACACCCCAATTTAGCACAGCCACTTTCTTATGATCAACACCGATACCACTATCGAAAATCATATGTTCCAAAAACACTACTTGACCCAACCAAAATTTATACTTACTGAGCTTTGTAAATAGTTGTTCTCTCGCAAAGTCTGTAAAACTATTCTAAAATACTACACATGCTCTTCTTTGCTTCCTAAGTAAATCAAAATATCATCAATGAAAATTGCTTGTCGTTCCACAATGTGGATTTACACCCCAAGTGTAAGGTGGTTCGATGTAGCAATTTAAATTTATAATGGTAAAATGTCGGTCGTACCTATAGGGAGAGGCGTTGTTATCTCACAATTCTTCTTCTCTTATTTAGTAGGTGCCACACAATGAAAATTAAAAAAAAAATTAACTTGAATTTTGAAAATGAACCCTACCTAGGCATTTTGTCAAACACTTAAAAGTGGCAATTAAATCCAATTTGAAATTATCAAAGAAAATTTGATCAAAATAAAACAACTATAAAAATGATTTGCATCAAACCAGTTCAATTAGTGATTTCTATGGATTTTCAAGGAGAACAATGACTAATTAATTGATTGTAAAATCAAGTTCACTTGGTTGAGTTTCTAGATCAAACACTTGAGTGCAATAATCCATATAGAATATATAAGAGTTCTAGGTGGCAATCCACATACAAATCCTTAAGATCAGGTATGGAAAATTCCAATTAAGTAACTCACATATAATGTACATGGAATATATAATCAAGAGTTAATCTAGTAATATCAATTAGTGGTTTCAAAGGGTCTAATGAACTAATCATTATTCAATAAATCCTAACGAAATTGAACATTAAAGCACAATTAAGAACATTGGTTGAACGATTTGGTAACCGCACCTAGTTTATGTAATTGAAAACCTAAATCAAACACTTAGAGCGCGTAACCTATAAAGAGTACATGTAAGTTCTATATTAGCAATCCACAAACAATTTCTCAAAGAAGTGTATGAGAATTCTAATGAACAGCTAACATATAATCTGTATAAACTATACAAACAAGGCTAGATCTAGAGTTATAATTAACATTTCAATAGATCCAAATAATTCAACCATCATTTGTAGAGAATTCTCAAGAAGCTTTAAACATTGAAAGCAAAATACCTTGAAAATTTGGATATATCATTTTACTCTCCTTGATTTGAATCCAAGCAAGAGGAACTACTCACTCATAGACGAAGAGAAAACAAAACCTTGTATTAAATTGAAGTATTATTTACAAAGAAATTGAAAAGGTAAGTGAAATTTTCTATCTTACCAAACAAGATCTAAATCTCTCTCTACAATTATATATATCTACTATCTCTTTAACTATGTATATCACTATATCTATCGATATCCCAATTCTCATGTATTTATAGTGTATTCCACACATACAAAATTGCCCTTCCAATTTACAATTGATTTTATAAAGTAAAATTTTATGAGATGCAGAATTGGTTTGAACATGTGTTTGAACAATTTCTAGGACTTAGTCAATTTTTGCATCTGGAACCTTTACAATGCTTCTGTGGTACCTACCAAAAAAAAATGCTTCTGTGGTTACAACATTGGTTCGAACCAAGTATGGTTCGAACAAGATTTCCTTAGAAATTTTTCTTCTACTTTTCCCTGCACAACTCTCTATCGTTCTAACACAAGTTCGAACCAAGTTGTGACACCTAGCAGATTTTTTTGTTCTTTCAGCTTCTACACCTTTTGTGGTTAGAACCATGGTTCGAACAAGCTATGGTTCAAACATGTGTTCAAACCACTTGCTGAGTTGGTCTCTTTTGCTCCAATTTTCTATCATTTTATGTTCAATTACCTACAAATCACATACAGCCTTCATTATGCAAGAAACTTCACATATCCAATCATTTAATGTAATAATTTGCATAATAATTCTCAATTTAAGCTTATGATTGTAATTTTTACAATACAATCACCCCTAACCTAAGCATTGCTGGTCCCTAGTAATGCTCACAATAAGCATAAGGGGAAAGAACAATAGGCAAAATATCACAAAGAATGAGGGTAACATGAGAGATTATTAAACTAGGAAAAAAAATAAATAAAGTAAATCCACTTTCATAGGGAAGCACGGCTACAGTTAGCACATAGTAAGCCTTTTAAACCTTAGGTTCCCTCTAGTGGACGAGTAAAGTCTCATGAGGGTTTGTAGTGATACTACCCACAAAAATTTGGATTAATCTTATGAATGCTATAATCCAATCAAGTAACTCACAGTTTAATTTCAATATCAAACAAATTATGTAATCCAAGTATTACATATATCATCCCAATGTATGTTGAACAAATCCAAATCAACCATGAGAACTCAAGTATGTCAATTCTTATTATTCATTCAATTTAATCATCAAACATACCTAATGATGCAACCTCAACTTCAAATCTCACCAAGTCATCCACTCACAAATGAAGTCACTTAAGAAGGGTTTTCTCTCATGACTTTTGCAAGAATGCAAAGACAAAGAAGAGCAATGAACCCAATCAAGGCGTGAATGAAAGAATTAAAAAATAACGAATGGCATAGCTCCATGAATAGATATCTTAATGCATTATTAAATGAAAACACTACTATAACCTACATGAAATTGACTAATGCACCCATGAGTGTCATTCCCCTAAAGTCCATTAGGTCTTTACTAGGTTGTAGCTTGGCCTTGGGGAATTGCCTAGACAATAAAGGATAGGAAATTTCAAAGTGCATGTCTAGGGACATCATGAAAATACAGAAAAAACTCATTTCATTCCAACTCCTTCTTTCATACACCTTGAATGCCAAACATGAAGTTTTATTGAATTGTAACTATTCTATTTCTTTCTTTCTTTCCCTATTTTTTTTTCATGGGAATAAAAGCAAATGATACTCAAGAAATACTATGTCTCATACTTATTATTTTTTTTTCATTCTTTCTTTTTTTTTTCATTTTTTTCTTTTGTTTTTTTTTCTTTCTAATTTGAATCATCACCCTTATAACACCCATCTATATGAAATAATGATGCACTTAACATCCCATGACATGCAAAGGTTAGCTTAACTATATAAATGGGGCTAAAGGGTCATATATGTAGATAGAAAATCAATGAAAATCTCTCTCTTTTTTTTAATGGCTTCAAACTGGCTTCAAAGGTAATTTAATCAAAGGAAATGAATAAAGCTCCAAAGATTTGAAAGATGGTCTAGCATCACTCGCTGGGGTCACAACAACTCATAAGATGCATTGATACACTCATACAAGTCAATGTAATGCCTTGTGTGAATTGAGACCAAAACAAATAAGTGTGATGAAGCTATTCAAAAAAATAAGATGAACAAAAGACAGAGTATGAAGTATATAACCCTCAAAAAAAATAAGGATAAGGCTCAAAAGCTCACAAAAGAGGGTTCAAGTCTACACCAATGTCATGGCATATTCAAGTAAACAAATCTCATGAACAACAATCCTTAACACACTCTCATATAATGATCTCAAAGGACATGTTCTTAAGGCATTAACAAACTATATACTTAACTTAAATCATGCACTTTATTTAGTATTGAAACCAAATCACTAATCACTCTACTTAACAAAAAAAAAAAAATCACTAATTACTCTTATGGAAAAATACCAACATGAAACTAATCAAGAGAGATATGCAAGGCCAACTCATGCTAAGTCAAGTCAATTTAGCTCAAAAATGCTCAAATTTTGAAAAATTTTGACCATTTTAGCAATAGAAGCACAAATATCATCATGCAAACCCTACCCCCAACCTAAAGTGAGCATGATGAAGAGCATATACCCATAGACATTGAAGGCACAATTCAATCAACCAAGCATAAGTAGAAGTCAAGCATGCACCTATTATTTAAACTACTTAAGGCATCACCTAATCCACCCCCAACCTAGATTCTATGGCACTCCCAAAAACAAGCATATAATCATTAAGTATCAAAATGGAAGTGCAAGATTAAGGAAAAAAGAGGAAAGATATTGCCTCAAGAGATTTCTTATTTAAAGGAAAGAAGAACTACAAAAAGAAATTGTTAGAAATTAAAAAAAAAGAAAATAAAGGAAAACAGAATAAGAAAAGTTAAAGAAAAAAAATAAAAAAAACAAAATAATAAGCAAAGAATTAAAATTCTAAACTAACAAAAAAAAAGAAAATAAGAAAATAAAAATCTACCTACTATGTATAAGGAAAATGAGAGGAAAAGGGTCATCCAACACCTACCGTATCCCAAGCCTCAGAAAATTATTTTATTGACAAAATGTTATCTCCAGACTTGTGAGAGACTGAACATGGGTAAGCTCCAGGTGCATGTGACACTAGAGACAATATGGCCAAGTGGGGTCTATAACATCCTGGATGAGGCCCATAATGAAGATCAAATGTGAACATAGGATGCTCTAATAAACACTCAACACTAAGAAAGTCAATATGAGCCACCTTCTCAAGATAATCCACCTCCCTACCCAAGTATGATCGGTCTCAGATAAGTCACTCACTAAACCCCAAATAGAACTCTTAAGTGACATTTTCAAGAGAGGGGAGGTGTGTATCACTCTCACTCTTAAGTGCACAAGTAAGTAATGGATGTGACTAACTCTATGCAAAACTCCTTAGGCTAAGTGACATTTTCACTCACAAAATGAGTCTTAAGACTTTAAGAATAGCCTGAGTGATCAAGGTAAGATGAGCATCATGCTTGGGGGTGGTAATAGGTGAGGCATTTGCATTAGCAATAGACTCCACACACATGAGACTAATGTCTTCTGGAATCTCAATATGTGTGAAGAAAGGTACATGGTTAAGATAGTCCGAAATAATTAGAGTCGTGGACTCTGCCCTCCTACTATCCTCTAAATCGGTGGTCTCCAAGGGTATCATCATCATCATCAAACAAAGACCAATAAACCTTGGATGTGGGTGATGTGGGGCTAGTTTCACTAGTGTAAGTGTATGTGGGCTCAAATGTGGTAACCTCAGGCAATGTTTCCTCAATAACCTCACTATTTCCCTCAAGACCCACAATAGGAATATTACTTGATGAATACTCAAGGTCACGGGGACAAGTTTCTAGAAAAACCTTAAGGAGTATGTCTAAGTCAGAATAAGGCTCTATGGTAAACTCAAAAGGCAAGACATCATATGCAAATGAAGCCTTATGATCATGATACTCAGTCTCTAGGAGTGGTGTGAGGTAGTGTTTAAATTAAAGTCGGATAACATAAGTTTCATTTACTCATAAAGCGATATTTCTATATACATAAACTTTTCAAGTTATCACATCTAAGTTGTAAAAGTTACTCAATAGAACTATAGGGTTTCAAATAGTTGTGCAAGCCTTGCTAGGTCTTGGACTCTACACATGCAATAATAAAGTTTATAGGGATGTAAGCACCAAACAGCTATGCTCACAATGTATAGAAATATACTTTTTTATGCATTATTTGAATCACATAAAATAATGAATATAGCAATAAATCATCGAATACATCAACACATAGCAGGATAAGAGAACATCAGTTTGTAACTTTTATTTCTCTTGTTAACCTTTCTTCATTTATTATTTTTTTTCCAAGGTGGGGAAGGACACTCTGCAAGACTATCCTGAAATTGTTGTCGTTTCACAATGTGGATTTACACCCTAAGTGTAAGGTGGTCCAATGTAGTAATTTAAATTTATAATGGTGAAATACCAGTTGTACCCACAGAGAGTGTAATAAACTTACAACTTCTTCTCTTATTTAGTAGGTGCCACACAATGAAAATTAAGGAAAATGATTTGAATTTTAGAAATAGAACCTAACTAGGCATTTCATTAAACACCTCAGAGGTAACAATTAAACCTAATGTAAAATGAATAAAAATTGAATTAAAGTCAATTTTAATGAAAATGAATTAAAATCTACGAAATTAAAGAGGCTAGCAATCGAGGGTAACCCATTCAATCATTATGCAATTGAATCAATTTACAAGGCAAACATGTCTACCTATATGCATCTAGGCAAACCATCACAAGGTGGGTTGATATAGAAAAATGAAGTCCAATTGCTAGATCACTTAAGGAAACATAGCATCAAATATACATAAAATGCATAATTGATCTAGGAATGTAAGTATTCTAACAAGTGCCCAACATGTAATCATACTCAACATAAGTACTATGTATACAAACACGTGGCATGCATACAAAGTCAATAAAGCATGCACATGAGAGGTTTTTATGTGAATCACCCGTGGAGACATTATATCAAACACTTAGTATAGATACTATTTCCACACAAGTACTAAACATACATGGCATGAAAAAGGAAGATAGAAATTGCATACAAACAAGGATTTGAAGAAAAAAATGTACCAATCAAGATCTAAACATTTGAAAATTAGAATTAAATTTCAAAGATACCACAATTGAATCAATTACAAGAAGATCTTCAAGGATCCCAAGGTTTTTTGCCTTAATCTACTTTAGAACATAAGAAATTGAAAAAGAACAAAAAAGAATTACAAAAGAAATTAAGACCTAATTGAGGAGAAGAGAAAGACCTCTAATCCTCTCTCTAACCTACTCCCTCTACAATGAAAATCTATATAAACTAAAATGTACGATGCATTCTCTCTCCAAAATGACCTCCCTCTTGCATATTTATAGTACAAAACAAAAATACCCAAATACCCTTTCAAATCATAATAGAATCACAAAGTTTCTAAGATTCAGGTTGGTTTAAACAAGTGTTCAAATAAGAATTTGGCTCGAACAAAGGTTTGAACAAGTTTCTAAGACTTAGGCAATTCCTTTATCTGAACACTTATTTGAATGAGTCATGGTTTGAACATAGGTTCGAACCATCTCCTGCACTTTACTTTTTTTTCTTCAACTGAGTTTGTTCCTTCTGCTATTGATCGAACGCACGTTAGAACAGGAGCTTATTCCAACCAATGTTCAAACCAAGTTTTCACACTTAGAATTTCTTTCTACTTCAAAATATTTCTGACATTCTGTTATTAGAACATTGGTTCGAACCAACTGTGGTTCGAACATATGTTCGAACAAACTTTCTTAGAATCTTTTGCTCTATTTTTCCTTGCACCATCTTTTGTCATTCTAACATGGTTTCGAACAAGGTGTTGTTCAAACATGTGTTCAAGCCCAATTCTGACACTTAGCAATTTTCTGTTCTTCCCTCTTCTGCAACCTTCTGTGGTTAGAACCAATGTTAGAACAAGACATGGTTCAAACATGCAGTTGAACCAATTTTGCTGAATTTACTTCTTCTGGTCCAATTTTTGTCATTTTCTGCTCAAATATCTACAAATCACATAATGATTCCATTACTACAAGAAAATTTATAGTTCCATTATTTTAATGTATCAATTCACACAACAATCCTCAAATTAAAACTTTATGATTCTACTTTTTACATACAATCAGACCCCCCAAACTAAACATTGCTAGTCCCTAGCAGTGCTCAACATAAGCACAAGGGAAAAGAGCAATAGGCAAAATGGATCACAAAGAATGAGAGTAACATGAGAGATTATTAAACTAAACATAGCAAAAATAAAGTAAATCCCCTTTCATAGGAAATCACGACTGCACTTAGCATGTATAGCAAGCCTTTAAACCCCTAGGTTCCCTCTAATGGACAAATGAAGTCTTGTGAGGGTTTGTAGTGATGCTACTCACAAACATCTGGATTAATCTCATGGTTCAATTTCAATCCAATCAAGTAACCCATGTTTCAATTTCAACGTCAACAAGTTACATAATCCAAATATTGCATATATCATCCCAATGTATGTTAAACAAATCCAAATTAACCACTAGAACTCAAATATGCCAATTCTTATTATTCATTCAATTTAATCATCAAACATACCTAATGACGTAGCCTCGACTTCAAATCTCACCAAGCCATCCACTCACAAATGAGGTCACCAAGAAGGGTTTTCTCTTATGGTTCTTGTAAGAATGCAAAGACAAAAAAGTGCAATGAATCCAATCAAGATGTGAATGAAAAAATTAAAATATAACGAGTGGTATAGCTTCATGAATGGATATCTTAATGCATTTCTAAATGAAACCACCACTATAACCCACATAAGATGGATCAATGCATTTACAAGTGTCATTTCCTTAAAGTCCATTAGGTCTTTACTAGGTTGTAGCTTGGCCTTTGGGAATTGGCTAGACAATAACGGAAAGGAAATTTAAAGTGCATGTCTAGGGATATTATGAAAGTGAAATAAAAAATCAATAAATTCTACTCCTCCTTTCATAACTTGAATGCCAAACCTAAAGTTTTATTGAATTGTAACTATTTTATTTCTCTTTTTTTTCATAGGACTAAAAACAAATGATACTCAAGAAAATACTACATCCTATACTTATTTTCTTTCTTTTTTTCAATTTTTTCTTTTTTTCTTCTTTTCCCCCTTCTTCTTTTTTTTTTTTGTTTTTATTTTTTTTGTATTTTTTTAATAGTGAATTTCTCCTCATTCCTGGCAATTTCTTTCCAGTTTCAATCATCATCCTTACAACACCCATCTATATTAAGCCATGATGCACTTAACATCCCATGACATACAAGGGGTGGCTAAAATACATAAATGGGGCTAAAGGGTCATAAATGTGGCTAAAAATTCAAAGAAAATCTCTCTGTTTTTTTTTTCAATGGTTTCAAAGTGGTTCCAAAGGTAATGTAATCAAAGAAAATGACTAAGGCTCCAAAAATTTGAAAGATGGCCTACCATCACTCCCTAGGGTCACAACAACTCATAAGATGCATTACCTTTCAAAAAAAAAAACTCATAAGATGCATTGATACACTCATGCAAGTCAATGTAATGTCTTTTGTGCATTGAGACCAAAAGAAGTAAGTGTGATGAAGCTATGCAAGGACTAATGAGATGAACAAAAGATAGAGTATTAAGTATGTAATCCTCAAAAACAAAAAATAAGCTTAAAAGCTCACAAAAGCTGGTTCAAGTCTCCACTTATGTCATGGCATACTCAAGTAACTAAATCTCATGAACAACAATTCTTAACACACTCTCATCCAATGATCTCAACAGACATATTCTTAAACATTAGAAATTATTTACTCAACTTGAATCATGGACCTTATCAATATTGAAACCAAATCACCAATTACTCTTATGGAAAAATACCAATATGAAACTAATTAGGAGAGAAATGTAAGGTCTAACTCATGCTAAGTCAAGTCAATTAGTCTCAAATATGCTCAATTTTTGAAAAAATTTTGAAATTTTTGCAATAAAAGCACAAATATCATCATGTGAACCCCACTCCTAACCTAATTGCCCTCAATATAACAACCATGAAGCAAATATGGGTTGGCAGTGTGGAAAGTGAACATGATGAAGAGCATACAATCATAGATACTTAAAGCACAAATCAATCAACCAAGCGTAAGTAGAAATCAAGCATGCACCCATATTTAGTACTTAAGGCATCACCTAATCCACCCCCAACCTAGATTCAATAGCACTCTCAACAACAAGCATATATCATCATTAAGTACCAAAATAGGAATGCGAGATTAAGGAAAAGAAGAAGAAATGATATTACCTCAAAAGCTTTCTTATTTGAAGGAAAGAAGAGCTATAAAAAATGTTAGAAATAGGAGAAAAGAAAAATAAAGGGAAAACAAAACAAGAAAAATTTAGCAAGTAAAAGAAAATAAAAACAAAATAAAATAAGCAAAAAAGTAAAATTCTAAACTAACAAAAAATAAGAAAATAAAAATCTATCTACTATATACAAGGAAAATGAAGGGATGGATCATCTAACACCTACCCTATCCCAGCCTTACAAAATGGTTTTATTAACAAAAAGTTATCTCCAGACTTGTGAGGGACCGAAGATGGGAAGCTTTAGATGCACGTGAGATCAGAGACAATGTGGCCAAGTTGGGTCCATAACACCTCAAATGAGGCCCACAATAAGATCAAATGTGACATATGGGATGCTCTAATAGGCACTCAACACCAAGAAAGTCAATGTAAGCTACATCTTCAAGATAATCTACCACCTCTACCAAAGTGTGGTCGTTCTCAGATAAGTCACTCACTAAGCCCCAAATAAGACTCTCGGCGGGGCAAAATCAAGAGAGGAGAAGTGAGTGTCATTCTCACTCTCAGGGTGCACAAGTAAGTGATATGGGTGAGACTGACTCCATGCAGAACTCCTTAGGTCAAGTGACATTTCTACTCTCAGAATGAGTCTTAACACTATGAAGAATAGTGAGTAATCAGGGTAAGATGAACATTATGCTCGAGGGTGGTGATAGGTAAGGAACATGTACTGGTAATGGACTTGGCATACACTGGACTAATGTCCGTCGGAACCTCAGTGTTGGTGAAGGAAGGTATATGGTCAAGAGAGTCCGAAATAACAGGAGTTGTAGACTCCTCCCTTACACTATCCCCTAAAGCAATAGTCTCTAAAGAGTATCATCATTGAACAAAGACAAATCAACCTTGAATGAGTACCCCTAGTGTAGGTGTATGTGGGCCCAAATGTGGTAACCTCAGGAAATGTGTCCTCAACAACCTTACTATTCTCCTTAGGAACTCAAAAGAAGTGTTACATGATGAATGCTTAAGGTTATGGGGACAAGTTTCTATAAAAACCTAAGAAGTAGTTTAAGTCAGAACAAGACTCTATGTTAGACTCTAAAGGCAAGACATCATATGCAAATGGAGTCTCATGATCATGGTACTAGTCTCCATAAGTGGTGTGAGGTTGAGCATGTAGAGTCAGCATGTGAAGTGGTGTCATAAGTGCTAGATGCTTAGCATGTAGAGTCAGTATGATACTCAATCTCCAGGGGAGTTGCGGGCCCCAAAGGAGAAAAAAATGAGCGCCGACCTAAAATTTCTTTACTGTTATTTCCTTCCTAAAGAAAAATTAGGTTTGGTTTAAAAACTTAAAATTTTCTTTAAAACATGCCAAATTATTCTCATGGTCGTTTTCTATTAAAGAAGACATTACAAAAGTATAAATAATATACCAATTCCCTGCCTCGTTCTCTGTTGAAAAGACAAAAAATTCACCATATGTCCAACCCATACCTCTTTTCCATAATCTAACAACACAAGCGTATTTGAAACAGGTGTAATTAGGAGACTGGAGAAATAATTGAATTTTGTACTAACTTTGCCCTCTTCTTTTATTTATTATTTTTGGTCATTCTATGTTTCTATAATGTAACCTATATATATACACACACACACAAGGGGTGACTCACGAACGCTGGGCGCGGAATGACTCATGGGAGCTATTAGGGGTTATGGTGCTAGTAAACACCCTTTGCTCACCATGTTTTCCATTTTTTTTTTTTAGGGTCGTTATATCCTTCCTTTCTTATGGAAGTTTCATCCTCAAAACTTTAAAGCAGGTGCTATAGTTACAAAGAACAATACAACATTATAACTAAATAAATAATTGAAGAAATCAAGCTTGCATTTCAAATTTATGTTCCCAAGTAGATTCTTCCACACTATGATGTTTTCATAATACTCAAACCAATGGAATCATTTTTCTTCAAAGCACCTAACCTCGAGAATTCAAAATCTCGACCGGTCTAACCTTGTATGTCACATCAAGATCCACTTCTAGTCCAGTCCAATCTAATATATGTGTAGGATTTGAAACATAGTTACAAAGCAATGGATACGTGAAATACCTTATGTATTTCTAATAGTTGTTGTGGTAATACCAACCGATAAGCACTCTCTCCAATTTTTGCCAAAACCTTAAATGCCTAATATATCTGGGTGCCAATTATACACCATCGGCCAAATCAAAACTATCTTTTTCATGGTAAGACTTTCAAAAACACATAATCTTCTACCTTAAATTCTAATGGTCTACCATCTCTGACCTGCATAACTCTTTTGTCAGCTACATACTGTTTCTAATCGTTACCTTAATAATTCTAATATTTTCATTAGTCTCCTGAACTAAATCTAGCTCCATCATTGTTGTTTCTCCAACTTGAGTCCAGCAAATGGAAATCTACATAGCCTACCATACAAATCTCAAATGGTGCCATCTCAATATTGGCTTCGTAACTATTATTATAAGCAAACTCTACCTATGGTAACTACTTCCAAAATTTTAATACACATGCTTGAAGCAGATCTTCTAAAACCTAAAGTGTGCATTTGGACTGCCCATCTAATTGGGGATGATAGGTAGTACTTAAAACACAACTCTATTCCCATTACCCACTGAAAACTCTACCAACATGTGGAGATAAAATGGGAATCGCAATTTGAAACAATAGACACTGGAGCCACGTGGAGTCTCAGAATCTCTTAGATATACAATCTAGCTAGAGTATCCATTGAGTCTATCTTTCGAATTGGCAAAAATGAGTCAACTTGGTTAGACGATCCACAATTACCTATACTGCCTCATAACCCTTTCTAGTTCTTCGTAATCCTGCCACAAAATCCATGGTTACATTCTTCCATTTCTACTCGAACATTGATAACGACTATAACAATCCTACTACCTCTGATTCTGCCTTAACTTGTTGACAAGTTAGGCCCCTACTGATGAAGTCTACCATATCTTTCTTCACTCCAAGCCAATAAGACTACCTTTTCAAATTGTGGTACATCTTTATACCTTCTGGATGTATTGCCAGTCGGGAATGTTAAAATTCCTCATGATGTCATCTTGAACTAATAATGGTATAAAGATTTTTCCTTGATCCCTCACCACACCGTTATCACGTATAGTCCATCCCGATATCTTAACTAATTCTCTTAGCCTTACCTAGACTTTCTACTTCTCCATCTAACCTCTGTGCTTTAATTACCCTACTTGTCAGAACTAGTTGAATGACTGAAGTATGTACTCCCTATATTTTAGGTTAAACTCACCTAATTTCTCTATCATGGGCCCACTCTCTAATAGCAATACTTACTAAATCACAATGAGTCTTCCTGCTGAGTGCATCCGTAACCACATTGGCGACCTAGATGATACTATAAGTTAAAATCAAAATCTTTTATATATTTTATCCATCTTCTTTGTCTTAAATTCAAATCCTTCTAAGTGAAGATGTGCTTTAAACTTTTATGATTTGAAATACCTGAAACTTTTCCTTTGTACAAGTAATGTCTCTAGATTTTTAGAGCCAAGATAACATATACCAACTTCAAGTCATAAACTGGGTACTTTGCTCATAAGTCTTCAACTGTCTTAACCTAGAAGCAACTACTTTCCCATTCTGCATAAGTACACAATCCAATCATTCTCTAGAAGCATCACAATGCATAGAATATCCTAATCTTTTTTCTAGAATAATCAATATTGGTGGGGGTGGTTAATCTTTCTTTGATTTCTTGGTAAGGTTTTTTGCAGGCTTCATCCATGTGAATTTGATTCTTTTTTGGGTCAATTTAGTGAAGGACTAGTTAACTTACAGAAATCTAACACAAATCTGCAATAATATCCAACTAATCCCAAGAAACTTCAGATTTTAACCACTATTTTGGGTCCTGGCTAGCTCAAGATGGCCTAAACCTTAAGTAAATCTACCACGACATCTTTGGTAGAAATGACATGTTTCAAAAAAATTTCACTTCTTTAAGCTAAAATTCACACTTGTTGAACTAGCATATAACTAGTTATCTTTTAAAAGTTGCAATACCAGCTCAAGTGTTCTACTTGTTCCTCCTCATTTTTGGAATACATCAACACATCGTTAATGAATATCACTATAAATTTATCTAAATATTCTCAGAACAACCTTATTCATCAAGTCCATGAATACTGCAGAGGCATTAGTTAACCCAAATGGTAGCACTAGGAACTCGTAGTGCCCATCTCTTGACTGGAATGCTGTTTAGGGACTTCCTCCTTTCTTATTCTCACTTGGTGGTAACTAGATTGCAAATCAATTTTGGAATACACCGATGCTCCTTTCAGTGATCAAACAAATCATTAATCCTTGGTAAAGGATATCAATTCTTGATGGTTACTCGATTGAGCTTACAATAATCAATACATATTCTTAGGGTTCCATCCCTTTTTGGCTACAAACAATATTAGTGTGTTCCAAGGCGAAGCACCAGGTTTAATGAGTCCCTTAGCTGAAAGTTCCTCATATGCTTTCTTTAACTCTACTAATTCTAACTGATGCCAATCTGTAGGGAGCAATTGAGATAGGTTCAATGCCAGGTATTAAGTTAATATAAATTCCACTTCTCGCTCAAGCGGCAATTCGAGTAAATCTTTAGAAAAGACCTTTGGATATTCACGGATAACTTGGGGCAACTCCTTCTTATTACCAGTTTCATCCTCTACTATTGTCAAATTGACAACAAGACTGCATAAATCTATCAGTCCCTTACCCATCTGTGGTTGGTAGAATCTTGAAACTATAGCAATCTGAAGAAAACCGCACTTGTTTGCCTTCTAGAGTATACACAAGTTATTCATCTCATATGGTAACCAATCGTAACTTAGTATGTTGCTAACCAATTCATTCCAAGAATAACACCAAAACTTTGCATCTCTAATCACAATTAAGTCAAAGGTTGAGTGATACTCTTAACTATCAAAGGTATTTCTAATCACTAGTTCACACCATTTACATATTCTAGTTAGGGAAGAATGACCAGAAATGGGGGTTTCTTCGCATAATGGGGACACTAATGGTTGCATTTCAAGTCCCATGGTAGAAACAAAGATGGCTAAAATAAAAAAGTCTGATGCACGGTATCAAGAAGTATAGTGGCATAGGAAGTATCTACAAGGAATGTACCTTGAATCACCACTAGCTCGACTGGGGCTTTTAATGAATGATCATATAAGCTCTTCCTTGGGCCTACACATTAGATGAACTACCCCTGTCTAATTTGGTTGAGCCCCCCTACATTGCAATTGCTGAGTCTCGCTTTGCATACTCGAAGGGAATTATATCTCCATGGCAAGGGTTTTTGCAACTGTGAGGCTAATGGTTGTTCCTTTAGGATGACTAGCGAGGAATCTTTCTTTACCTCATGGACAGTTCCTCTAAAGGTGACCCATTGGCCACAATTATAACACTTCTAATGCTTCCACCACTTCTGCCACTGCTCGGGGTCGCCTGCTCCACTAGCTATCTTGGGCATTCATGGTTCTTGTGCCCAAGTTGCCTACAGCTATAGCAAAACACCTATCCTGGAGGTGACCTCACAAGAGTCCCTTGATAACAACGATGCCACTCTACTAGGTTGTGGGTATGACAATGGTGGTAGTTGATGGTAACAGTCCTTCTCTTAGCCTTTTCTTATTAGCAATTCCTAGTGAAAGAACTTAATTCCTATTCTGCCACCATTCCTAGATATTCTAGTCTCAGTCACGTCTCTATCCACTATCATTGCTTAGTTTATTAGGGTCTCATAATCATCGAGCCCAAGCAGAACTATCTACCCTTGCAAGGCTGGCAGTAAATCCTCGTTCAAAACCTTTACACTTGAGATGGGCAGTAGAAAACAGTTTTGGAGCATACTTGGATAAGTCTGAAAACCTCATCTCCATATTCTAATATCGTCATAGAACCTTAGATCGGGTTAGCAAATTCTTCCCTTTTCATATTTCTCTGGGATTGCGAGAAAAAATGATCTCTAAATCTTTCTTTGAGTCCTTCCTAGGTCAGTCTGGTGACTTCCCTAGAATTCTACATACTACTCCACTAACTTGCCACATGTCCCTCTAGTTGGAAAGTAGTCAAATTGATTCTAGTTAAATGGTTGGTTATTTCCATAGCTATCAAGATTTTCTCGCATTTTGTAAGAATGGCTTAACAATTTCAACGTTGGGAGTACCATCGTAGGTGAGGAGGCTTCAACCTTCAAAATTTTTTTAACATGTCTGGCCTCATTTGTAGTCAGTTTGGAGGATCTGCTCTCACCCCATCTTTTGTCAATAATTCAGCTAGCTATTACAGTAATACCTTGCTGTTAACAACTGCCATCGCCTGCAGAAACAAAGATGGCTGAGTGTGCCTCTCCTTTCCCCCTAGATTTTCCTGTAAGTTTCTAGATGGACCTCAGTTGCAGCACTATGATGTGACTCTTATTCTAGCAGAATATGTTTATCATTTCCAATGGCAATAATAATGGGACCTCCTCTACCTCCGCCTCGGCCTCGACCCCAACCCCGAATTGCACGCAATGGCATACTAAAATACAAAATGTTATAATTTAATAACAAATTATCAACCAATATCTAATGGTACCTGTGATATAATGGCAATATTTTGGGAAACATTATTTTATTTAAAAAGTAGACTTCTTATATATTACATTATATTAAAAGAGAAACGAAAAGTGGGTGTTCAATATTACATACATTACAAAATTCTTCTGAAGTTCTTTTTTCAAGAAAACAACATAACTTGTTCCATAAAATAGTTAATGGAGAGAAAGATGTATAAACATTATAAAATTTCTCCCTTTCGGTATTATGACTACTAGATAACTAGATGTTACAATGTAAAAACTAACATTTCTATCATTTTTCAATTATTCTTGTAGAATCTGCATATATGGCCAAGCTAACCATAGGAATAACATCTTGGTGGGCTTGGAAGGAATCGTTGCTGGACATATCCCATTTAATGACAATTAAGGTATACTTGGGGTCTATCTCTAGCCCCAATGCATAACATATTATCCCTGATACTCCCTTTCTATTCCTTGGCATTGATATATACTGTGATACTTATTGGGGGTTAAAATCACTATAAGCTGCAGGATGATATACAGAGGCAAACTAATCTCAGTTGGATATACTAGTCCAATGTTCATAGGTGGGTTAAACATTGCTTCCAAGTTAATGTGTATAAGAAGCTTGTTATTAGGCCAGATCATTTTCAAGGTTGGGTTCATTTTGCTAGGCTGTCCTGGATCTATATGTTGGTAGGGTTGGCCATTCTCCTAGAAATAAAGAAAGTCCAAACTAATCGTACAATCACATTTTATAAACAAATATTATTTAATAAATCATCGTAAAAACACATTTTTATATAAGACCTCAGATGTCCCTAGCTACTAATTTGCAACTTTTACATAAGGCATCAACTTCCCACGATCTCTAGGTGTTCTAAACCCTTGGCTCCGACACTACCCTGTCATGCCCCAAAATCTAGAGATTCTGAGGAGTGAGTTTAGATTATAAAATTTAATATACATGGTCCATTATAGTCTTACTATTTACTTTTTCAAAGCCATTGACCACCTATTCATTAATATGAATAATAGTGATGAAATTTTATTAATAAAATATGCACCTATTATTTAAATTAAAGGTAGATAACATAAGTTTGATTTACTTGTAAAGTGATATTTCTATATACATAAACTTTTAAGTTTATCACATTTAAGTCATAAAAGCTGATTAATAGAAAGGTGTTCTATTAATAATGGCAAAGTTGAGAGCTTCTCTCTCTAGGATTTTCTCTCTCTAAGTTTTCATGGCTGATTCACCCCCAAACTCCCCCACATCCAAAGCCCTCTTGTCCCTAATCTCTTCCTCCACCTTCTCGGATCCTAGAAAGGAGCTTGAAGATGGCTCGGTTAGTCTTCAAGCCATAGCTAGTGAGGAAGAAAGGAAGTTGCAGCTTGTGGATAGCAAAGAAGGTATAGCTTCGGATGAGATCCCCTCTAGGGTCTCATCCCTTTCTATTCCCTCTCAAGAAGGTCAACAAGCTCACCATCGCCGTTCCATTGATGAGTTGAGAGCTGAAATCATTCTTATGAAAGACTCCTTCCATGAAGATGAAGATGGAGTTCAAGAAGATTTGGCTGCAAATGTAGTTGCTCAAAGCCTTGTTGTACCGAACCTAATGAAGTTGGATAGAGGTAAGGCTCCAATCCTTCCAACAATCTCGGTTGAATCCTTGTCTTTATCACTCTCGGGTTCCAGCCTTCCCGTGGAGAAGACAACCCATGGTAACTCCCATAGTCCACATGCACCTAATTCTACCAATCTTTACCCGGATAAAGCCAACACCCAAAGGTCAATTCCTTGCAAGTCAACTTCCCATTTACCCATGCAACTTGCCACAAATCAGAATACACACACCAAGAATCCTACCTCCATGCAATACCCAACCAAATTGGATAAAAACCCCTCCAGCCCGCCAAAACCTTTCCATTCAAAATTAAATAATCTGAAAACCACTCCAGCCGAGACTAAACATAACCAAACCTTTGAAAGCCAACTAAATACCAACCTATCTAATGAAACCAACCAACCAGCACCTACTTGGGCTCAACTCTTCTCCTCTAACCGTGTTAAAACCAATGGGACTGAGCTTAAATTTATTCCCACACACAGCACCCCTGGAAATCCTAAGCCCCCGGTTGCATTCTCTTTTGAGGAAGTGGCTGAAAACGTGAAGAAATGGAGCAATGCTATAGTTGGCCATGTTATAGGAGCCAAACCTCCATACAAGCTAATGCAACAATTCGTTGAAAGAAGATGGAGAGCCTTTGGTCATGTTGAAGTTTTTATCCTTAAGGCTGGACTTTTCATCTTTAACTTCCAAGATGAAGAACAAAGCTCAAGGTTTTAGAGTTGGGTCCTTGGAGCTACTATGATAAGCCCTTAATCTTGAGGCCTTGGTCTCCCAATGAGGTTTATGATAGGGCAAGTCCTCAAGCTATTCCAATTTGGATTAGATTCCCGCACTTGAAACTCCACCTCTGGTCGGCCATGTCTTTGAGTAAGATTGCAAGCCAAATAGGGAAACCTTTGTTCACGGATAGGATGACCGCTAAAATGGAAAGGCTTTCATTTGCAAGGGTATGCATTGAAGTGGATAAACAAGGCACATTTCCCTCCTTCATTGAAATCCAAGATTACAATGGTGAAACTTTTCAACAACCAGTTGAGTATGAATGGCTGCCCACAATTTGTGAAGGATGCAAGCAATTCGGCCATAGAGTTGGTCAATGTCCCAAGAATGTTACTCAGCAATGGAGGCCGAAACCTAAGCCTAAAGAGAGCACTAATCAGCAAATTCCTACTGAAATTCCCTTGGCCACGAGCTCCTCAAGCAGCCACCTTGTAAATTCCGCAATTGAAGGCCAAATTCAGCTCCAAGCAAAGGACCTACCATGTAAGATGGACTCCTCGGATTCCCCTAAGGTGCATGAGGCTAATTCCAAGATACTTTGTTCAATTGAACCTTGTTTGGAATCACCGATTATGACTACCCCTTTGGCAATACAAGGTCCACTTACCAGCCAAGGGGATGTCTTAATGTTAAAAAGTTCTGAAGAAATTGAAGAATCAAGTGGCAAAGAGGAAGATGATCAACCTCCAACCCCCAACTATGATCAAAAAGGCTTGGAATATGAATTGGACTCTGATTTTAAACTCTCAAAATCCCAACGTAAGAAGGAGAGGAAAAAATTGCATGCCATTGAGAAAATGAACAAGGCCCTACAAGCCAAGTCCTCGGCCTCCTCCCCTAAACCAAGATGAATTTTGGCGCATGGAATGTGCGAGGCCTTAATTGGCCCATAAAGCAAGCTGAAGTCAAGAAGTTGATCAAAGCATCTTCTTTCAACCTAATCGGCCTCCTTGAAACCAAGGTTCAAAGTCATAATGTAGATAAAGTTTGCAAATACATTAATTCCTCTTTTTGCTATACGGGGAACTACTTGGATAATTCACCAGCTAGAATTTTGATTTTGTGGGACCCTTCAACTATTAAAGTTCATGTTATATCTAGTTCTAGCCAATTTATCTTTTGCCATGTAACTCATCATGCTACATCAATAGAGTTTTTTGCTACTTTTGTCTATGCTTCAAATGATAGGGCAACAAGAGAGGTTTTGTGGAAGGATCTACAAGCCAATTATGACATGATTGGGGCTGCTTCACCTTGGGTTATTTTGGGAGACTTCAATGTAGTTAAAGTGGAGCAAGAAAAAAGAGGTGGAAAGGGTATTGACAAGGTTGCGGTAAGTGACTTCAACACATGCCTTGATGCCATTGAAGTGGTAGACTTAAGATACTCCGGATGCTTTTACACTTGGTCCAACAAACAAGAGGATGGCTATAGCATTTTCAGCAAGCTTGATAGAGCTCTTGTGAATGAAAAGTGGCTAAACTACTTTCCTAATTCAGAGGCTTTCTTCCCAAATGCTTGCATCTCAGATCATAGCCCAATAGTCATAAATATTCGGTGCAATGACCTGCCCGGAAGGAAACCATTTAAGTTTTTTAACTATTGGACCAAGAACAAAGAGTTTTACAAGCTGGTTGAAGAAGTTTGGAGCACCCAAGTTTCGGGCTCTCCCATGTACAAACTTGTCTCTAAGCTCAAGACTCTCAAGATGGCTTTGAAAGATTTCAATAGGAGGCATTATGGGGGTATTTCTGCAAAGGTGGCTGAAGCTAAGGTTAAACTTGAAGCTATTCAAAGTGAGCTGCAACTAAATGTCAATTCTAATCTCCTAGGTGAAGAAAGCATTGCCCTTGATGAATACTTGCATCTAGCCTTAGCAGAGGAAGCTTTCTACAAACAAAAAGCTAGAGACAATTCTATAAAGTTAGGAGACCAAAACACCTCCTACTTTTATAGGAAAGTCAAAAGCCATTGCTCAAAGAACAAGATTCTCTCTATTCTTGATGACCAAGGTGAAAGAATTGAAGATTACGAAGAGGTAAAATCTGCTTTCATTGAATTCTACAAGAAGCTTTTGGGCCGTTCCTTCCCATACCCGAAAGATGCCAAGCCTTATGTTGAAAGTATTATGAGCACAAGCTTACCTCCGGACCTCATGGCCTCTTTGGATAGTGAAGTTGCAGATGATGAGATAAAAGCCACTCTATTTTCATTGCCAAGCCATAAAGCTCCAGGACCGGATGGATTCACCTCTCACTTCTTCAAAAAAGCATGGAGTATAGTAGGTGATGATTTCATAAGTGCTATAAAGTCTTTTTTCAGCTCGGGGAAGCTTCTTAAGGTGATCAACACAACAATCATTGCTCTTGTTCCTAAAGTTCCCAATCCAAGTAAGGTGACTGATTACAGGCCAATTTCATGTTGCACAACAGTTTATAAATGCATATCCAAAATCATAGCTAACAGGCTCAAGAAGCTTATGCCCTACATCATTGGCCCCTCTCAAGCAGCCTTTATTCAAGGCCGGTCCATCTCAGACCAAATACTACTGATGCAGGAATTGGTAAGGAACTACCACAGGCCAAACATATCTCCAAGGTGTGCCCTTAAAATTGATTTGATGAAAGCATTCGACTCAGTTTCATGGGACCTCATCCTTGATGCCTTACATGCATTATGTCTGCCAAGCAAATTTGTTGAATGGATAAAAGTATGTATCACTTCCCCTCAATTTTCCTTATCTATGAATGGCTCACTTGAAGGCTATTTCAAAAGTGCTAGGGGGCTTCGTCAAGGTGATCCCCTCTCCCCATACTTATTCCTTATTGCTATGGAGTTCTTCTCAAGATTGTTCAACAAAATGGTGGAGCAAAGTGATTTCGCTTATCATCCCAAATGCACCAATCCTCACATAAATCATATTTGCTTTGCAGATGATCTTTTCATATTGTGCACTCCTAATGACATTTCATTTCAGATTATCCATCAAGCACTCCAGGAATTTCACAAGTACTCAGGATTGATGCCTAATGGAAACAAGAGTAAAGTCTACATTTCAGGAATTAACCATCAAAGCAAGCTTCACTTATGCTCTATGCTCGGGTTTCAACTTGGAGAGCTCCCGGTCAAGTATCTTGGAGTTCCATTGATCTCTACAAAGCTCAAGCATGAAGATTGCAAAGAGTTAATTGACAAAGTTACACAGAAAGTACAAAGTTGGGCTGCAAAGTATCTCTCATATGCAGGCAGAGTGGTTCTTATCAAATCAGTTCTATTTAGCATCCAAATTTATTGGAGTGCTCACTTTATCTTTCCCAAAGAAGTTTGCAAGGCAATTGAGCAAATCCTCAGGAGATACCTTTGGACCGGGGCTGATTTGAAGAAATGGGGTAGCAAAATATCTTGGGCCGAGGTTTGCAAGCCAAAGAAGGAGGGGGGACTCGGACTAAGAAGACTTGGAGAATGGAACAAGGCAACCATGATGAGGCACATATGGGCCCTATGCTCTAGGAAGCCTTCACTTTGGGTCAAGTGGTGTCATTCCAACTTACTCAAAGGGAAGTGTTTTTGGGAGATAAAGCCACCTTCAGATTGCTCATGGACTTGGAGGAATTTGCTCAAGCTCAGGGAAGAAGCAATCGGCCTATCATACTACAAAGTGGGCAAGGGTAACTCTATATCTCTTTGGTACTCTAATTGGCATCCTCTTGGACCTTTAATCCCAAGATATGGGGCAAGACTAGCCTATGATGCTGGTTTGCCAAAAGATGCTAAAGTGGATAGAATTGTGGTCCAAGGTACTTGGAAATGGCCATACCCGTGTACATGGGAGCTAAGGGAGATAATCCTTGAGCACCCCCCTAGCTACTATCCGGATGCTAATCTAGAGGATAAATTCTTTTGGAAGGCATCAAGAAGTGGAGCTTACACTACGGCTGCAACATGGAATGCAATAAGGGAAAAAGGAAGCAAGAAACCTTGGCATCATCTAGCTTGGTTCCCTCAACACATACCCCGACATAGCTTTATACTTTGGCTTGCTATTAATGGTAGGTTAAGTACGAAGGAAAGGATGTTGAGTTGGGGAATGAGCATAGACCCTACTTGTGTGCTATGTGGTAATGCCTTTGAAACCCTTGACCATCTTCTATTCATGTGCCCATTCTCAGCCGAATTGAGGGGTACCATTTTGTGTAAATGCTCCATCATCAAACCTCTACAACCTTGGAACTTGGAAGTCTCTTGGGCCATGGGTAAATTCAGTGGAAAGCAATCAGCCAGATTATATGTAGAATTGCTTGGGCCGGCCTTGTCTACCACCTTTGGGAGGAAAGGAATAGCCGAATTTTCAAAGGGCAAGCTTCATCCGTGGCAACCATTGAGCAAAGGATAATGCATGTTGTTAGAACTAAAGTCTCTCAATCTAATGTTAAGTTGATCAATGTAGATTCTAGTCTACTTGACAATTGGGGAATCCATTAGTTACTTACTTTTTGTTCACGGGGGTATGCCCCCAAGATATTGTACATAACTTTCCCATATAATCCAAATCTATACTTACTTACCAAAAAAAAAAAAGCTGATTAATAGAACTCTAGGGTTTCAAACGATTGTGCCAGCCCTCCTAAGTCTCGGGCTCTACACCTGCAATACAGTTTGTAGAGAAGTGAACACTAAACCACTTGTGCTCATGATGTATAGAAATTTACTTTTTATAATGCATTTTATGAATCACATAAAATAATAAATATAGCAAGAAATTATCAAATACATCAACACGTAGCAAGAAATGATAATATTAATTCGTAATTTTTATTTCTCTTGTTAACCTTTCTTCATTTATTATTTTTTCCCAATGTGGGGAAGGACACTCTGCAAGACTGTCTCACAATATGGTAGCCTAATTTATCACCGGTTCATATGTAAATATATGGGTTGCGAAGCATCACTGTATTGTTGTTTATAGATCCAAGTCTAACCACCACGATGAGCCTTACCATTTTCATTATTATTGTGGATTTCTAGTCCATGGGCACAATTACCCAATCCTGCATAGGTTTAAAGTCTTTCAACCTAACGGTATCCTATAACCCTCCTTATTTGTATGGTGTCCTCACTTTCTCCAAAATCAATATTTTTTTAGGTTTCACATTTCTCTTGTTAAAGCTTAGAAATAATGTCTTTGAGTGTGTTAGCTTTTATAATTTCATGTCTCCATTGTCATTACAGCCTGTTTATTTTAATTATTATCTATTTCGCAATGAACACATATTCATTTTATTTTTAATACATCATAGCCTATTTCAGCATTGAATAGAAACTTTTAGAAGTCTAAATTTTAACCCACATACCTCTATTAAATATTATATATATTATTATTTTATAATATTTTAGAATAAAGATAGAAAATCAGCCAAACCAAGGGAGTTGTGGGCACCGAGGGAAAAAAATGGGCACCGGCCTAAAATTTCTCTATTGTTTATTTCCTTCCTCAAAGAAAAAATTAGGTTTGGTTTAAAAATTTTAAAATTTTTTTTTAAAACATGCCAAAATTATTCTCATAGTCATTTTCTATTAAAGAAGACTTTACAAAAAGTATAAATGATATACCAATTCCCTACCTCATTCTTTGTTGAAAAGACTGAAAATTCAGCGTATGTCCAACTCAAACCTCCTTTCTTTAATCTGACAGTGCAGGCGTATTTGAAACGGGTTTAATTAGAGAACTAGAGAAATAATTTGAATTCTGGTACTAACTTCTCCTTCTTTTTCTTTCTTTTTTTTTTTTTTTTTGGTCGTTCTGTGTTTCCCGTAACATAACTTATATATATGCATGGGGTGATGACTTACAAAGGCGCGAGGGGATAGGGATTACTCATGAGAGCTAGAAGCGGTTAGGGTGCCAGTAAGCGCCATTTTTTCTTGCCATGTTTTTCTTTACCTTTTTTTTTCTTTTTAGGGTCATAACAGTATGAAGTAACTGAAAAGATAACAAAAGTAGAGAAAAATAATCCTGACTATTGAACAAATCTAATAACTAAAAATATCTCAAATTCAAATTCTTGAGATTTCTTGTTATATAGATAAAACAAGAAGTGTAAAAGTTTGTGTATTTAAAAATTATAAGTTTTATGTATATTAAAATTGAATTTAAGTTAAATATTCATTTGCTAAGAAAACTTTAAAAAAAATTAAAATCTAAATATTACGTTTTTTAAGTAAATAATCTTAGTCTACTTGTTTAATAGTATCCATACGATATTTAATAAATGTGTAAAATTTTATTATTTGTTACAAATATTATCACATTTTAAAAAATATTAAATTAAAAACTTTTATAAAAGGGTATTAAAACAAATATAAGAAGAGTGAGAGAATACATTTTCATGTGAAGTGATAGAAAAGACAACTGAAGTGGGAGGAAAAAGAAGTAATTCTAGCCATTAAACAAATCCAACGGCTAAAAATATCTCAAATTTAAATTCTTAACCTTTCTCATTACATAAATAATACAAAGAGTGTAAAAGTGTATGTATTTAAAAATTTAAATTTTATGCACACTAAAATTAAATTTTTTATTTTTATTTTTATTTTTATTTTTAAGAAAATTATAATAATAAAACCAAAGTCTAAATATCACTTTTTTAAATAAAAATTTTAGTTAACTTGTCTGATAAGTAATCATACATTGTTTAATAAATGTGTAAAATTTTATTATTTATTAGAAATATAATAACATTTTTAAAATATTAATTTAAAAACTTCTATTAAAAATATTCAAGAAAATATGGAAAGAGAAAGTGTATGTATTTCCATATAAAGTGACCGTGAAAAGAAAAATGAATAATTCTAGCCATTGAATAAATCTAACGGTTGAAAATATCTCAAATTTAAATTTTTGAACTTCCTTTCTCTACAGATAGCACAAGGAATATAAAAGTGTATATATTTAAAATTTTAAGTTTATGTTCATTAAAATTGAATTTTTAGTTTAAATGCTTATTTTTTAAGAAATTCTAATAGAAAATTGAAGTCTAAGTATCAATTTTAAAAAATAAAAATTGTAGTTGAATTTTTATATAGGTATTCATACAGTGTTTAACAAATGTGTAAAATTTTATTATTTTAAAATATTAATTTAAGGATTTTTATAAAGAATTCAAAAAAAAATTGGGAAGAGTGAGTGTGTTTCTATATCAAGTGAACAAAAATATGACCAAAGTGGAGATTAAAAAAAAAAAAAAAGTAATCCTTGCTATTGAACAAATTTAACAATTGAAAATATTCTAAATTTAAATTCTTGAATTTCTTTATTATATAGATGATACAACGAGTGGAAAAGTATATCTAAAATTTTAAGTTTTATATACATTAAAATTAAATTTTTAATTTAAATGTTTATTTAAAAAATTTAAAGAAAATTAAAGTCTAAATATCATTTGTTTTTAAAAAAAAAAATTAGTTGATTTTGTCTAATAGGTATTAATATAATGTTTAATAAATATATAAAATTTTATTATTTATTACAAATATTATCATATTCTTAAAAGCTTAAAAAAGTGTATTAAAAAAAATATGAAAATGGTGAAAGTATATTTTTATGTGAAGTGATCGAAAAGATAATCGAAATTGAGAGAGAAAAGAAAAAAAAATAATCCTAACCATTAAACAAATCTAATGATTGAAAATATCTCAAATTCATATTTTTCACCTTCCTTATTATATACATATATGACCATTTATTTAGTTTCTTTTATTTATTGATTCTTAAGGATAGAACAACTTAAGAGTCAAAAGTCAATTTCGTTATTTATTTATTTTTTTTTTCGTGGCGCTTCTTTCTCTTCCAAAACCTATTCTGCAATGTGATTTTCTGGACGTTGATCTCACATATCATGCACCTTTGACATCTTTATGCTTGCTAGTGGAAGAATATTGAAATAATTCCTCTATCACTGCAATATTCATGATTAACAAAAAAGAAAAAAAGAAAAAAAAATTGTATAAATTTAGAAATATTTGAATTATAGTATTCATATAACCGTACAGATGTTACTACTAATTTACCAAGAAGTTGGAAGATAAAGATGTACCCGGATGGATGACAGAGTTCCTTCCTTCCCTTATGGCCGGGCAACTTAATTGAAAGTTTTGAGCCTGTAAATAAATAATAAAATTATGCAAACTATCTAAAATAATCTCTCTCAATAACTGTGCGGTGGCTTGGGTTTACTTTTATTTTATTTTATTTAATTGGGGCTTGGCTGGTGGTGTTGATTTTACTCCTTGCTTCTTATCATCACCGGCCTGATATCATGTGATCATTGCTCAAGACTCGGAGACAAAGTTAATTGCCAATTTCTTTAAACAAAAGTTACAAGTTAGCCCCAAAGCATTTGACCAAATAACAACAATCAAGCAAAGAGTGCAAGATATCCAAATACGCCCCATGTTCCAAGTTTAAGATTGATTTAAGGAGAATAGACCTACATATAAATTTATATACAACTGTGCATAAACAATATATACGTAGTACAAGAGGGAAAAAAACCAACTTGCCATAGCCTATAAAACAACAGAAAGTGGTTGCCTTAACCATCTCCTACTTTGAGGGTCCAAGTCATGAAGATCTTCAGAAACGACTCCTTATTAATAGTCATTCTCCTTGTGGTTGTATCTTCTAGTGTGATGGAAATCCAGGCAGAATCCACCACCTGCACCAAGCGAAAGAGCCCTTGCTTTCTCAAAAAGCTAAGGTTTGCTTTGTCAACCGCGATTCACCCATATGCAAAGCTGAGTGCAGAAGATACCATTTCTGAAAGAACAATTCTATTCTTTTACAATTTTCTTATGGAATTTTGAACAAGAATGGCATGCATGACGCATTTTAGTGGCTCTTTTTTTATTAAAAAAAAAAAAAGATATACCCACATGTCTATTGTGTCATTCGGAATTATATTCCCGTACAAAAGTTTTGGTAGTATAGTACCATTCTGTTTTTAATCAATTCAAGTTCGTAATACAATCCCTTGTTCATAGTTCATGTTTCAAGAACTACTAACCTTGCGTTTAATAACTTTAGATCGAAAACCAAATTGCAATGGCCCTGGAGCAGCTTGCTTGGACCCCCGGTTCACTGGTGCAGATGGGATTGTGTTCTATTTCCATGGCAAGAGCAACGAGCATTTCAGCTTGGTTTCAGATCCCAATCTGCATATCAATGCCCGCTTCATTGGCCTAAGGCCAGCTGGTAGAACCAGGGACTATCCATGGATTCAAGCTCTGGGAATCCTTTATGACTCTCACAGTTTCTCCGTTGAGGCCACCAAGGCAATAACATGGGAAGATGAGCTCGACCATCTAAAATTCTCTTACGATGGAAAGGAGCTAGTAATACCTGAGGGCTACTCATCCCTATGGAATTCCCCAGAAAATAACCTGAAAATAGAGAGAACATCAAGCAAGAACAGTGTTTTAGTTACTCCCCCAGCAGTTGCAGTAATTTCGGAAAATGTAGTGCCTGTAACAAAGGAAGATGACAGAATTCATAACTATCAGATACCCTCAGATGACGGCTTTGTTCATCTAGAAGTCCAGTTCAGATTCTATAGCCTCTCCTCAAAGGTTGAAGGTGTGCTTGGCCGCACTTACCAGCCAGATTTTAAGAACCCAGCAAAGCCAGGGGTAGCTATGCCAGTGGTAGGAGGTGAAGACAAGTATAGAACCACTTCACTTCTGTCTGCAGATTGTCGTTCTCGTGTCTTCTCTCCAGCTGGGGTTCTCAACAAGCATGACTCGCTGGTTATGGATTATGGCAGACTAGTAGATTGCATCGGCAGGGGAAGCACTGGAAATGGAATTGTTTGCAGGAAATGAGTAGTTGAACTTGAGTACTGAACTTCTGTCATTTTCCCAAAGAATATCTGGAACTGTTTCTTCTGAATAACTCTGTGTTGCTTGGTAGAGAATGATGTGTCCTCCGTTCTACTGTCGAGTTATGCATTTTCAATTTATTGAAGAATGTAGTTTTTCACCCAGATTTTGAATCCTGTTTCCCACCACCAACCAAAATTTTCATGGTATTTAAATAATTAGAAGAACAGATCCTGTTAAGATGCAAAACCAGAAAGACTAAATTTGAACTGAAGAAGAGACAGGAGATGGCATTAAAGTGCAATAACAGCCTAATTTTGGCATAGTTTGCAAAGAGGAATGAACAATGCTCCATTTTACATAAGGCATTCTAGCTTAAAACAGGGGAGAAATTTTATCATGGACATTTTCATCATTTGTGACAAGGAATCTAGGTAGTTTTTCAGGGAAATTTTCATAGGTTTCCTGGATATTGAAACAGATTTTGTCTTGACAACAAAAAGACACCCCGACATTAAATTTCCATTCAGGGAATTGTGTTTCATAACTCTAAAGCAATGACTACAGCGCAACTGTGAAGAGTTTAGGACAGTACCATTACAGCAAAACGCTCTTGTGTTTCTTAATAAAAGATTTCGAGAGTAATACAGCACAAAACAAAATTTGGAACTATCCAAAAATAAGAATGTAGGAAGCTAATCCTTGTGCAATTGTATTCATTCAAATTGAGACAATATTACAACCCATGGAAATTTAGCACTACATGTTGTATCCATTGGCATCCACCAATAAACTATAGTACACATCCAATCATTTATCACAAAAAATTGAAGTGTAAACCATGAACAAAAAGAAGTAAAAAATTATAAGAATAACCTTCCCTTACTTGGATGTGTCCTGTCATTCTCAAAGCCTGGGCAACCAAACTTTATGAGGACATCCAAAGGCCAAGGTTACAGAGATGTGAACTCATAATACTCATCTTCCACGTGGATTTACCAGCTGGGAAAAAACAACAGTTGTGGCAACATCTTCTGCATCATCATCTGTGCCAGAAGCCAATCCATTAACCATACTGACACTGTTGTCGAATGGCTCAAGTGGAACCAACGGAATGCTAGAGATATGGTTCGTGCTATTATCTTCAGGTTCCATGAGAGCTGATGATGTCTCCTCAAGCTGGAGAGCATACTCTAGATTCCACAGAACATCCCCCATCGATGGCCTGTCCACTCCATACTCGGCGAGGCATTTCTCAGCTGTCTCTCCAAACTTCTTAAGGGAAGCTGAATTTACCTTCCCCGCAAGATTTGAGTCCATGATTTGATCCAACATCCCTTTCTTTTGCCGATTCATTGCCCATTCAGCGATATTAACTTGATCTCTAGGGAGAACAGGATTTAAGGCTGGTCTAGCACAGAGAACTTCCATTAGAACCACCCCGAAGGAATACACATCCGATTTCTCAGTAAGTTGTTGCCTTCTAAAGTATTCAGGGTCAAGGTACCCAAAACTACCCTTCACAGCAGTACTTACATGGGTCTGATCCAGTGCTGGACCCATTTTAGAAAGACCAAAATCAGCAACCTTGGCTACAAAATTCTCATCCAGGAGTATGTTTGTTGTCTTCACGTCTCGGTGAATTATACTCTGAGCTGCCCCTGTGTGGAGATAATGAAGCCCTCTAGAAGCCCCGATGCAAATCTCGAGCCGTTGCTTCCATGAGAGAGGTGGGAGATCTGTTCCATAAAGATGGCTCCTGAGAGGCCCATTTGCCATGTACTCGTAGACCAGGATCATTTCTGACCGCTCATCACAATAGCCAATAAGAGAGACCAGGTGACGGTGGCGGAGTCTGGACAACATTTCAATCTCAGTTCGGAACTCTGCAAGACCTTGTTCAGATCTTGAGTTTCCCCTCTTTACAGCCACTTTAGTCCCATCTCCCAGTGTACCTGTGTAGACTCTACCAAAACCTCCAACTCCCAGAAGCAAGCTCTCATCAAATTTGTTTGTTGCATCCATAATTTCTTGGAATGTGAAGGACCGGCCAAGATTGGAGGAAACTAATGAGATGCAGCTGGCTGTTCCGCTCTTCTGAGAAGCTGTGGACATTTTTGTCATGGTTTGAGAGTTTCCATATAAGGATTGAGGAAGCCATGTACGCCCCTGGTGAGTAGTCTTTGACCTGCGGGATACCATGCAGCAGTAACACAAACCAATAAATGCCACAGTGGCTAAAGCTCCCCCAATGGAACCAACTATGATGCCTATCTTGTTCTTTTTAGAGGGTGACAAAGGAAGGAGACCCTGGACAGGCAAGAGCCCATCCAAACTTCTTGCTTCATTGCTAACCTTCATGATTTCCAAACCATTCAAAATTGCATTTGTGCTGTCATCCTTCCTATCTGGACCAATACTAATGGTCAAAGCATCTGAGTTAGCAGAAGAATTGGAAACAAAATCTCTGTAATAAGGCACATCCAAGCCACCTGTAACTGTTGACAGATCCAGACTCGCAAGAGCAATATCAGAGTTTATGTATAAATTGAACACAATATTGTTCATAGATATGCTCACAATATCACAGAAATGCACCCTGACAAAGTAAGTGAAATTTGCATTGACAGGGAGGACCCAAGTTACATTGAAGTTCCCATTGGGTACATTGGCATCTCCCAAGGTTTCAGCAGTAGCATAAACCCAATTTGGTGCTGCTTCAGCTGTAACAGCATCTTTGTACTTTATATTTGCAGGGTTAACAGAAACATTTGTGGCAGAGCTGTTCACATGGAGGTATTTGGCGTCATTCTCCCAAGTTCTTCCTAGTGTATCATTCTGAGCAGTAAGCAATGGACCACCCATGTTCAGCCGGTATACAGTTTCAAAGGCATGCTCTGAAAGGCCACTAAAAGCGACAGGGGGGGACACAGCCAATGCCTGATCAGGGAGCAACTCATCTGGGATAGAGACAACTTCAATTGCATTAACAAACACAACTGAATTGTTTGATGGAATGAAATTAAGGATCAAGTTGTCAGAAGTAACATTGACCGCAAACTCCTTGAATAGATAAGAACCGTTGTAGTTCTTGAAGGTGAAGTTGTTCAAGAGCACAAAGTTTTGGGTGACTACAGTTAACAAGGCAGATGTTAAGTTGTGGCTTGAGTCAGGAAGAGGGTAAAAATAGAGGCGTATCCAGTGCCTACCCTCTTGCTTGATATCAAATCCATAAGAAGCTGTACTTGAGAATACTCGAGCAGATTGATAGACTGGAGAAGGGGCAGTGGAGTTGGAGGTAGCAACAATGGAATTGCCTTGAGTTTTCAGTGTCAGTGAAGAATGTGCTGAATCAGGAATATAAGTCTGATCTAAGAAGGTAACATTTTGCGAAGAGCCACATGCAATCAGGTAGTTATCAACAAGGGCGAATGAAGGTGAGGATTCATGAACAAAAACAAAGAGAACAAGAGCTAGAACCAGATACACCCACATCACAAATTTCATTTTCACCAGTTTCGGCTAATAAAAATCCTCAAAAAAACAAGATACCAAGAACTGCCCAATGCCCCTACTCATGAACTGGCTTAGTCAGACCCAATGTAACAAACACTGGATGGGTTGTTGTAGTGCCAAGATTTCTAAATGCCAAGTCCACAAGACCCCAAATTTCCTGAATGTAGCACACCCAACTGCCCAAAACTCAAGCTTAGAAGCCCCTATATTTAAAACAACAGATCTATCCAAAGCAATGCCCTACAAGGAACAGCTTCTTTAACAGACGACATAAAAGAGCACAAAAAGTGAAAAAATGGAAACTTTGATGGAGCACAGGCTGATCTATTTGAGGTTTTGTGACATAAAACAAGACAAAAAGATCGAAGTTTTCCCAGTGGCATTACCTCGCTCAGAGGGAGAGCCAAATGCTTGTGAGAATGAAACGAGCCCATATCCCAGTGAAGCAAGGAGAGGAAAACCCAGTTTGAGATTCCACAATGCCACCCATCATTGAATCCCCATCACTTGGAGCCTTTTTCAGTGCAATTTCCACCAGCTCTTTCCAGGCTGTTGATTAGGCTGTCAATTTACAGGGAAAAGAAAAAGGGTGGACCCACAACAAGGGATACACATGGAACCAGTTTCCAATCAGCCCCAATTGAAAACAGCTGTTTATCATTTACCTCTGCGCTCTTGGACTTTGAAAAAAGGGTATTATAGTTTGCTTTCTATACTCAGAATCTCTTAAAAGATTGAAATGTAAATTAGAAATCGCCATGAAAGTTCGGCAGTTGAGCTGCTATCGAAAAACCAGTTCAAATGCAGTTTGGTTATTTTTTCGCAATTCTTTTTTATATGGATGCAATAACATATTTAAAAATTAGTAAATGAATAAAACTAAATTAATTTTTGTTAAAAAAACAAAATCGTAAAAAGAAAAGAACAAAAAACTGAAAAGAAAATTAATTTTTCTATTTCCAAACCAAGCCAAAGTCCCCGGAAATTTGAAAACGGATCGTATTCAGAGTTAACGGAGTCAGTTGACGGCATAAACGGTGATGGGCTGCTGGTTGAGGTTTGAATTTTAAAAATAAAAATTTATCAATTATAGGTGTGTTTAAAGTGATAAAAAATAAGATAAAGTGAAATAAGTTGTGAGTTTACAATTCGTACAGTGAAATAAAAAATAAATAATTTTTAGAATTTTTTTAATATCCTTCAAGATTTTTTAGAGTTTTTTTGAAACTTATATCAATCAAATTAGTTTATTAATAAAAATTCATTATCAAAATCATTTCATGCTATTAATTTATATTATTTTTATTTTTCAAGGCTGAACAGTGAAAGTCAAAGCCCGTTTTGGTACTACAATCAAAAATCTAGTTGAAAATCAAAAAATCAAAAAATCAAAAATATAGTTGAAAATAAATTAAGTATTTAAGTTAGTTAAAAAAATTGTCAACTAAATTTTAATCAAACTTTTTAATCTAAATTGTTTGGTTTGGCATCATTTAAATAAAATATTCCATTTATGAAAAAGAATGACTATTTATAATTTATTGAATTAGAATAAAAAAACTGAAATTTCGATTTAATTATTCAATTCCAATTAATTTATGCAAGTTTTTAACGGGGTAGCCGCACATTGGGCAAAGTGTCAACCTTTTGCAGTTCGGCTCCGTGCCAAGGTAATAGTTATGGAGTCCCGTGCTTGAGCGGGAATGGGTTTGAGAAACTGTGGTAGAAAAATTAACTATTTTGATTTAATTGTATTAATTTAAGAATTTTAATTTAATTTTATTAATATTAATTTAAAAATAAAAAAATAATTAAATTACAATTAATATAAACTATGAAAAATTTTTTCATTAAATTGTGAAATTTAGGACTCTTTGGTTTATTTATCAATTTTTTATTTTCTGTTTTTATTTTTTATTTTTTATTTTAAACTTATTTTTCATTTTATGCTTTTGAAATCAAAGAAAAAACTTAAAACACATTTGATCAATTATATTTTTAAAATTTATTTTAAAAAATAAAAAATAGACTTACACATAAAATAAAAAATAAAAAAAAATAGTTTTAAACGTTTTTAATCTAGAATAAGAAAAATTTCGAAATATTAAAAATAGAATATTTTTTATTTCTTTATTTTAAAAAATTTTTAAAACATAAAATAAAAAAATAAATTAAATACCACCTTAATTAATTAATTTTTTCAAAACAACTTCCAATCCTGGAGCCCCACGGGAACATATTTTCTCGGAGGGAATGCCGCCATTCACGCTAGGCCCGCAAGTACAGCCGAGCGGCGCGTCGTGATTGAGCAGTTTGTCCGGGGCTGTTTGGATTACAGCTTTTGTCTTCCTCCAAGTCAACTGAAATTTCGGTGTTATGTGAGAAAGTCCTGCTCATGTCACGCACTGGTGGTGTAATTGAAAACTTGACCAATGGAAAATTCTTTCCGTGGGATCGCATGGTGCTCCAAATAAATTTAAAATATTTTTTAAAATTCTAAGTTTTTAATTTTTTAAACTTTAAAAAATTATAATATTTTTAAAAATTTTTTCAAAATTAATTAGAATAAACTATTATAGTACGTTCTAATGAATACCAAAAAATTTTAAAAAATTCTAAAAATTTTCAAAATTTTCCACTAAAATTTTGTTACATATGACTTTATATAATTTTAACAATTTTATATCAAATCAAATACAAATATTTAATTATCATTTCAAAATAATTTTTTTACACTCTAAATTCTAACAAGTTTCATTTTATTTTAGTTTTTTTTTTTTAACACTCAGATGCCCTCAAAATTAGGGCATTTTTTAACCATGTTTTTCAATCGAGAATTGACGTATACTTGTTAACTAGTGATTAAACTTGTACAATAGATGAATTTATCATATTATATTTATTTTAATTTTTATTTAAACTATATGTTAATAATCATTTAAGAAAATAATTTTTATTAAATTATATACAAAAATAATTAAACTATTAAATAAATATATAATTTGTGAATAAATTACATGTATAATTAATTTATATATGTTAATTAAAATATCATATAATAAATAAATTATTAATACTTGATTATATTCATCAAGAATATTAATGATTTGAAATATTATGTTAAATGAGATACGTAAAATAATAAAAATTTAAAAATTAATTTATTATATTATTTTTATTTTTATTTTTCTTAATAAAATTTATTAATTTTCTCAATTATCAAATTAAAATGAGGTAAGATGATAATATTATTTGAATTGAATTATAATATTAAATTTATATATAAAATAATTTAATTATTATTAAATTTAAAATTATATATTTTTTTTTGGTAAGTAAGTGTATATTTGGATTAATGGGAAATTTTATGTATAATATCAAGGGGGCATACCCCCGAATCAAAACATACAAAGTAGGCTACAATGGGATCCTCCAATTAGCACATATGTTAACATTCTCCTCTACATCTTTAATAACAGGAAATTTAGAGAGCTTAGTTCTAATTACATAAGCAATACTTTGTATTAGACTCCCAACCGAAGAGGTAGTGTTCTTGAAAATCCTTGCATTCCTCTCTTGCCATAGATGATAGACTAATGCCGCCCAAGCAATCTTACGTAGTTTGCTAGCAAAACTCTTCCCACTAAATTTCCCTAGAGCCCATAATACTTCACTCTTCCAAGGTTGAGTAGCTTTGACAAGAAGACATCTCTTGAAAACCAATTCCCTTAGCTCAGCTGAGAAATTGCAATGGAAGAACAAATGGTCTATGGATTCAGGAGCTTGCCCACAAAGTACACAATTGGGATCTAGATTCATACCCCATGCTATCATTTTGTCTTTGGTGTTGAGTCTCCCTCTAATTGCAAGCCACAAAATAAACCCATGCTTAGGAATATGACCTGGAAACCATAATAAGTGGTGCCATGTTACCTTAGCAACCTTTGACCGAATTGAGTTCCATGTTGCCTTAGCTTGATACTTTCCATTCCTTGATGCAGTCCATATAAACTCATCTAAGACTTGGGGATTCGGGGAGTGAAGAGAGGACAAAGCATCTACAATCTCTTTTAATTCCCAAGTGCATGGATAAGGCCATTTCCATCTTTCATTAAATATTATTTGTGAAACTCTAGCTTTCTTGGACAAACCAGCATCATAAGCAACTCTTTGGCCAAATTTAGGAATAAGAGGGCCTAATGGGTGCCAATTTGAATACCAAAGCGAGATGGAGTCCCCATTGCCAACCTTGTATTTGGAGATACTTTTTGCTTCTTCTCTTAGCTTGAGTAGCTTCCGCCAAGTCCATGAGCAATCCGAAGGAGTGCTTACTTCCCAAAAACATTTACCTTTTAGTAGGTAATTCTTGCACCATACCACCCAAAGAGATGAGCTATTAGAGCAGAGGTTCCAGATGTGTCTCATCATTGATGCTTTATTCCATTCACATAGGTTGCGAATGCCAAGTCCCCCTTCATTTTTAGGTTTACAAATATCATTCCAAGCTACTTTAGAGCCCCATCTACTCAATTCCGATCCCGACCACAAGAATCTTCTCAATGTTTGCTCAATTGCATCCATCACTTTTTTTGGGAGAATAAAGTGAACACTCCAAAAGACTTGAATGCTAAACAATATAGATTTGATAAGAACTAACCTTCCCGCATATGACAAAGACTTAGAGGACCAGCTTTTAACTTTGCCGTGCACCTTCTCAATTAATGGCTTGCAATCTTCATACTTGAGCTTAGTGGAGATGAGGGGAACTCCCAAGTATTTTACTGGCAATTCTCCTAGCTTGAAGCCAAGTAATGAGCATAATTGGATCTTCTCTTGATTGCTCACTCCAGAGATGTAGACTCTACTTTTGCTTCCATTTGGTAGGAGCCCTTTTAAAATTATATTTGACGAACTATATTTTAAAATAATGCATTCTAGTTATCTAAAAGGCATAACTAAAATTTAAAACAAATTTAATGAAATTGTATTTTTAATAAGATCACAAAATTATCAATTAGTATTTAATTTTTTTATTTGAATTAAATTTTAATATTTAATGTTGACATAATAATTTAAAAATTAACATAATAATTAATATATATAATAAAAGGGGTAAGGATAAAATTTTCAAATAGATAAAATTTTTAATTTATATAAAATACACTATACTTTTTTTAAATAAGATCAGATTAATTATAATTCCTAATTAAATATAACTCTATTAGATATTTATAAATTAAGACAAAATTTAAATAAAGTTTCAATAGTTAGGATAAAAAAAATTAAAAACTTTAAGAACAATGAAAATTTTAATAAAATCTAAAATGTTACAATAAAAATTGCATTAAATAAAATAGATAAAATTTTAAAAATTATATTTTGTATATTTGAATGAACAAATTAAAAAATAAGATAAATAAGAAACTATCCTTCCAATATGATATATAAAAAAACTAAAATTTTACTAATAATAAAAATATATAATATAAATTTAATTAATAATTATATAAAAATAAAATAAAATTTAAAAAAAAATTAGATCTTATATATTTGAATTGATAGATTAAAAAATAACCTAAAAAATACATAAACAAAAAATAATTTGAATGTAAAGGAAAATCATCTAATAAAAATAAATGTAGTAATAAATATGAGAAGAAAGTCAAACAAATTGAAAAATAATCATAAAGAGAGATTTTTGCTAAAATTTAATACACAAAAGTTTAAATTTTAACAATAATAAAAATATAATAAAATCAAATTATGTCAACAATTTCAAGAAAAAAAATTCAATAAAGATTTTTAAAAAAAAAACCGTACCTTACATTTCAAATGAATAAATTAAAACAAATAGTAAAGAGTAGGCTTTTCCTATAATACACAAAAATTAAAATTTTATGAATAATGAAAAATATAACAAAATTTAAAATTTAATGTTAATAATCACACTAAAAATTTGAATAAATTAAAAAAAAATCAAAACTTACATATTTTAACAATCACATCAAAATACAGAATAAAAAAAAAAAGCTAAACCATATATATTTTAATGAACCAATTAAAAAATAAATCAACAAATAAATATATAAACAATAAAATAATTTCAATACGAAGAATATCATTGAATAAAAATAAATATAATAAACTCATCCTTATTCGTAATGACTTAAAAGAAACTAATAAACAATTACTCTCAGCCATATTAATAATAAGTAAAAAGTATCATAATAAAATTTTAGCAAATTTTTTTTGGTGTAAATGCTATTTTATACATTTTTTAATTTGCTATGTGTATTAGAATTTCATATAAATTTGTATTCTATTTTAGATAGAAATATATTATCTAATCCAATTAATATCTTCAAAATTACTGAATTATTTATTAAAATATAAAAAAAATAAAAAATACGAAATTATATGATATATAAAAATGGAAATTAAATAAAAATATTAAGTGATATTAATAAGCATTCTAGTTTGAATAGGATTGCGAATAAGTGGTAATTACGTGCAATTCTAATTCCTTGGGTGGGACATTACCACTCCTTTAAAAATTTTTCCTGCTCCTTACATTTTTTTTGCCCTACAAACCTACAAAACTAACCTTGTACTTAATGAAGAATAATTAATGCAAAACACCTTAAATACCATAATTACCCTCAATTTTCATTTATTATTATAAAATTAACATCATCCACTTGTTACTTTTTTGTAACTACATCTCTTAACTTTTACCTATATGTATCATTTCTCTTTAGTTCAGTAAACTTAAAATGAAATACTATGGAAAAGAATTTTGTTAAAGTAGGGCTTTCAAATATGATTAATTTTATTTTATTTCTTTTTTTTTTACAAGGAGTATAGAGCAAAATTCATATTATTATGAATTATCAAATCACTCAAATAGCAGAATAACTATCGACTTTTTCTAATTTTTCCCTTTCAAGTGATTGATTTATTGATAGCACAATATAGAACAATATGTATGCAATATTTTTTATTTTTGTTGGTGTATTTGCTATAACATTATTAAGATCTTTTTCCCTATTAAGCTTTTTTTTTTTTTTTTACAGTTTATATTTATAGTTTTTTTTTGTTGGTAATTTATAGAGGTTTTTTTGTTAAAAATGTTAAATTATTTTGAATATTGCCATATTATTTTTTATTTAATGGTGATTGATTTTGGGAATGAATATTAGGATTCAAATTTCAATTTGATTTATTTTTATTTTAGTTATTTTCAACAATATATGAACTGATCACTGATTATGATACCTTGCTTTGTATTAATTAAAAAATAATAATTTTTTATTTTCGTCTTTGATTTTTGATAAAATAAACTTAAAATATATATTTATAATGCTTATTTTAAAAAAATTAAAAAAAACTCTCTCACATAACTTTATGAAATTACCTATAAAAAAATTTATGAAATTATAATTAATAGTTAATTTTCAATTTAACACGTAAATTAATAAAAAGTAGATGATGTTATAAAAAAATGTGAAAGTGGATAATATTAGTTCCGCAATGATAAATAGAAAGGAAAGGCAATTATGGTATTTAATATGTTTGTATTAATTAATCTCTACTATATGACTAGTTTCATAATTTTGAAGGAGTAAAAAAATGACAAGGAGTAGGGGAAGTTTTTAAAAGAGTGCCAATATCTTCACTCTAATTCCTTTTAGATTATATAATTATAAATTAAAATAGTTATAAATTAATGTTAATAAATTAAATTATTCATTTAACAGGATAATTAAGTTTTTCTATTATTTTGTTTAATAATAATATTTATTATCAAAAGTTTTATTTAATAGGGTAAATATTTTATTGCATTATTTTTTAACAATGACAATAAAAATATTTATTATGTTTTAAATAATAATTTATTACAATATAAAAAATAAAAAATAAGAATATGTTTTAAACAAAAATAAAAATATAATAATAAAAAGTTATATGATAAATAGAAGTATAAATTAAATAAAAATATCAAGTGATATCCACTAACTTTCTAGTTTGAATAAAATTAAAAATTGTGAATAAATAGTAATTATGTAAAATACTAATTTCTTTATAAGATAATTAAGATAACTATAATTAGATGGTATGTGTCATAACCATATACGTGTCACAACCGCATCACAAGTGTCACGCCTTGGATTCCACAACCTAAGTACGTGAATAACAGAACACGTATTACGTCATTTAGCAATTTTTCTTATCCCACATTAGAGCCATACACACATATTATGGAGCAATGAATATAAAAATAAATAAATTTATACTTTAAATTTGAATAAATGCCTTAGTCAAGCCAACTAGGTAACAAGACTCCCAAGACAAAACTACAAGCCTCCAAAACTAGTCCCAAGTAATCTCCCAAAACTAAATAAAAGTAATTAATATTCATCTCACAAACAAAGGTTTATTACAATATATCAAAACAAGTTTATAAAAATTTAAATGTAAGTAAGTAAAATAAATAAAATTTTAATTCCAATGCTTGGAAGGTCCAGCTCGTGACTTAAATTCATCACCTATATCACAAGTTGTAAGAGGATGAGCACTAATACCACATGTGCTCATGATTGTGCATATTTTTTGTGTTATTATCATGGCGATATAGTTGTTTATATGTGAGTTATTTGCTAGAAATTCCATTTGTTACCGTCAAATGAGAATATTGATTCACTTATGGAATTTTGCAGGGTTATGTGACCAAATTGAGAAGAAAACAAGCAAACATGAGCTAAATTAGGCAAGGAGATGAAGATAGAGCTGAGCATGGACCTGATGGGTGCCCCACAAAGGCCACGAGCACCCCACCCTAAATCAGGTGGGCGCCACCGAGAGGCAGTTTTTGAAGGCAAAGTCAAGGTTTCAGAGGATTTTTATCAAACAGCTGGAAGAAGCTTCCCACGGTTGCCCCTCATCAATCATGGGCACCCTCAGTGGTCACGAGCACCCCACCCTAAATCAGACAAGCGCCCGTCGAGCGGGTATTTTGGAGCTGTTTCATTGAAAACTTCATCAAAAACCTTGGACAGCTAGGCCATGGGTGCCCCACATCAACCATGGGCGCCCATCACCTTTGACCTCTGATTTTCTTTATGTAATGTGATGTACCCTTTATGCCCTTCATGGTAATCATATATAAAAGGGATTTTCAGATTAGGGTTTAGGAGTTTTGGATTATGTGTCAAAAAGGTTGAAAGTACTTGTAATTAACGTTCCAAGCTTTCATTTTTCCTAGGGTTTTGATTACTCAATTTTTGTAAGTACATTTGTTTTCAATTGATTTCACGTTGAATTCATTTTGAGAATCTTACGTTTTGGTGTTTTATTTTTAATGTTCAAATCGATTATAGTTGAGTTTATCTTGTTAGAAGACATGTTAGGCTAAAACCACCTTCTTGGCTTCGAGCCATCGAAGGTGGTGACATGGAAACGAAATTCTGAAACAACCAATTAAAGAAAAGGGTTTTTTAAATCAAAAGCTAAGATTTTTACAATTGAGAATTTTGCAATATTTGGGTTACTTTCGAAACTATTTTACCTGTGTTAAATTGGTGGTTGAATGCAAGAATCTCTTGTCGTTTCAATTACCAGTTCCCTAACCCGGTAAAATTGCTAATCCAATTCAATAGAAACCCTAACCAGATTTACTTTTGACATCGGCTTACCTATGACATCATTGACATTTCCAAACTTATTGCTTGGAAGTGAGCAATTCCATGTTCCGGTGGGTTCGAACAAATTTTTAAACATATTGCTTGGTAATTGCAAAAATTCTTTTTCATAGAGCTTTTGAAGTTCATCTTCAGACCTAGCACAATCATTAGGTTGATTAAACCACGTTCCAGGAATTCAAACCCATGTCATCATCGGAGAGGTGAGAAGTCAAGGCTTTTACCTCATTGTTAGAGTCAATTTTAGCACTTTTGTTTCTATTCAGTTTTCAATACGAAGTTTTAAGTTTCAATCTCTTCAAACTTTTCAAAACAAAGAAATTGGAATTTTGTTTTTCTCTTTCTTTGTAAATTCTTTTGCAAGTTTCCTGAAAACAAATTTCCAAAGAATTCACACTTTAAGCTAGTTTTGCTCCCTATGGAAATGACCTTGCAACTCACCAAGTAAAACTGCAACCGACCTCTTGCACTTGAGAGAACCCGACATATATTTCTAAGATCGGTCAGCTCGGAACCCTAATAATAATATAAATGCAATAATACCCTAGTATGTTACTAAGTGAAACATCTTAACACAAATAACAATCTCAAATAAGAAATTAAATTTATTTATTTATTCTTCTTCTTTATAACTTAATTGTGCATTAATATCACATAACACATCGAAAGAAAATAATTTGATTTTAAGGTACTACTATTTGGTTGTCTCGTAGAAACAGAACCCAACCAATATACACCATTCTTCAATGTCTGCTTGGTTCTCCCATAGAAATAGGATCCAACTAATACACACCATCCTTCAATGTTTGCTTCCTAAGCCGAAGTTATAAGAATATAATATGTCACCCTTAGGCATCTGCTCATTCGTATGTTACTAACCTATTGGACTCAATTGCCACCCCTGCGCTAGTTTCAAAACTTTCAACCCTTGGATACGTAAACTCAATATTTTCAGTATCTCTCAATCTAAATAAAGCATAATATTACATTTCACTTTAAATCCCCATTAAATAAAATTTTACTTTATTTCACATTTTTACAAAAAAATTATAAATAAATAATATACACACACGAGCACACTGTCAATCACGCCACAAGTATAAAACAAACAATTCAATACCACATTCAAACCATCAAAATTTGATTATAGAGTAGTACACATCCAATTACATATATTTATTTAATCAATTCAAATTGAAAATGCTACTTATATGACACTAATATATATAATAATTAAAACTGCAGGTTTGAATCAATTCAAACAATCATGTTAGGAGCAATCAAGTCAAAAATTTAATAAAAATAAAAAGAAAAAAACTTGTCACTACCATTTATATCAAAAGCATTTGGGAGCATTAATTAAAGTATAAAGATATATATATTTCATCAAGTTTGCTACATGCAAGACTCTTCAGTAAAAGAAATTTATTTCTAAATGAATTACGCATGTGATAAAATATATAAAATATAGGGTAAATTATACTTAAACCTCCTGAACATTAGCCTAATTACACGTAGACTCCCTAAACATTTAAACCTACTTACCAAAAAAAAAAAAAACATTTAAACCTTAAACTTAGACTCCTTATTCCCAAATGTTTGTAACACTTAGGTCCATCCGTTAATTTTCTCCATTAACTGGCATCAACTACGTTGTAAAATAACAAAAATGCCTCGCCATTACTTAGTTAATTAAAAAAACGGAAAAAAGCTTCCACTTAGCATTTCTCTTTCCTGTGTAATATATATATATATATATATATAGACCAAATACCCGCTCCAAAAATAGAAAATAAAAAACTCCAACAAATTGAAGAACTCCCAAATGGATCTGTTAAACTCAAATTTTTATCTACAAAACTCTCTGATTTACAAATTAAAGAAGAAGGAGAAATACCTTTTCAAACAAAAAATTTTAATGAACCTTATCAACCTCCAAGATCATCATATCAACCTCCGAGATCTTCTTGTTCCTCCATTCCAACATCAAGCAATTATGAACCTCTTAAGCTCAATAGAGTTAGAAATAGATCAACTATACCCCAACCTATCTACACGGATCAAATAAATCAACAAGAAAAAGATGATGAAGATAAATCCTCTGAACATATGTCTCCAACTCAATCTCAAATGCAAGATGACCCTCAAATATTTGTCATAGATAGAGAATTTATTATGGATAAAAGTGTATTAAAGAAAGATTTTGAATCATCTGAAAATGATCAAAAAAGAAAATGGTTCTTATCAAACTTTGATGAAGTTGCCAGAATACCAATAAGAGAAAAATTTTACAAACATGTTCGAAATTATAAAACTTATTTTAGATTTTTTGATTGGTTTGAAAATTATGCTGCCAATAATTCTATAAATTATCCTTTTATCAAAGAAATAAATGTTACTCAAAAATCCCAACAATGGAACACAATAGAAGGTATTAAACAATCTACTCATCCACCTCATGAAGAATTATCTATCCAATATAGAAATTCAACCATTAAGGCTTCACCTTATAAAATGAAATCACCATCAGAATCTGATATAACAGCTAGAGATATACAAAAAATTTTAGAACAAAATAACTTTACAAATCAAAATCTTAAAACAATTAGTGAGCAATTAAATAGAATTGAAAATAATTTACAAGAATCAGAACCTGCAATAAGTCAAAATTCACATCAAAAACCCTTATTTATTCCTCATGAAATTCCTAAGAAAATCAATACTCAATTAAAAGATAAAGATCTAATACAAGATATAGATAATAAGATTAAAAAACTACAAAACACATTGACCTTTATGGTTGCTCCTGAAACACCATCTCCATCAATAAAAGCTATCCACACGTTATCACAATTATCTGAGACAGAAGTTGAAGAAATACGGTTTGGAGAAGATCATGGATAGCTTGATAATTGGGTGGATTTGTGAATGGGTTTTCATATTCTTGAGGTAATCGGGTAATAATATAGGTTTGTGGTTTGGGAAAATATTGTGATTTTGATGATAAGGAAACTTGAGAAATTGATGTGGGGTTTGCCGACACCACCACATTTTTTGATGAAGAGGCTATGGGGCCAAGAGCCACCATAGATGATGAAGAGGGACGTATAGCCACCTCTTTTGATGATCCCGTTGTGACTGTTTGAGCAAAGCTCTTATTAGCCACTTGGCTTAATATCTGTTGTTGCTGTCTTTCTTCTTCCATTAACTGGGTATACCAGTCAGTTGGAGATAATGGAAGGACCCTGGGAATGGTAGTTGGTAAGGGTGTGGTTTGACTAGATGATGGTTTGATAGGTACCATGGCATATGATTCTTTTGATATTGGTTGTTGGGTTGATGAAGAGGGTCTAATAGGTTTAGGAGGCATGGTTTCCCTGCAAGAATTCACGGGTAAGGAAATCAGGGATGGAATTTGCTTCTCCTTTGATGTATTCAATTTTGTAATCAAAAACTGATAAAATAGCTTGCCATCTTGCAAAAATCTGTTTTGATGCAATGTTTTGAACATCCTTTTGTAAAACATACTTGGCAGCATTACAATCAATTCTGATTAAAAATTCTTGATTTAATAAATCACTTTGAAATTTTTGAATGCATAATACAATAGATAAAATTTCTTTTTTAATAGTGCTATAATTCTTCTGGGCATTAGTCCATGTTCCTGATGTAAACCGGACTAATTGTTCTTGATGGTGACCAGGAAGACGTTGTTTTAGAATACCACCGTATCCTAAATCTGATGCATCAGTTTCTACAATTTTATAGGCTAGAGGGTTTGCTATATGCAGACATGGCAAAGACTTAAGATGTTGTTTAAGTTGTTTGATAATTTGGGTATGTTGAGGAGACCATGGAGGAGGATTTTTCTTAAGCCTCTCTCTTAATGGAGCAGCAATGATACTAAGTTTTTGATAGTATTCTGAGATATAATTGAGGCTCCCTAAAAACCTCTGAAGTTGTTTTTTATCCTTAATTTCATTAGGAAATTTACTTGCAAATTCTAAGGCTCTTTCAATTGGAGTAATTGTACCTTGATCAATGTAATGTCCAAGGAATCTTATCCTTGTTTGAAAGAGATTGATTTTTGTTGGAGAAAGCACTAAACCATTCTTCTTTATAATATAAAGAAAAGTATTTAAATGCTTCCAATGAGATTGAATACTATTTGAGAAAATTAATATATCATCAATGTATACTATTGAAAAGTCAGTATATGGATTAAAGATGTCATTCATGATTTTTTGAAATTCACTTGGAGCATTTTTTAATCCAAAAGGCATTACATTCCATTCATATTGTCCAAAAGGGACAGTGAATGCGGTTTTATATTTATCTGATTCTGAGATCTGAATTTGCCAAAATCCAGATTTTAAATCAAACTTTGAATATATTTTAGCATGTACAAGTCTTTGGAGGAGGTCTTGCTTGTTAGGGATTGGATATCTTATCCACTGCAAAACATCGTTCAAAGGCTTGTAATTTATTACTAGCCTTGGAGTTCCTCTTTCTATTTCAGCATTTTTATTCACATAGAAAGCAGCACAACTCCAGGGAGATTTGGATGGTCTTATTAGTTTTTTATCTAATAAATCTTGGATTTCTTTTTTACAATAATCCAAAAGTTCTTGATTCATTTGAATAGGTCTGGCTTTTGTTTTAATTTTTGATTCTTGAAAATCTTTGATATAGGGAAGAGTGACGATATGGCTTTTCCTATTCCAAAATGCATTTGGGATGGTGGAAGAAGCTTCTTTAATTATTTTGTCTTTAAAATTCTCGATTGCTAATTTCAACTGGCTATCATGAAGTTGAATTTTGATTTGTTGACATACCTTTTCTTGTTTTAGGAGCATTAAATGTTTTTCTTTTGATATGATTTTTGAGATATTATTTATCTGGGTTTTTTCTATAGCTATATCTTTTAAAATATTCAAATCTTTAATATTTGGGGGATTAAGAAATTCAAATATAATTTCTTGGTCAAATATATTAGTAGAAATTCCCTTAGGAGATACAGTCATAGGTTGGATAAGATTTAAGAAAGGTGTTCCTAATATTACTTCTCTATTTAAATCTTTTACTAAAATAAATAGAGTCTTTATGCATATATTTTGATTACATACATGAGCTTTTGTTAATTTATATTTGACTTTTAATGGCGTACCATTAGCAGATGATAGTCTTTCTTTTGTTGGTTCAAAATATTTTATAGGTACTAATCCTTCCTGTATACAGTTAAGGTCAGCACCAGAATCAAAGAGTGCAGTAGTATTAATAGTGTATTCTTTATTAATTACAATTTTTAATTTTACATTCCATTTTTGATAAGATATCTGGGTTAATAGGAAAATATCATCTTTTTTATGTTCTTTATTATGGGTTAACATAGTTTCTTGATCGGAGGTTGAGGCTATAGTATCCTTATGTTGATTTTTTAGAATTAATACTTTTCTTGTTAATTCTTGAATCTCTAATTTTGATAAGCCTAATTCTTGTTTTAAAATCTTAATTTCTTTTTTGATTTCTTTAATTTCAAGTTTAATATCTTCTATTGGAATTTTTTGTGATTTCTGAGGTTGTTTAGCCTTTTTTAATATTGAGTCTAAATCATAACAATTTTCTATTATCTTTTCTTGATTCTTCCTAGTTTGTTGAAGGTTTTCTTTTAATTTTAATAAATAATTTCTTTTCAGTTGAGGGTCTTCTATATCTTCAATCATTTCCATAATTAATTCTTGTTCTCTAGTAATAACATTACAATGACAGTTTTGCTTAATAGTTTTGCTACTAGATGAATTATCAGATATTTCTGTATTAGATTCAGTTGATGATGTAATATTATCTATTTCAAAATCATCTTGAGAGTTTGATTTTTCATATTCTGATTCAGAATTGTTTAACATTAATACTTCTAATTGTTTTTTGAGGTGTTCATCGATATCTAAAGAGTTTATTTTACCTTTTAATGGGCAATTATTTTTATAATGTCCTATTTTTCCACATTTATAACATGTTGGGGGTATTTTCTGATTGTTAATAGGCTTTTTTGATTTTTTCTTATGTTGGAAATGAGTTGATTTATTTTTGTAAGGTTTTTTGTAAAAATTATCTTGACTAGGTTGTCTTTTCTTTTTATAATAGGGTTTTGGTATTAGCTTTTTATGTTTTTTATGTTTTCTTGACGGAGGTAAGTTTTGTTTAGCTAGTCCAAATTGTTCACAGAATGTGCCTAACTCTTTATGTGATTGTGTTAATTCTCTTTGTAATCTTTGGTTTAATTGAAAATTAGTACAAATTTCAAATGCTATGTCTTTTATAGTGTCTGATATATCTGGAAATGTTAAATGTTCATAAGGTATTATGCCTTCATTTTGTTCTCTTAATCTAGTTTTTACTTTTTCAGCAAATAATCTTGGTAATCCATCAATAAATTTTTCTTTCCAGAACGGGAGACGCTGGTCATCTCTCATTCCAAGTTTTGTTAAAAATGTTTCTTCATACCAGTGATAGTCTTGGAGTTTTGGACATTTTAAGTTTGTTAAGATTATGGACGATCTTTCTTCAATTTTTGATGTGTTTCCTATAAAATATTTGACAATAGAAAATATTAGGGTATTAACAGCGTCTTCTATTATTATTGGATTATCATTTTCATCTTCAATTTTGATAGGTTCATTAAATTCATCAGTTTTGATAGCATTTAAAAACTAGTCCAAATTTAATTTTTCTATCATGTCTTTCTTGTCTAGATCTATGTCTAGGGCATCAAGTTCATCCCAAGATAGTAACATAATAAATCAAGAAGAACAAAATATTCAAAATTTACAACAACCTATATCAAACTGGAAAATCCCGAATGTTCCTATTAAAGAAGTTTATCATATCAAAAAATGGTCTTTTTCTTCTGATTATTCTATCAAGACAGTCGAACAAACTGTCCCATTTACATCTGAATGTCAATCTATCAAACTCCTTGACTCTAGTATTATTAGAAAACATCAAGAAAAATATTCATATATTCACTTTGGATTAGTTCAAATAGCTATCCAACCATTAACCAGAAGTGGATTAAATACATCAATCCTACTATGCCTTAGAGATCAAAGACATCGTAAATTTCAAGACTCTTTGCTAGGAGTTATTGAAACTAGCTTATATAATGGTCCCATATATTTTAACTGTTTCCCAAATTATCCGGTTTCTTTACATGATACTGGAATATTAAACTCTCTTGTATTAAAAATACAAACATCAGGATATGACATGGAACCTGGAAACATCCCTTTTGCTGTAATTTATAAAATCCATTATAAAACTATGACTACTATCATGGATCCTTTAGTTAAAACCATTAGCCCTAAAGGAGAAACAATCTTTTTCCAAACTCAAAAAGAAAACTCTAATTTAATAGTTCCACAAACCATACTTTGGAGTGATATCAACCTCCCAGTAGAATGGGAATTAGAAGACCAAGTACCCGCTCCAAAAATAGAAAATAAAAAACTCCAACAAATTGAAGAACTCCCAAATGGATCTGTTAAACTCAAATTTTTATCTACAAAACTCTCTGATTTACAAATTAAAGAAGAAGGAGAAATACCTTTTCAAACAAAAAATTTTAATGAAACTTATCAACCCCCTAGATCCTCTTATTCTAGAGAACCTTATCAACCTCCAAGATCATCATATCAACCTCCGAGATCTTCTTGTTCCTCCATTTCAACATCAAGCAATTATGAACCTCTTAAGCTCAATAGAGTTAGAAATAGATCAACTATACCCCAACCTATCTACACGGATCAAATAAATCAACAAGAAAAAGATGATGAAGATAAATCCTCTGAACATATGTCTCCAACTCAATCTCAAATGCAAGATGACCCTCAAATATTTGTCATAGATAGAGAATTTATTATGGATAAAAGTATATTAAAGAAAGATTTTGAATCATCTGAAAATGATCAAAAAAGAAAATGGTTCTTATCAAACTTTGATGAAGTTGCCAGAATACCAATAAGAGAAAAATTTTACAAACATGTTCGAAATTATAAAACTTATTTTAGATTTTTTGATTGGTTTGAAAATTATGCTGCCAATAATTCTATAAATTATCCTTTTATCAAAGAAATAAATGTTACTCAAAAATCCCAACAATGGAACACAATAGAAGGTATTAAACAATCTACTCATCCACCTCATGAAGAATTATCTATCCAATATAGAAATTCAACCATTAAGGCTTCACCTTATAAAATGAAATCACCATCAGAATCTGATATAACAGCTAGAGATATACAAAAAATTTTAGAACAAAATAACTTTACAAATCAAAATCTTAAAACAATTAGTGAGCAATTAAATAGAATTGAAAATAATTTACAAGAATCAGAACCTGCAATAAGTCAAAATTCACATCAAAAACCCTTATTTATTCCTCATGAAATTCCTAAGAAAATCAATACTCAATTAAAAGATAAAGATCTAATACAAGATATAGATAATAAGATTAAAAAACTACAAAACACATTGACCTTTATGGTTGCTCCTGAAACACCATCTCCATCAATAAAAGCTATCCACACGTTATCACAATTATCTGAGACAGAAGTTGAAGAAATATTAGAAACTTTTACTGCCCAAGACCAAACAATCAATATGGCCAGATGGAATCATAACAAACATAATACAAAACAAATAAAAAATTATTATCCAAGACCATCTTTCCCAGATCAACAATATGAAGAATTAGTTGAACCAACTCAATTTTTCAAAGGTACTGGAATCTATAAATGGAATTTAGATGGATTAACAGAATATCAAAAGATTAATAAATTACAAGAAATGACAATGGTTGCAAGCGCTTATAAAATGAAAAAACAATGTTCTGATAAAGCCGTAGCAGAAATTCTTATATCAGGATTTTCTGGAAGACTCAAAACTTGGTGGGATAAATATCTTACTGAATCAGAAAAAGATAATATATTAAATGCTATCAAAACTGATGAATTTAATGAACCTATCAAAATTGAAGATGAAAATGATAATCCAATAATAATAGAAGACGCTGTTAATACCCTAATATTTTCTATTGTCAAATATTTTATAGGAAACACATCAAAAATTGAAGAAAGATCGTCCATAATCTTAACAAACTTAAAATGTCCAAAACTCCAAGACTATCACTGGTATGAAGAAACATTTTTAACAAAACTTGGAATGAGAGATGACCAGCGTCTCCCGTTCTGGAAAGAAAAATTTATTGATGGATTACCAAGATTATTTGCTGAAAAAGTAAAAACTAGATTAAGAGAACAAAATGAAGGCATAATACCTTATGAACATTTAACATTTCCAGATATATCAGACACTATAAAAGACATAGCATTTGAAATTTGTACTAATTTTCAATTAAACCAAAGATTACAAAGAGAATTAACACAATCACATAAAGAGTTAGGCACATTCTGTGAACAATTTGGACTAGCTAAACAAAACTTACCTCCGTCAAGAAAACATAAAAAACATAAAAAGCTAATACCAAAACCCTATTATAAAAAGAAAAGACAACCTAGTCAAGATAATTTTTACAAAAAACCTTACAAAAATAAATCAACTCATTTCCAACATAAGAAAAAATCAAAAAAGCCTATTAACAATCAGAAAATACCCCCAACATGTTATAAATGTGGAAAAATAGGACATTATAAAAATAATTGCCCATTAAAAGGTAAAATAAACTCTTTAGATATCGATGAACACCTCAAAAAACAATTAGAAGTATTAATGTTAAACAATTCTGAATCAGAATATGAAAAATCAAACTCTCAAGATGATTTTGAAATAGATAATATTACATCATCAACTGAATCTAATACAGAAATATCTGATAATTCATCTAGTAGCAAAACTATTAAGCAAAACTGTCATTGTAATGTTATTACTAGAGAACAAGAATTAATTATGGAAATGATTGAAGATATAGAAGACCCTCAACTGAAAAGAAATTATTTATTAAAATTAAAAGAAAACCTTCAACAAACTAGGAAGAATCAAGAAAAGATAATAGAAAATTGTTATGATTTAGACTCAATATTAAAAAAGGCTAAACAACCTCAGAAATCACAAAAAATTCCAATAGAAGATATTAAACTTGAAATTAAAGAAATCAAAAAAGAAATTAAGATTTTAAAACAAGAATTAGGCTTATCAAAATTAGAGATTCAAGAATTAACAAGAAAAGTATTAATTCTAAAAAATCAACATAAGGATACTATAGCCTCAACCTCCGATCAAGAAACTATGTTAACCCATACTAAAGAACATAAAAAAGATGATATTTTCCTATTAACCCAGATATCTTATCAAAAATGGAATGTAAAATTAAAAATTGTAATTAATAAAGAATACACTATTAATACTACTGCACTCTTTGATTCTGGTGCTGACCTTAACTGTATACAGGAAGGATTAGTACCTATAAAATATTTTGAACCAACAAAAGAAAGACTATCATCTGCTAATGGTACGCCATTAAAAGTCAAATATAAATTAACAAAAGCTCATGTATGTAATCAAAATATATGCATAAAGACTCTATTTATTTTAGTAAAAGATTTAAATAGAGAAGTAATATTAGGAACACCTTTCTTAAATCTTATCCAACCTATGACTGTATCTCCTAAGGGAATTTCTACTAATATATTTGACCAAGAAATTATATTTGAATTTCTTAATCCCCCAAATATTAAAGATTTGAATATTTTAAAAGATATAGCTATAGAAAAAACCCAGATAAATAATATCTCAAAAATCATATCAAAAGAAAAACATTTAATGCTCCTAAAACAAGAAAAGGTATGTCAACAAATCAAAATTCAACTTCATGATAGCCAGTTGAAATTAGCAATCGAGAATTTTAAAGACAAAATAATTAAAGAAGCTTCTTCCACCATCCCAAATGCATTTTGGAATAGGAAAAGCCATATCGTCACTCTTCCCTATATCAAAGATTTTCAAGAATCAAAAATTAAAACAAAAGCCAGACCTATTCAAATGAATCAAGAACTTTTGGATTATTGTAAAAAAGAAATCCAAGATTTATTAGATAAAAAACTAATAAGACCATCCAAATCTCCCTGGAGTTGTGCTGCTTTCTATGTGAATAAAAATGCTGAAATAGAAAGAGGAACTCCAAGGCTAGTAATAAATTACAAGCCTTTGAACGATGTTTTGCAGTGGATAAGATATCCAATCCCTAACAAGCAAGACCTCCTCCAAAGACTTGTACATGCTAAAATATATTCAAAGTTTGATTTAAAATCTGGATTTTGGCAAATTCAGATCTCAGAATCAGATAAATATAAAACCGCATTCACTGTCCCTTTTGGACAATATGAATGGAATGTAATGCCTTTTGGATTAAAAAATGCTCCAAGTGAATTTCAAAAAATCATGAATGACATCTTTAATCCATATACTGACTTTTCAATAGTATACATTGATGATATATTAATTTTCTCAAATAGTATTCAATCTCATTGGAAGCATTTAAATACTTTTCTTTATATTATAAAGAAGAATGGTTTAGTGCTTTCTCCAACAAAAATCAATCTCTTTCAAACAAGGATAAGATTCCTTGGACATTACATTGATCAAGGTACAATTACTCCAATTGAAAGAGCCTTAGAATTTGCAAGTAAATTTCCTAATGAAATTAAGGATAAAAAACAACTTCAGAGGTTTTTAGGGAGCCTCAATTATATCTCAGAATACTATCAAAAACTTAGTATCATTGCTGCTCCATTAAGAGAGAGGCTTAAGAAAAATCCTCCTCCATGGTCTCCTCAACATACCCAAATTATCAAACAACTTAAACAACATCTTAAGTCTTTGCCATGTCTGCATATAGCAAACCCTCTAGCCTATAAAATTGTAGAAACTGATGCATCAGATTTAGGATACGGTGGTATTCTAAAACAACGTCTTCCTGGTCACCATCAAGAACAATTAGTCCGGTTTACATCAGGAACATGGACTAATGCCCAGAAGAATTATAGCACTATTAAAAAAGAAATTTTATCTATTGTATTATGCATTCAAAAATTTCAAAGTGATTTATTAAATCAAGAATTTTTAATCAGAATTGATTGTAATGCTGCCAAGTATGTTTTACAAAAGGATGTTCAAAACATTGCATCAAAACAGATTTTTGCAAGATGGCAAGCTATTTTATCAGTTTTTGATTACAAAATTGAATACATCAAAGGAGAAGCAAATTCCATCCCTGATTTCCTTACCCGTGAATTCTTGCAGGGAAACCATGCCTCCTAAACCTATTAGACCCTCTTCATCAACCCAACAACCAATATCAAAAGAATCATATGCCATGGTACCTATCAAACCATCATCTAGTCAAACCACACCCTTACCAACTACCATTCCCAGGGTCCTTCCATTATCTCCAACTGACTGGTATACCCAGTTAATGGAAGAAGAAAGACAGCAACAACAGATATTAAGCCAAGTGGCTAATAAGAGCTTTGCTCAAACAGTCACAACGGGATCATCAAAAGAGGTGGCTATACGTCCCTCTTCATCATCTATGGTGGCTCTTGGCCCCATAGCCTCTTCATCAAAAAATGTGGTGGTGTCGGCAAACCCCACATCAATTTCTCAAGTTTCCTTATCATCAAAATCACAATATTTTCCCAAACCACAAACCTATATTATTACCCGATTACCTCAAGAATATGAAAACCCATTCACAAATCCACCCAATTATCAAGCTATCCATGATCTTCTCCAAACCGTATTTCTTCCAAATAACCATTTTATAACTTCAAATTCCATGAAAACCCAAAAATTTTATGAATTCATATTGATTGATACTGAATCAGTATCATTTAAACATTATCCAGATAAGTTTGACCAAACCCAAATAGCCTATTCAACCTGCCAAATTATCAAGATCTTATCTTTTGAAGACTGGGGAGGACATCCAAACCAATTCCGCCAATTTTCTCAACATTTTGTTCCATCCACCTATAATTACTGGGATTATCAAAAAGCCTGGTACCACACCTTTTATCATCAAAATAAAACATTCAGACATTCTTGGATGTTTTACTTCCACAACAAATTTCATCAAGATCTTCCAGCATGGTTCATCGAATGGTGGAACATGTTTGGGCCATTACCAGAAATATTACCCCAACAAGCTCATCAAGGCCTCCAGATTTATCAAGACAGATTTAAAATCCCATCTCATTTTCCCATGAACCAATTCCCTCATCTATTCTATTTCTTCCAACAATTTTCCCTTGCCTGGATCATCCAATGGGAATATTTTCATCAAGGACCAACCATTTCATCACTCATCCGCAGAATTAAAGTTAAATGGTGGGAGCAATTTAAAATTGACAGGGTTACTCCCGCGGCTATTGACAAGTATTTCCATCAACATTCAGTACTAACAACATCAACAAACCCTCAATTCCTTCTCCAAAAAAGCCAGAATATGTCAAAACCTGCAGCTACAGCATCAAAAAAGGAATTAAAACAACAATTACTAGCTGCATTAGAATCTTTATCAGAACAAGAATCAAGTGAGGATTCCAACTCAGCAGAAAGCTTCACTTCGGTCAACCTTGGCAACGATAATGAAGACGACTGCTATGGTATCCTTCCTCCCATCCATAATCCTACTCCATCAGCACCAATCAAGGAAAAGAAGAAAGCAAAAGCAAAAGCAAAAAATTGATTATCAAGCTACTGCAGAATCACATGCCCGGAATCATTCATCAAGTTATGACAAAAGAACATCAAGTCTCACCTGCCAAGAAGACTATTGCTATCAAGCTTTATGTCTTTTTTCAACTTTATGTCAACTTTATGTATTTATCAACTTTAGCTTTAGCTTTATGTCAAACTTTATGTCATCTCTGTAAAAAGAAGTCAGGCTCTTTATCAGTACCCATCACGGGAAAAACTGTAGCCTGATTCCTTTTCTTCTCTATAAAAGGAGAAGGGAGAAAACACTGAGGGCATTCGGAGAAATTTGGAAAAAATTTCAGAACCTTTTGGAAAAACCAAAACTTCTCTGTTTCACCTCCCTCAAAACTTCCTATCCTTTATCCTGCTATCTCTGATGTATCAAGTTTAGTCATTTGTATCAAGTAAGTTCTTGTATCAAAGTTGTATTTACATTATTTATTAATAAAGTTTTATTTGCATCATCTGTATTTTTATCAGTTATATTTCTCTTCATCTTATGATTCTATTGAATTATTATAAACAAAAATTATCTTGGTATAGAACTCGTTTATCTATTACAAGACAAAGGATAACTGAAACTGACATTCTTCAAACAAGAATTTTAGAATCATTATTTATAAGTTATTTTTTCTTAAGAAAAAGAGAAAAATATTATTTAGACAAGATCAAGGAACTTTGTTATTAAAAATAACCTTTATTTTTATTTTATCATGCTTGCTTTACTATCTTGCTATTCCTGGGCTGTTGCTAAACAAAACTTACCTCCGTCAAGAAAACATAAAAAACATAAAAAGCTAATACCAAAACCCTATTATAAAAAGAAAAGACAACCTAGTCAAGATAATTTTTACAAAAAACCTTACAAAAATAAATCAACTCATTTCCAACATAAGAAAAAATCAAAAAAGCCTATTAACAATCAGAAAATACCCCCAACATGTTATAAATGTGGAAAAATAGGACATTATAAAAATAATTGCCCATTAAAAGGTAAAATAAACTCTTTAGATATCGATGAACACCTCAAAAAACAATTAGAAGTATTAATGTTAAACAATTCTGAATCAGAATATGAAAAATCAAACTCTCAAGATGATTTTGAAATAGATAATATTACATCATCAACTGAATCTAATACAGAAATATCTGATAATTCATCTAGTAGCAAAACTATTAAGCAAAACTGTCATTGTAATGTTATTACTAGAGAACAAGAATTAATTATGGAAATGATTGAAGATATAGAAGACCCTCAACTGAAAAGAAATTATTTATTAAAATTAAAAGAAAACCTTCAACAAACTAGGAAGAATCAAGAAAAGATAATAGAAAATTGTTATGATTTAGACTCAATATTAAAAAAGGCTAAACAACCTCAGAAATCACAAAAAATTCCAATAGAAGATATTAAACTTGAAATTAAAGAAATCAAAAAAGAAATTAAGATTTTAAAACAAGAATTAGGCTTATCAAAATTAGAGATTCAAGAATTAACAAGAAAAGTATTAATTCTAAAAAATCAACATAAGGATACTATAGCCTCAACCTCCGATCAAGAAACTATGTTAACCCATAATAAAGAACATAAAAAAGATGATATTTTCCTATTAACCCAGATATCTTATCAAAAATGGAATGTAAAATTAAAAATTGTAATTAATAAAGAATACACTATTAATACTACTGCACTCTTTGATTCTGGTGCTGACCTTAACTGTATACAGGAAGGATTAGTACCTATAAAATATTTTGAACCAACAAAAGAAAGACTATCATCTGCTAATGGTACGCCATTAAAAGTCAAATATAAATTAACAAAAGCTCATGTATGTAATCAAAATATATGCATAAAGACTCTATTTATTTTAGTAAAAGATTTAAATAGAGAAGTAATATTAGGAACACCTTTCTTAAATCTTATCCAACCTATGACTGTATCTCCTAAGGGAATTTCTACTAATATATTTGACCAAGAAATTATATTTGAATTTCTTAATCCCCCAAATATTAAAGATTTGAATATTTTAAAAGATATAGCTATAGAAAAAACCCAGATAAATAATATCTCAAAAATCATATCAAAAGAAAAACATTTAATGCTCCTAAAACAAGAAAAGGTATGTCAACAAATCAAAATTCAACTTCATGATAGCCAGTTGAAATTAGCAATCGAGAATTTTAAAGACAAAATAATTAAAGAAGCTTCTTCCACCATCCCAAATGCATTTTGGAATAGGAAAAGCCATATCGTCACTCTTCCCTATATCAAAGATTTTCAAGAATCAAAAATTAAAACAAAAGCCAGACCTATTCAAATGAATCAAGAACTTTTGGATTATTGTAAAAAAGAAATCCAAGATTTATTAGATAAAAAACTAATAAGACCATCCAAATCTCCCTGGAGTTGTGCTGCTTTCTATGTGAATAAAAATGCTGAAATAGAAAGAGGAACTCCAAGGCTAGTAATAAATTACAAGCCTTTGAACGATGTTTTGCAGTGGATAAGATATCCAATCCCTAACAAGCAAGACCTCCTCCAAAGACTTGTACATGCTAAAATATATTCAAAGTTTGATTTAAAATCTGGATTTTGGCAAATTCAGATCTCAGAATCAGATAAATATAAAACCGCATTCACTGTCCCTTTTGGACAATATGAATGGAATGTAATGCCTTTTGGATTAAAAAATGCTCCAAGTGAATTTCAAAAAATCATGAATGACATCTTTAATCCATATACTGACTTTTCAATAGTATACATTGATGATATATTAATTTTCTCAAATAGTATTCAATCTCATTGGAAGCATTTAAATACTTTTCTTTATATTATAAAGAAGAATGGTTTAGTGCTTTCTCCAACAAAAATCAATCTCTTTCAAACAAGGATAAGATTCCTTGGACATTACATTGATCAAGGTACAATTACTCCAATTGAAAGAGCCTTAGAATTTGCAAGTAAATTTCCTAATGAAATTAAGGATAAAAAACAACTTCAGAGGTTTTTAGGGAGCCTCAATTATATCTCAGAATACTATCAAAAACTTAGTATCATTGCTGCTCCATTAAGAGAGAGGCTTAAGAAAAATCCTCCTCCATGGTCTCCTCAACATACCCAAATTATCAAACAACTTAAACAACATCTTAAGTCTTTGCCATGTCTGCATATAGCAAACCCTCTAGCCTATAAAATTGTAGAAACTGATGCATCAGATTTAGGATACGGTGGTATTCTAAAACAACGTCTTCCTGGTCACCATCAAGAACAATTAGTCCGGTTTACATCAGGAACATGGACTAATGCCCAGAAGAATTATAGCACTATTAAAAAAGAAATTTTATCTATTGTATTATGCATTCAAAAATTTCAAAGTGATTTATTAAATCAAGAATTTTTAATCAGAATTGATTGTAATGCTGCCAAGTATGTTTTACAAAAGGATGTTCAAAACATTGCATCAAAACAGATTTTTGCAAGATGGCAAGCTATTTTATCAGTTTTTGATTACAAAATTGAATACATCAAAGGAGAAGCAAATTCCATCCCTGATTTCCTTACCCGTGAATTCTTGCAGGGAAACCATGCCTCCTAAACCTATTAGACCCTCTTCATCAACCCAACAACCAATATCAAAAGAATCATATGCCATGGTACCTATCAAACCATCATCTAGTCAAACCACACCCTTACCAACTACCATTCCCAGGGTCCTTCCATTATCTCCAACTGACTGGTATACCCAGTTAATGGAAGAAGAAAGACAGCAACAACAGATATTAAGCCAAGTGGCTAATAAGAGCTTTGCTCAAACAGTCACAACGGGATCATCAAAAGAGGTGGCTATACGTCCCTCTTCATCATCTATGGTGGCTCTTGGCCCCATAGCCTCTTCATCAAAAAATGTGGTGGTGTCGGCAAACCCCACATCAATTTCTCAAGTTTCCTTATCATCAAAATCACAATATTTTCCCAAACCACAAACCTATATTATTACCCGATTACCTCAAGAATATGAAAACCCATTCACAAATCCACCCAATTATCAAGCTATCCATGATCTTCTCCAAACCGTATTTCTTCCAAATAACCATTTTATAACTTCAAATTCCATGAAAACCCAAAAATTTTATGAATTCATATTGATTGATACTGAATCAGTATCATTTAAACATTATCCAGATAAGTTTGACCAAACCCAAATAGCCTATTCAACCTGCCAAATTATCAAGATCTTATCTTTTGAAGACTGGGGAGGACATCCAAACCAATTCCGCCAATTTTCTCAACATTTTGTTCCATCCACCTATAATTACTGGGATTATCAAAAAGCCTGGTACCACACCTTTTATCATCAAAATAAAACATTCAGACATTCTTGGATGTTTTACTTCCACAACAAATTTCATCAAGATCTTCCAGCATGGTTCATCGAATGGTGGAACATGTTTGGGCCATTACCAGAAATATTACCCCAACAAGCTCATCAAGGCCTCCAGATTTATCAAGACAGATTTAAAATCCCATCTCATTTTCCCATGAACCAATTCCCTCATCTATTCTATTTCTTCCAACAATTTTCCCTTGCCTGGATCATCCAATGGGAATATTTTCATCAAGGACCAACCATTTCATCACTCATCCGCAGAATTAAAGTTAAATGGTGGGAGCAATTTAAAATTGACAGGGTTACTCCCGCGGCTATTGACAAGTATTTCCATCAACATTCAGTACTAACAACATCAACAAACCCTCAATTCCTTCTCCAAAAAAGCCAGAATATGTCAAAACTTGCAGCTACAGCATCAAAAAAGGAATTAAAACAACAATTACTAGCTGCATTAGAATCTTTATCAGAACAAGAATCAAGTGAGGATTCCAACTCAGCAGAAAGCTTCACTTCGGTCAACCTTGGCAACGATAATGAAGACGACTGCTATGGTATCCTTCCTCCCATCCATAATCCTACTCCATCAGCACCAATCAAGGAAAAGAAGAAAGCAAAAGCAAAAGCAAAAAATTGATTATCAAGCTACTGCAGAATCACATGCCCGGAATCATTCATCAAGTTATGACAAAAGAACATCAAGTCTCACCTGCCAAGAAGACTATTGCTATCAAGCTTTATGTCTTTTTTCAACTTTATGTCAACTTTATGTATTTATCAACTTTAGCTTTAGCTTTATGTCAAACTTTATGTCATCTCTGTAAAAAGAAGTCAGGCTCTTTATCAGTACCCATCACGGGAAAAACTGTAGCCTGATTCCTTTTCTTCTCTATAAAAGGAGAAGGGAGAAAACACTGAGGGCATTCGGAGAAATTTGGAAAAAATTTCAGAACCTTTTGGAAAAACCAAAACTTCTCTGTTTCACCTCCCTCAAAACTTCCTATCCTTTATCCTGCTATCTCTGATGTATCAAGTTTAGTCATTTGTATCAAGTAAGTTCTTGTATCAAAGTTGTATTTACATTATTTATTAATAAAGTTTTATTTGCATCATCTGTATTTTTATCAGTTATATTTCTCTTCATCTTATGATTCTATTGAATTATTATAAACAAAAATTATCTTGGTATAGAACTCGTTTATCTATTACAAGACAAAGGATAACTGAAACTGACATTCTTCAAACAAGAATTTTAGAATCATTATTTATAAGTTATTTTTTCTTAAGAAAAAGAGAAAAATATTATTTAGACAAGATCAAGGAACTTTGTTATTAAAAATAACCTTTATTTTTATTTTATCATGCTTGCTTTACTATCTTGCTATTCCTGGGCTGTTGTTGGTATCAGAGCCATGGGTAGAGAGAACTAAGATATTTTAGAAACTTTGAATTTTTATTTTAGTTTACAAGATTTAGTAAACCTTAAACCTGACTCGGTGGGGAAACCCGATAGTCGCGTAGCCAGTTTAGGGCAATGTGTTGTAAGTCCCGTTTTTAGGCGTAAATCGTTGACAGGCCTAGGGTAAAAGTTTTACTTAAGTTTTGTAAAATAAAATAACAATTTAATTTTTCTATCATGTCTTTCTTGTCTAGATCTATGTCTAGGGCATCAAGTTCATCCCAAGATAGTAACATAATAAATCAAGAAGAACAAAATATTCAAAATTTACAACAACCTATATCAAACTGGAAAATCCCGAATGTTCCTATTAAAGAAGTTTATCATATCAAAAAATGGTCTTTTTCTTCTGATTATTCTATCAAGACAGTCGAACAAACTGTCCCATTTACATCTGAATGTCAATCTATCAAACTCCTTGACTCTAGTATTATTAGAAAACATCAAGAAAAATATTCATATATTCACTTTGGATTAGTTCAAATAGCTATCCAACCATTAACCAGAAGTGGATTAAATACATCAATCCTACTATGCCTTAGAGATCAAAGACATCGTAAATTTCAAGACTCTTTGCTAGGAGTTATTGAAACTAGCTTATATAATGGTCCCATATATTTTAACTGTTTCCCAAATTATCCGGTTTCTTTACATGATACTGGAATATTAAACTCTCTTGTATTAAAAATACAAACATCAGGATATGACATGGAACCTGGAAACATCCCTTTTGCTGTAATTTATAAAATCCATTATAAAACTATGACTACTATCATGGATCCTTTAGTTAAAACCATTAGCCCTAAAGGAGAAACAATCTTTTTCCAAACTCAAAAAGAAAACTCTAATTTAATAGTTCCACAAACCATACTTTGGAGTGATATCAACCTCCCAGTAGAATGGGAATTAGAAGACCAAGTACCCGCTCCAAAAATAGAAAATAAAAAACTCCAACAAATTGAAGAACTCCCAAATGGATCTGTTAAACTCAAATTTTTATCTACAAAACTCTCTGATTTACAAATTAAAGAAGAAGGAGAAATACCTTTTCAAACAAAAAATTTTAATGAAACTTATCAACCCCCTAGATCCTCTTATTCTAGAGAACCTTATCAACCTCCAAGATCATCATATCAACCTCCGAGATCTTCTTGTTCCTCCATTCCAACATCAAGCAATTATGAACCTCTTAAGCTCAATAGAGTTAGAAATAGATCAACTATACCCCAACCTATCTACACGGATCAAATAAATCAACAAGAAAAAGATGATGAAGATAAATCCTCTGAACATATGTCTCCAACTCAATCTCAAATGCAAGATGACCCTCAAATATTTGTCATAGATAGAGAATTTATTATGGATAAAAGTATATTAAAGAAAGATTTTGAATCATCTGAAAATGATCAAAAAAGAAAATGGTTCTTATCAAACTTTGATGAAGTTGCCAGAATACCAATAAGAGAAAAATTTTACAAACATGTTCGAAATTATAAAACTTATTTTAGATTTTTTGATTGGTTTGAAAATTATGCTGCCAATAATTCTATAAATTATCCTTTTATCAAAGAAATAAATGTTACTCAAAAATCCCAACAATGGAACACAATAGAAGGTATTAAACAATCTACTCATCCACCTCATGAAGAATTATCTATCCAATATAGAAATTCAACCATTAAGGCTTCACCTTATAAAATGAAATCACCATCAGAATCTGATATAACAGCTAGAGATATACAAAAAATTTTAGAACAAAATAACTTTACAAATCAAAATCTTAAAACAATTAGTGAGCAATTAAATAGAATTGAAAATAATTTACAAGAATCAGAACCTGCAATAAGTCAAAATTCACATCAAAAACCCTTATTTATTCCTCATGAAATTCCTAAGAAAATCAATACTCAATTAAAAGATAAAGATCTAATACAAGATATAGATAATAAGATTAAAAAACTACAAAACACATTGACCTTTATGGTTGCTCCTGAAACACCATCTCCATCAATAAAAGCTATCCACACGTTATCACAATTATCTGAGACAGAAGTTGAAGAAATATTAGAAACTTTTACTGCCCAAGACCAAACAATCAATATGGCCAGATGGAATCATAACAAACATAATACAAAACAAATAAAAAATTATTATCCAAGACCATCTTTCCCAGATCAACAATATGAAGAATTAGTTGAACCAACTCAATTTTTCAAAGGTACTGGAATCTATAAATGGAATTTAGATGGATTAACAGAATATCAAAAGATTAATAAATTACAAGAAATGACAATGGTTGCAAGCGCTTATAAAATGAAAAAACAATGTTCTGATAAAGCCGTAGCAGAAATTCTTATATCAGGATTTTCTGGAAGACTCAAAACTTGGTGGGATAAATATCTTACTGAATCAGAAAAAGATAATATATTAAATGCTATCAAAACTGATGAATTTAATGAACCTATCAAAATTGAAGATGAAAATGATAATCCAATAATAATAGAAGACGCTGTTAATACCCTAATATTTTCTATTGTCAAATATTTTATAGGAAACACATCAAAAATTGAAGAAAGATCGTCCATAATCTTAACAAACTTAAAATGTCCAAAACTCCAAGACTATCACTGGTATGAAGAAACATTTTTAACAAAACTTGGAATGAGAGATGACCAGCGTCTCCCGTTCTGGAAAGAAAAATTTATTGATGGATTACCAAGATTATTTGCTGAAAAAGTAAAAACTAGATTAAGAGAACAAAATGAAGGCATAATACCTTATGAACATTTAACATTTCCAGATATATCAGACACTATAAAAGACATAGCATTTGAAATTTGTACTAATTTTCAATTAAACCAAAGATTACAAAGAGAATTAACACAATCACATAAAGAGTTAGGCACATTCTGTGAACAATTTGGACTAGCTAAACAAAACTTACCTCCGTCAAGAAAACATAAAAAACATAAAAAGCTAATACCAAAACCCTATTATAAAAAGAAAAGACAACCTAGTCAAGATAATTTTTACAAAAAACCTTACAAAAATAAATCAACTCATTTCCAACATAAGAAAAAATCAAAAAAGCCTATTAACAATCAGAAAATACCCCCAACATGTTATAAATGTGGAAAAATAGGACATTATAAAAATAATTGCCCATTAAAAGGTAAAATAAACTCTTTAGATATCGATGAACACCTCAAAAAACAATTAGAAGTATTAATGTTAAACAATTCTGAATCAGAATATGAAAAATCAAACTCTCAAGATGATTTTGAAATAGATAATATTACATCATCAACTGAATCTAATACAGAAATATCTGATAATTCATCTAGTAGCAAAACTATTAAGCAAAACTGTCATTGTAATGTTATTACTAGAGAACAAGAATTAATTATGGAAATGATTGAAGATATAGAAGACCCTCAACTGAAAAGAAATTATTTATTAAAATTAAAAGAAAACCTTCAACAAACTAGGAAGAATCAAGAAAAGATAATAGAAAATTGTTATGATTTAGACTCAATATTAAAAAAGGCTAAACAACCTCAGAAATCACAAAAAATTCCAATAGAAGATATTAAACTTGAAATTAAAGAAATCAAAAAAGAAATTAAGATTTTAAAACAAGAATTAGGCTTATCAAAATTAGAGATTCAAGAATTAACAAGAAAAGTATTAATTCTAAAAAATCAACATAAGGATACTATAGCCTCAACCTCCGATCAAGAAACTATGTTAACCCATAATAAAGAACATAAAAAAGATGATATTTTCCTATTAACCCAGATATCTTATCAAAAATGGAATGTAAAATTAAAAATTGTAATTAATAAAGAATACACTATTAATACTACTGCACTCTTTGATTCTGGTGCTGACCTTAACTGTATACAGGAAGGATTAGTACCTATAAAATATTTTGAACCAACAAAAGAAAGACTATCATCTGCTAATGGTACGCCATTAAAAGTCAAATATAAATTAACAAAAGCTCATGTATGTAATCAAAATATATGCATAAAGACTCTATTTATTTTAGTAAAAGATTTAAATAGAGAAGTAATATTAGGAACACCTTTCTTAAATCTTATCCAACCTATGACTGTATCTCCTAAGGGAATTTCTACTAATATATTTGACCAAGAAATTATATTTGAATTTCTTAATCCCCCAAATATTAAAGATTTGAATATTTTAAAAGATATAGCTATAGAAAAAACCCAGATAAATAATATCTCAAAAATCATATCAAAAGAAAAACATTTAATGCTCCTAAAACAAGAAAAGGTATGTCAACAAATCAAAATTCAACTTCATGATAGCCAGTTGAAATTAGCAATCGAGAATTTTAAAGACAAAATAATTAAAGAAGCTTCTTCCACCATCCCAAATGCATTTTGGAATAGGAAAAGCCATATCGTCACTCTTCCCTATATCAAAGATTTTCAAGAATCAAAAATTAAAACAAAAGCCAGACCTATTCAAATGAATCAAGAACTTTTGGATTATTGTAAAAAAGAAATCCAAGATTTATTAGATAAAAAACTAATAAGACCATCCAAATCTCCCTGGAGTTGTGCTGCTTTCTATGTGAATAAAAATGCTGAAATAGAAAGAGGAACTCCAAGGCTAGTAATAAATTACAAGCCTTTGAACGATGTTTTGCAGTGGATAAGATATCCAATCCCTAACAAGCAAGACCTCCTCCAAAGACTTGTACATGCTAAAATATATTCAAAGTTTGATTTAAAATCTGGATTTTGGCAAATTCAGATCTCAGAATCAGATAAATATAAAACCGCATTCACTGTCCCTTTTGGACAATATGAATGGAATGTAATGCCTTTTGGATTAAAAAATGCTCCAAGTGAATTTCAAAAAATCATGAATGACATCTTTAATCCATATACTGACTTTTCAATAGTATACATTGATGATATATTAATTTTCTCAAATAGTATTCAATCTCATTGGAAGCATTTAAATACTTTTCTTTATATTATAAAGAAGAATGGTTTAGTGCTTTCTCCAACAAAAATCAATCTCTTTCAAACAAGGATAAGATTCCTTGGACATTACATTGATCAAGGTACAATTACTCCAATTGAAAGAGCCTTAGAATTTGCAAGTAAATTTCCTAATGAAATTAAGGATAAAAAACAACTTCAGAGGTTTTTAGGGAGCCTCAATTATATCTCAGAATACTATCAAAAACTTAGTATCATTGCTGCTCCATTAAGAGAGAGGCTTAAGAAAAATCCTCCTCCATGGTCTCCTCAACATACCCAAATTATCAAACAACTTAAACAACATCTTAAGTCTTTGCCATGTCTGCATATAGCAAACCCTCTAGCCTATAAAATTGTAGAAACTGATGCATCAGATTTAGGATACGGTGGTATTCTAAAACAACGTCTTCCTGGTCACCATCAAGAACAATTAGTCCGGTTTACATCAGGAACATGGACTAATGCCCAGAAGAATTATAGCACTATTAAAAAAGAAATTTTATCTATTGTATTATGCATTCAAAAATTTCAAAGTGATTTATTAAATCAAGAATTTTTAATCAGAATTGATTGTAATGCTGCCAAGTATGTTTTACAAAAGGATGTTCAAAACATTGCATCAAAACAGATTTTTGCAAGATGGCAAGCTATTTTATCAGTTTTTGATTACAAAATTGAATACATCAAAGGAGAAGCAAATTCCATCCCTGATTTCCTTACCCGTGAATTCTTGCAGGGAAACCATGCCTCCTAAACCTATTAGACCCTCTTCATCAACCCAACAACCAATATCAAAAGAATCATATGCCATGGTACCTATCAAACCATCATCTAGTCAAACCACACCCTTACCAACTACCATTCCCAGGGTCCTTCCATTATCTCCAACTGACTGGTATACCCAGTTAATGGAAGAAGAAAGACAGCAACAACAGATATTAAGCCAAGTGGCTAATAAGAGCTTTGCTCAAACAGTCACAACGGGATCATCAAAAGAGGTGGCTATACGTCCCTCTTCATCATCTATGGTGGCTCTTGGCCCCATAGCCTCTTCATCAAAAAATGTGGTGGTGTCGGCAAACCCCACATCAATTTCTCAAGTTTCCTTATCATCAAAATCACAATATTTTCCCAAACCACAAACCTATATTATTACCCGATTACCTCAAGAATATGAAAACCCATTCACAAATCCACCCAATTATCAAGCTATCCATGATCTTCTCCAAACCGTATTTCTTCCAAATAACCATTTTATAACTTCAAATTCCATGAAAACCCAAAAATTTTATGAATTCATATTGATTGATACTGAATCAGTATCATTTAAACATTATCCAGATAAGTTTGACCAAACCCAAATAGCCTATTCAACCTGCCAAATTATCAAGATCTTATCTTTTGAAGACTGGGGAGGACATCCAAACCAATTCCGCCAATTTTCTCAACATTTTGTTCCATCCACCTATAATTACTGGGATTATCAAAAAGCCTGGTACCACACCTTTTATCATCAAAATAAAACATTCAGACATTCTTGGATGTTTTACTTCCACAACAAATTTCATCAAGATCTTCCAGCATGGTTCATCGAATGGTGGAACATGTTTGGGCCATTACCAGAAATATTACCCCAACAAGCTCATCAAGGCCTCCAGATTTATCAAGACAGATTTAAAATCCCATCTCATTTTCCCATGAACCAATTCCCTCATCTATTCTATTTCTTCCAACAATTTTCCCTTGCCTGGATCATCCAATGGGAATATTTTCATCAAGGACCAACCATTTCATCACTCATCCGCAGAATTAAAGTTAAATGGTGGGAGCAATTTAAAATTGACAGGGTTACTCCCGCGGCTATTGACAAGTATTTCCATCAACATTCAGTACTAACAACATCAACAAACCCTCAATTCCTTCTCCAAAAAAGCCAGAATATGTCAAAACTTGCAGCTACAGCATCAAAAAAGGAATTAAAACAACAATTACTAGCTGCATTAGAATCTTTATCAGAACAAGAATCAAGTGAGGATTCCAACTCAGCAGAAAGCTTCACTTCGGTCAACCTTGGCAACGATAATGAAGACGACTGCTATGGTATCCTTCCTCCCATCCATAATCCTACTCCATCAGCACCAATCAAGGAAAAGAAGAAAGCAAAAGCAAAAGCAAAAAATTGATTATCAAGCTACTGCAGAATCACATGCCCGGAATCATTCATCAAGTTATGACAAAAGAACATCAAGTCTCACCTGCCAAGAAGACTATTGCTATCAAGCTTTATGTCTTTTTTCAACTTTATGTCAACTTTATGTATTTATCAACTTTAGCTTTAGCTTTATGTCAAACTTTATGTCATCTCTGTAAAAAGAAGTCAGGCTCTTTATCAGTACCCATCACGGGAAAAACTGTAGCCTGATTCCTTTTCTTCTCTATAAAAGGAGAAGGGAGAAAACACTGAGGGCATTCGGAGAAATTTGGAAAAAATTTCAGAACCTTTTGGAAAAACCAAAACTTCTCTGTTTCACCTCCCTCAAAACTTCCTATCCTTTATCCTGCTATCTCTGATGTATCAAGTTTAGTCATTTGTATCAAGTAAGTTCTTGTATCAAAGTTGTATTTACATTATTTATTAATAAAGTTTTATTTGCATCATCTGTATTTTTATCAGTTATATTTCTCTTCATCTTATGATTCTATTGAATTATTATAAACAAAAATTATCTTGGTATAGAACTCGTTTATCTATTACAAGACAAAGGATAACTGAAACTGACATTCTTCAAACAAGAATTTTAGAATCATTATTTATAAGTTATTTTTTCTTAAGAAAAAGAGAAAAATATTATTTAGACAAGATCAAGGAACTTTGTTATTAAAAATAACCTTTATTTTTATTTTATCATGCTTGCTTTACTATCTTGCTATTCCTGGGCTGTTGTTGGTATCAGAGCCATGGGTAGAGAGAACTAAGATATTTTAGAAACTTTGAATTTTTATTTTAGTTTACAAGATTTAGTAAACCTTAAACCTGACTCGGTGGGGAAACCCGATAGTCGCGTAGCCAGTTTAGGGCAATGTGTTGTAAGTCCCGTTTTTAGGCGTAAATCGTTGACAGGCCTAGGGTAAAAGTTTTACTTAAGTTTTGTAAAATAAAATAACAATTTAATTTTTCTATCATGTCTTTCTTGTCTAGATCTATGTCTAGGGCATCAAGTTCATCCCAAGATAGTAACATAATAAATCAAGAAGAACAAAATATTCAAAATTTACAACAACCTATATCAAACTGGAAAATCCCGAATGTTCCTATTAAAGAAGTTTATCATATCAAAAAATGGTCTTTTTCTTCTGATTATTCTATCAAGACAGTCGAACAAACTGTCCCATTTACATCTGAATGTCAATCTATCAAACTCCTTGACTCTAGTATTATTAGAAAACATCAAGAAAAATATTCATATATTCACTTTGGATTAGTTCAAATAGCTATCCAACCATTAACCAGAAGTGGATTAAATACATCAATCCTACTATGCCTTAGAGATCAAAGACATCGTAAATTTCAAGACTCTTTGCTAGGAGTTATTGAAACTAGCTTATATAATGGTCCCATATATTTTAACTGTTTCCCAAATTATCCGGTTTCTTTACATGATACTGGAATATTAAACTCTCTTGTATTAAAAATACAAACATCAGGATATGACATGGAACCTGGAAACATCCCTTTTGCTGTAATTTATAAAATCCATTATAAAACTATGACTACTATCATGGATCCTTTAGTTAAAACCATTAGCCCTAAAGGAGAAACAATCTTTTTCCAAACTCAAAAAGAAAACTCTAATTTAATAGTTCCACAAACCATACTTTGGAGTGATATCAACCTCCCAGTAGAATGGGAATTAGAAGACCAAATACCCGCTCCAAAAATAGAAAATAAAAAACTCCAACAAATTGAAGAACTCCCAAATGGATCTGTTAAACTCAAATTTTTATCTACAAAACTCTCTGATTTACAAATTAAAGAAGAAGGAGAAATACCTTTTCAAACAAAAAATTTTAATGAAACTTATCAACCCCCTAGATCCTCTTATTCTAGAGAACCTTATCAACCTCCAAGATCATCATATCAACCTCCGAGATCTTCTTGTTCCTCCATTCCAACATCAAGCAATTATGAACCTCTTAAGCTCAATAGAGTTAGAAATAGATCAACTATACCCCAACCTATCTACACGGATCAAATAAATCAACAAGAAAAAGATGATGAAGATAAATCCTCTGAACATATGTCTCCAACTCAATCTCAAATGCAAGATGACCCTCAAATATTTGTCATAGATAGAGAATTTATTATGGATAAAAGTATATTAAAGAAAGATTTTGAATCATCTGAAAATGATCAAAAAAGAAAATGGTTCTTATCAAACTTTGATGAAGTTGCCAGAATACCAATAAGAGAAAAATTTTACAAACATGTTCGAAATTATAAAACTTATTTTAGATTTTTTGATTGGTTTGAAAATTATGCTGCCAATAATTCTATAAATTATCCTTTTATCAAAGAAATAAATGTTACTCAAAAATCCCAACAATGGAACACAATAGAAGGTATTAAACAATCTACTCATCCACCTCATGAAGAATTATCTATCCAATATAGAAATTCAACCATTAAGGCTTCACCTTATAAAATGAAATCACCATCAGAATCTGATATAACAGCTAGAGATATACAAAAAATTTTAGAACAAAATAACTTTACAAATCAAAATCTTAAAACAATTAGTGATCAATTAAATAGAATTGAAAATAATTTACAAGAATCAGAACCTGCAATAAGTCAAAATTCACATCAAAAACCCTTATTTATTCCTCATGAAATTCCTAAGAAAATCAATACTCAATTAAAAGATAAAGATCTAATACAAGATATAGATAATAAGATTAAAAAACTACAAAACACATTGACCTTTATGGTTGCTCCTGAAACACCATCTCCATCAATAAAAGCTATCCACACGTTATCACAATTATCTGAGACAGAAGTTGAAGAAATATTAGAAACTTTTACTGCCTCAAGATCAAACAATCAATATGGCCAGATGGAATCATAACAAACATAATACAAAACAAATAAAAAATTATTATCCAAGACCATCTTTCCCAGATCAACAATATGAAGAATTAGTTGAACCAACTCAATTTTTCAAAGGTACTGGAATCTATAAATGGAATTTAGATGGATTAACAGAATATCAAAAGATTAATAAATTACAAGAAATGACAATGGTTGCAAGCGCTTATAAAATGAAAAAACAATGTTCTGATAAAGCCGTAGCAGAAATTCTTATATCAGGATTTTCTGGAAGACTCAAAACTTGGTGGGATAAATATCTTACTGAATCAGAAAAAGATAATATATTAAATGCTATCAAAACTGATGAATTTAATGAACCTATCAAAGTTGAAGATGAAAATGATAATCCAATAATAATAGAAGACGCTGTTAATACCCTAATATTTTCTATTGTCAAATATTTTATAGGAAACACATCAAAAATTGAAGAAAGATCGTCCATAATCTTAACAAACTTAAAATGTCCAAAACTCCAAGACTATCACTGGTATGAAGAAACATTTTTAACAAAACTTGGAATGAGAGATGACCAGCGTCTCCCGTTCTGGAAAGAAAAATTTATTGATGGATTACCAAGATTATTTGCTGAAAAAGTAAAAACTAGATTAAGAGAACAAAATGAAGGCATAATACCTTATGAACATTTAACATTTCCAGATATATCAGACACTATAAAAGACATAGCATTTGAAATTTGTACTAATTTTCAATTAAACCAAAGATTACAAAGAGAATTAACACAATCACATAAAGAGTTAGGCACATTCTGTGAACAATTTGGACTAGCTAAACAAAACTTACCTCCATCAAGAAAACATAAAAAACATAAAAAGCTAATACCAAAACCCTATTATAAAAAGAAAAGACAACCTAGTCAAGATAATTTTTACAAAAAACCTTACAAAAATAAATCAACTCATTTCCAACATAAGAAAAAATCAAAAAAGCCTATTAACAATCAGAAAATACCCCCAACATGTTATAAATGTGGAAAAATAGGACATTATAAAAATAATTGCCCATTAAAAGGTAAAATAAACTCTTTAGATATCGATGAACACCTCAAAAAACAATTAGAAGTATTAATGTTAAATAATTCTGAATCAGAATATGAAAAATCAAACTCTCAAGATGATTTTGAAATAGATAATATTACATCATCAACTGAATCTAATACAGAAATATCTGATAATTCATCTAGTAGCAAAACTATTAAGCAAAACTGTCATTGTAATGTTATTACTAGAGAACAAGAATTAATTATGGAAATGATTGAAGATATAGAAGACCCTCAACTGAAAAGAAATTATTTATTAAAATTAAAAGAAAACCTTCAACAAACTAGGAAGAATCAAGAAAAGATAATAGAAAATTGTTATGATTTAGACTCAATATTAAAAAAGGCTAAACAACCTCAGAAATCACAAAAAATTCCAATAGAAGATATTAAACTTGAAATTAAAGAAATCAAAAAAGAAATTAAGATTTTAAAACAAGAATTAGGCTTATCAAAATCAGAGATTCAAGAATTAACAAGACAAGTATTAATTCTAAAAAATCAACATAAGGATACTATAGCCTCAACCTCCGATCAAGAAACTATGTTAACCCATAATAAAGAACATAAAAAAGATGATATTTTCCTATTAACCCAGATATCTTATCAAAAATGGAATGTAAAATTAAAAATTGTAATTAATAAAGAATACACTATTAATACTACTGCACTCTTTGATTCTGGTGCTGACCTTAACTGTATACAGGAAGGATTAGTACCTATAAAATATTTTGAACCAACAAAAGAAAGACTATCATCTGCTAATGGTATGCCATTAAAAGTCAAATATAAATTAACAAAAGCTCATGTATGTAATCAAAATATATGCATAAAGACTCTATTTATTTTAGTAAAAGATTTAAATAGAGAAGTAATATTAGGAACACCTTTCTTAAATCTTATCCAACCCTATGACTGTATCTCCTAAGGGAATTTCTACTAATATATTTGACCAAGAAATTATATTTGAATTTCTTAATCCTCCAAATATTAAAGATTTGAATATTTTAAAAGATATAGCTATAGAAAAAACCCAGATAAATAATATCTCAAAAATCATATCAAAAGAAAAACATTTAATGCTCCTAAAACAAGAAAAGGTATGTCAACAAATCAAAATTCAACTTCAATGATAGCCAGTTGAAATTAGCAATCGAGAATTTTAAAGACAAAATAATTAAAGAAGCTTTCTTCCACCATCCCAAATGCATTTTGGAATAGGAAAAGCCATATCGTCACTCTTCCCTATATCAAAGATTTTCAAGAATCAAAAATTAAAACAAAAGCCAGACCTATTCAAATGAATCAAGAACTTTTGGATTATTGTAAAAAAGAAATCCAAGATTTATTAGATAAAAAACTAATAAGACCATCCAAATCTCCCTGGAGTTGTGCTGCTTTCTATGTGAATAAAAATGCTGAAATAGAAAGAGGAACTCCAAGGCTAGTAATAAATTACAAGCCTTTGAACGATGTTTTGCAGTGGATAAGATATCCAATCCCTAACAAGCAAGACCTCCTCCAAAGACTTGTACATGCTAAAATATATTCAAAATTTGATTTAAAATCTGGATTTTGGCAAATTCAGATCTCAGAATCAGATAAATATAAAACCGCATTCACTGTCCCTTTTGGACAATATGAATGGAATGTAATGCCTTTTGGATTAAAAAATGCTCCAAGTGAATTTCAAAAAATCATGAATGACATCTTTAATCCATATACTGACTTTTCAATAGTATACATTGATGATATATTAATTTTCTCAAATAGTATTCAATCTCATTGGAAGCATTTAAATACTTTTCTTTATATTATAAAGAAGAATGGTTTAGTGCTTTCTCCAACAAAAATCAATCTCTTTCAAACAAGGATAAGATTCCTTGGACATTACATTGATCAAGGTACAATTACTCCAATTGAAAGAGCCTTAGAATTTGCAAGTAAATTTCCTAATGAAATTAAGGATAAAAAACAACTTCAGAGGTTTTTAGGGAGCCTCAATTATATCTCAGAATACTATCAAAAACTTAGTATCATTGCTGCTCCATTAAGAGAGAGGCTTAAGAAAAATCCTCCTCCATGGTCTCCTCAACATACCCAAATTATCAAACAACTTAAACAACATCTTAAGTCTTTGCCATGTCTGCATATAGCAAACCCTCTAGCCTATAAAATTGTAGAAACTGATGCATCAGATTTAGGATACGGTGGTATTCTAAAACAACGTCTTCCTGGTCACCATCAAGAACAATTAGTCCGGTTTACATCAGGAACATGGACTAATGCCCAGAAGAATTATAGCACTATTAAAAAAGAAATTTTATCTATTGTATTATGCATTCAAAAATTTCAAAGTGATTTATTAAATCAAGAATTTTTAATCAGAATTGATTGTAAGCTGCCAAGCATGTTTTACAAAAGATGTTCAAAACATTGCATCAAAACAGATTTTTGCAAGATGGCAAGCTATTTTATCAGTTTTTGATTACAAAATTGAATACATCAAAGGAGAAGCAAATTCCATCCCTGATTTCCTTACCCGTGAATTCTTGCAGGGAAACCATGCCTCCTAAACCTATTAGACCCTCTTCATCAACCCAACAACCAATATCAAAAGAATCATATGCCATGGTACCTATCAAACCATCATCTAGTCAAACCACACCCTTACCAACTACCATTCCCAGGGTCCTTCCATTATCTCCAACTGACTGGTATACCCAGTTAATGGAAGAAGAAAGACAGCAACAACAGATATTAAGCCAAGTGGCTAATAAGAGCTTTGCTCAAACAGTCACAACGGGATCATCAAAAGAGGTGGCTACACGTCCCTCTTCATCATCTATGGTGGCTCTTGGCCCCATAGCCTCTTCATCAAAAAATGTGGTGGTGTCGGCAAACCCCACACCAATTTCTCAAGTTTCCTTATCATCAAAATCACAATATTTTCCCAAACCACAAACCTATATTATTACCCGATTACCTCAAGAATATGAAAACCCATTCACAAATCCACCCAATTATCAAGCTATCCATGATCTTCTCCAAACCGTATTTCTTCCAAATAACCATTTTATAACTTCAAATTCCATGAAAACCCAAAAATTTTATGAATTCATACTGATTGATACTGAATCAGTATCATTTAAACATTATCCAGATAAGTTTGACCAAACCCAAATAGCCTATTCAACCTGCCAAATTATCAAGATCTTATCTTTTGAAGACTGGGGAGGACATCCAAACCAATTCCGCCAGTTTTCTCAACATTTTGTTCCATCCACCTATAATTACTGGGATTATCAAAAAGCCTGGTATCACACCTTTTATCATCAAAATAAAACATTCAGACATTCTTGGATGTTTTACTTCCACAACAAATTTCATCAAGATCTTCCAGCATGGTTCATCGAATGGTGGAACATGTTTGGGCCATTACCAGAAATATTACCCCAACAAGCTCATCAAGGCCTCCAGATTTATCAAGACAGATTTAAAATCCCATCTCATTTTCCCATGAACCAATTCCCTCATCTATTCTATTTCTTCCAACAATTTTCCCTTGCCTGGATCATCCAATGGGAATATTTTCATCAAGGACCAACCATTTCATCACTCATCCGCAGAATTAAAGTTAAATGGTGGGAGCAATTTAAAATTGACAGGGTTACTCCCGCGGCTATTGACAAGTATTTCCATCAACATTCAGTACTAACAACATCAACAAACCCTCAATTCCTTCTCCAAAAAAGCCAGAATATGTCAAAACTTGCAGCTACAGCATCAAAAAAGGAATTAAAACAACAATTACTAGCTGCATTAGAATCTTTATCAGAACAAGAATCAAGTGAGGATTCCAACTCAGGCAGAAAGCTTCACTTCAGTCAATCTTGGCAACGATAATGAAGACGACTGCTATGGTATCCTTCCTCCCATCCATAATCCTACTCCATCAGCACCAATCAAGGAAAAGAAGAAAGCAAAAGCAAAAGCAAAAAATTGATTATCAAGCTACTGCAGAATCACATGCCCGGAATCATTCATCAAGCTATGACAAAAGAACATCAAGTCTCACCTGCCAAGGAGACTATTGCTATCAAGCTTTATGTCTTTTTTCAGCTTTATGTCAACTTTATGTATTTATCAACTTTAGCTTTAGCTTTATGTCAAACTTTATGTCATCTTTGTAAAAAGAAGTCAGGCTCTTTATCAGTACCCATCACGGGAAAAACTGTAGCCTGATTCCTTTTCTTCTCTATAAAAGGAGAAGGGAGCAAACACTGAGGGCATTCGGAGAAATTGGGAAAAAATTTCAGAACCCTTCTGAAAACCAAAACTTCTCTGTTTCACCTCCCTCAAAACTTCCTATCCTTTATCCTGCTATCTCTGATGTATCAAGTCTAGTCATTTGTATCAAGTAAGTTCTTGTATCAAAGTTGTATTTACATTATTTATTAATAAAGTTTTATTTGCATCATCTGTATTTTTATCAGTTATATTTCTCTTCATCTTATGATTCTATTGAATTATTATAAACAAAAATTATCTTGGTATAGAACTCGTTTATCTATTACAAGACAAAGGATATCTGAAACTGACATTCTTCAAACAAGAATTTTAGAATCATTATTTATAAGTTATTTTTTCTTAAGAAAAAGAGAAAAATATTATTTAGACAAGATCAAGGAACTTTGTTATTAAATATAACTTTTATTTTGATATTTTATCATGCTTGCTTTACTATCTTGCTATTCCTGGGCTGTAGTTGGTATCAGAGCCATGGGTAGAGAGAATTAAGATATTTTAGAAACTTTGAATTTTTATTTTAGTTTACAAGATTTAGTAAACCTTGAACCTGACTCGGTGGGGAAACCCGATAGTCGCGTAGCCAGTTTAGGGCAATGTGTTGTAAGTCCCGTTTTTAGGCGTAAATCGTTGACAGGCCTAGGGTGAAAGTTTTACATAAGTTTTGTAAAATAAAATAACAATTTAATTTTTCTATCATGTCTTTCTTGTCTAGATCTATGTCTAGGGCATCAAGTTCATCCCAAGATAGTAATATAATAAATCAAGAAGAACAAAATATTCAAAATCTACAACAACCTATATCAAACTGGAAAATCCCGAATGTTCCTATTAAAGAAGTTTATCATATCAAAAAATGGTCTTTTTCTTCTGATTATTCTATCAAGACAGTCGAACAAACTGTCCCATTTACATCTGAATGTCAATCTATCAAACTCCTTGACTCTAGTATTATTAGAAAACATCAAGAAAAATATTCATATATTCACTTTGGATTAGTTCAAATAGCTATCCAACCATTAACCAGAAGTGGATTAAATACATCAATTCCTACTATGTCTTAGAGATCAAAGACATCGTAAATTTCAAGACTCTTTGCTAGGAGTTATTGAAACTAGCTTATATAATGGTCCCATATATTTTAACTGTTTCCCAAATTATCCGGTTTCTTTACATGATACTGGAATATTAAACTCTCTTGTATTAAAAATACAAACATCAGGATATGACATGGAACCTGGAAACATTCCTTTTGCTGTAATTATAAAATCCATTATAAAACTATGACCACTATCATGGATCCTTTAGTTAAAACCATTAGCCCTAAAGGAGAAACAATCTTTTTCCAAACTCAAAAAGAAAACTCTAATTTAATAGTTCCACAAACCATACTTTGGAGTGATATCAACCTCCCAGTAGAATGGGAATTAGAAGACCAAGTACCCGCTCCAAAAATAGAAAACAAAAAACTCCAACAAATTGAAGAACTCCCAAATGGATCTGTCAAACTCAAATTTTTATCTACAAAACTCTCTGATTTACAAATTAAAGAAGAAGGAGAAATACCTTTTCAAACAAAAAATTTTAATGAAACTTATCAACCTCCTAGATCCTCTTATTCTAGAGAACCTTATCAACCTCCAAGATCATCATATCAACCTCCGAGATCTTCTTGTTCCTCCATTCCAACATCAAGCAATTATGAACCTCTTAAGCTCAATAGAGTTAGAAATAGATCAACTATACCCCAACCTATCTACACGGATCAAATAAATCAACAAGAAAAAGATGATGAAGATAAATCCTCTGAACATATGTCTCCAACTCAATCTCAAATGCAAGATGACCCTCAAATATTTGTCATAGATAGAGAATTTATTATGGATAAAAGTATATTAAAGAAAGATTTTGAATCATCTGAAAATAATCAAAAAAGAGAATGGTTCTTATCAAACTTTGATGAAGTTGCCAGAATACCAATAAGAGAAAAATTTTACAAACATGTTCGAAATTATAAAACTCATTTTAGATTTTTTGATTGGTTTGAAAATTATGCTGCCAATAATTCTATAAATTATCCTTTTATCAAAGAAATAAACGTTACTCAAAAATCCCAACAATGGAACACATCAGAAGGTATTAAACAATCTACTCATCCACCTCATGAAGAATTATCTATCAATATAGAAATTCAATCATTAAGGCTTCACCTTATAAAATGAAATCACCATCAGAATCTGATATAACATCTAGAGATATACAAAAAATCTTAGAACAGAATAACTTTACAAATCAAAATCTTAAAACAATTAGTGATCAATTAAATAGAATTGAAAATAATTTACAAGAATCAGAACCTGCAATAAGTCAAAATTCACATCAAAAACCCTTATTTATTCCTCATGAAATTCCTAAGAAAATCAATACTCAATTAAAAGATAAAGATCTAATACAAGATATAGATAATAAGATTAAAAAACTACAAAACACATTGACTTTTATGGTTGCTCCTGAAACACCATCTCCATCAATAAAAGCTATCCACACATTATCACAATTATCTGAGACAGAAGTTGAAGAAATATTAGAAACTTTTACTCCTCAAGATCAAACAATCAATATGGCCAGATGGAATCATAACAAACATAATACAAAACAAATAAAAAATTATTATCCAAGACCATCTTTCCCAGATCAACAATATGAAGAATTAGTTGAACCAACTCAATTTTTCAAAGGTACTGGAATCTATAAATGGAATTTAGATGGATTAACAGAATATCAAAAGATTAATAAATTACAAGAAATGACAATGGTTGCAAGCGCTTATAAAATGAAAAAACAATGTTCTGATAAAGCCGTAGCAGAAATTCTTATATCAGGATTTTCTGGAAGACTCAAAACTTGGTGGGATAAATATCTTACTGAATCAGAAAAAGATAATATATTAAATGCTATCAAAACTGATGAATTTAATGAACCTATCAAAGTTGAAGATGAAAATGATAATCCAACAATAATAGAAGATGCTGTTAATACCCTAATATTTTCTATTGTCAAATATTTTATAGGAAACACATCAAAAATTGAAGAAAGATCGTCCATAATCTTAACAAACTTAAAATGTCCAAAACTTCAAGACTATCACTGGTATGAAGAAACATTTTTAACAAAACTTGGAATGAGAGATGACCAGCGTCTCCCGTTCTGGAAAGAAAAATTCATTGATGGATTACCAAGATTATTTGCTGAAAAAGTAAAAACTAGATTAAGAGAACAAAATGAAGGCATAATACCTTATGAACATTTAACATTCCAGATATATCAGACACTATAAAAGACATAGCATTTGAAATTTGTACTAATTTCCAATTAAACCAAAGATTACAAAGAGAATTAACGCAATCACATAAAGAGTTAGGCACATTCTGTGAACAATTTGGACTAGCTAAACAAAACTTACCTCCATCAAGAAAACATAAAAAACATAAAAAGCTAATACCAAAACCCTATTATAAAAAGAAAAGACAACCTAGTCAAGATAATTTTTACAAAAAACCTTACAAAAATAAATCAACTCATTTCCAACATAAGAAAAAATCAAAAAAGCCTATTAACAATCAGAAAATACCCCCAACATGTTATAAATGTGGAAAAATAGGACATTATAAAAATAATTGCCCATTAAAAGGTAAAATAAATTCTTTAGATATTGATGAACACCTCAAAAAACAATTAGAAATATTAATGTTAAATAATTCTGAATCAGAATATGAAAAATCAAACTCTCAAGATGATTTTGAAATAGATAATATTACATCATCAACTGAATCTAATACAGAAATATCTGATAATTCATCTAGTAGCAAAACTATCAAGCAAAACTGCCATTGTAATGTTATTACCAGAGAACAAGAATTAATTATGGAAATGATTGAAGATATAGAAGACCCTCAACTGAAAAGAAATTATTTATTAAAATTAAAAGAAAACCTTCAACAAACTAAGAAGAATCAAGAAAAGATTAGTAGAAAATTGTTATGATCTAGATTCAATATTAAAAAAGGCTAAACAACCTCAGAAATCACAAAAAATTCCAATAGAAGACATTAAACTTGAAATAAAAGAAATCAAAAAGAAATTAAGATTTTAAAACAAGAATTAGGCTTATCAAAATCAGAGATTCAAGAATTAACAAGACAAGTATTAATTCTAAAAAATCAACATCAGGATACTATAGCCTCAACTTCCGATCAAGAAACCATGTTAACCCATAATAAAGAACATAAAAAAGATGATATTTTCCTATTAACCCAGATATCTTATCAAAAATGGAATGTAAAATTAAAAATTGTAATTAATAAAGAATACACTATTAATACTACTGCACTCTTTGATTCTGGTGCTGACCTTAACTGTATACAGGAAGGATTAGTACCCATAAAATATTTTGAACCAACAAAAGAAAGACTATCATCTGCTAATGGTATGCCATTAAAAGTCAAATATAAATTAACAAAAGCTCATGTATGTAATCAAAATATATGCATAAAGACTCCATTTATTTTAGTAAAAGATTTAAATAGAGAAGTAATATTAGGAACACCTTTCTTAAATCTTATCCAACCCATGACTGTATCTCCTAAGGAATTTCTACTAATATATTTGACCAAGAAATTATATTTGAATTTCTTAATCCTCCAAATATTAAAGATTTGAATATTTTAAAAGATATAGCTATAGAAAAAACCCAATAAATAATATCTCAAAAATCATATCAAAAGAAAAACATTTAATGCTCCTAAAACAAGAAAAGGTATGTCAACAAATCAAAATTCAACTTCAAGATAGCCAGCTGAAATTGGCAATTGAAAATTTTAAAATAAAATAATCAAAGAAGTTTCTTCCACCATCCCAAATGCATTTTGGAATAGGAAAAGCCATATCGTTACCCTTCCCTATATCAAGATTTTCAAGAATCAAAAATTAAAACAAAAGCCAGACCTATCCAAATGAATCAAGAACTTTTGGATTACTGTAAAAAAGAAATCCAAGATTTATTAGATAAAAAACTAATAAGACCATCCAAATCTCCCTGGAGTTGTGCTGCTTTCTATGTGAATAAAAATGCTGAAATAGAAAGAGGAACTCCAAGGCTAGTAATAAATTACAAGCCTTTGAACGATGTTTTGCAGTGGATAAGATATCCAATCCCTAACAAGCAAGACCTCCTCCAAAGACTTGTACATGCTAAAATATATTCAAAATTTGATTTAAAATCTGGATTTTGGCAAATTCAGATCTCAGAATCAGATAAATATAAAACCGCATTCACTGTCCCTTTTGGACAATATGAATGGAATGTAATGCCTTTTGGATTAAAAAATGCTCCAAGTGAATTTCAAAAAATCATGAATGACATCTTTAATCCATATACTGACTTTCTCAATAGTATACATTGATGATATATTAATTTTCTCAAATAGTATTCAATCTCATTGGAAGCATTTAAATACTTTTCTTTATATTATAAAGAAGAATGGTTTAGTGCTTTCTCCAACAAAAATCAATCTCTTTCAAACAAGGATAAGATTCCTTGGACATTACATTGATCAAGGTACAATTACTCCAATTGAAAGAGCCTTAGAATTTGCAAGTAAATTTCCTAATGAAATTAAGGATAAAAAACAACTTCAGAGGTTTTTAGGGAGCCTCAATTATATCTCAGAATACTATCAAAAACTTAGTATCATTGCTGCTCCATTAAGAGAGAGGCTTAAGAAAAATCCTCCTCCATGGTCTCCTCAGCATACCCAAATTATCAAACAACTTAAACAACATCTTAAGTCTTTGCCATGTCTGCATATAGCAAACCCTCTAGCCTATAAAATTGTAGAAACTGATGCATCAGATTTAGGATACGGTGGTATTCTAAAACAACGTCTTCCTGGTCACCATCAAGAACAATTAGTCCGGTTTACATCAGGAACATGGACTAATGCCCAGAAGAATTATAGCACTATTAAAAAAGAAATTTTATCTATTGTATTATGCATTCAAAAATTTCAAAGTGATTTATTAAATCAAGAATTTTTAATCAGAATTGATTGTAAAGCTGCCAAGCATGTTTTACAAAAAGATGTTCAAAACATTGCATCAAAACAGATTTTTGCAAGATGGCAAGCTATTTTATCAGTTTTTGATTACAAAATTGAATACATCAAAGGAGAAGCAAATTCCATCCCTGATTTCCTTACCCGTGAATTCTTGCAGGGAAACCATGCCTCCTAAACCTATTAGACCCTCTTCATCAACCCAACAACCAATATCAAAAGAATCATATGCCATGGTACCTATCAAACCATCATCTAGTCAAACCACACCCTTACCAACTACCATTCCCAGGGTCCTTCCATTATCTCCAACTGACTGGTATACCCAGTTAATGGAAGAAGAAAGACAACAACAACAGATATTAAGCCAAGTGGCTAATAAGAGCTTTGCTCAAACAGTCACAACGGGATCATCAAAAGAGGTGGCTACACGTCCCTCTTCATCATCTATGGTGGCTCTTGGCCCCATAGCCTCTTCATCAAAAAATGTGGTGGTGTCGGCAAACCCCACACCAATTTCTCAAGTTTCCCTATCATCAAAATCACAATATTTTCCCAAACCACAAACCTATATTATTACCCGATTACCTCAAGAATATGAAAACCCATTCACAAATCCACCCAATTATCAAGCTATCCATGATCTTCTCCAAACCGTATTTCTTCCAAACAACCATTTTATAACTTCAAATTCCATGAAAACCCAAAAATTTTATGAATTCATACTGATTGACACTGAATCAGTATCATTTAAACATTATCCAGATAAGTTTGACCAAACCCAAATAGCCTATTCAACCTGCCAAATTATCAAGATCTTATCTTTTGAAGACTGGGGAGGACATCCAAACCAATTCCGCCAGTTTTCTCAACATTTTGTTCCATCCACCTATAATTACTGGGATTATCAAAAAGCCTGGTATCACACCTTTTATCATCAAAATAAAACATTCAGACATTCTTGGATGTTTTACTTCCACAACAAATTTCATCAAGATCTTCCAGCATGGTTCATCGAATGGTGGAACATGTTTGGGCCATTACCAGAAATATTACCCCAACAAGCTCATCAAGGCCTCCAGATTTATCAAGACAGATTTAAAATCCCATCTCATTTTCCCATGAACCAATTCCCTCATCTATTCTATTTCTTCCAACAATTTTCCCTTGCCTGGATCATCCAATGGGAATATTTTCATCAAGGACCAACCATTTCATCACTCATCCGCAGAATTAAAGTTAAATGGTGGGAGCAATTTAAAATTGACAGGGTTACTCCCGCGGCTATTGACAAGTATTTCCATCAACATTCAGTACTAACAACATCAACAAACCCTCAGTTCCTTCTCCAAAAAAGCCAGAATATGTCAAAACTTGCAGCTACAGCATCAAAAAAGGAATTAAAACAACAATTACTAGCTGCATTAGAATCTTTATCAGAACAAGAATCAAGTGAGGATTCCAACTCGGCAGAAAGCTTCACTTCAGTCAATCTTGGCAATGATAATGAAGACGACTGCTATGGTATCCTTCCTCCCATCCATAATCCTACTCCATCAGCACCAATCAAGGAAAAGAAGAAAGCAAAAGCAAAAGCAAAAAATTGATTATCAAGCTACTGCAGAATCACATGCCCGGAATCATTCATCAAGCTATGACAAAAGAACATCAAGTCTCACCTGCCAAGGAAGACTATTGCTATCAAGCTTTATGTCATTTTTCAGCTTTATGTCAACTTTATGTATTTATCAACTTTAGCTTTAGCTTTATGTCAAACTTTATGTCATCTTTGTAAAAAGAAGTCAGGCTCTTTATCAGTACCCATCACGGGAAAAACTGTAGCCTGATTCCTTTTCTTCTCTATAAAAGGAGAAGGGAGCAAACACTGAGGGCATTCGGAGAAATTGGGAAAAAATTTCAGAACCCTTCTGAAAACCAAAACTTCTCTGTTTCACCTCCCTCAAAACTTCCTATCCTTTATCCTGCTATCTCTGATGTATCAAGTCTAGTCATTTGTATCAAGTAAGTTCTTGTATCAAAGTTGTATTTACATTGTTTATTAATAAAGTTTTATTTGCATCATCTGTATTTTTATCAGTCATATTCCTCTTCATCTTATGATTCTATTGAATTATTATAAACAAAAATTATCTTGGTATAGAACTCGTTTATCTATTACAAGACAAAGGATATCTGAAACTGACATTCATCAAACAAGAATTTTAGAATCATTATTTATAAGTTATTTTTTCTTAAGAAAAAGAGAAAAATATTATTTAGACAAGATCAAGGAACTTTGTTATTAGATATAACTTTTATTTAGTAATCATTTTGAATATTTTGTCATGCTTGCTTTACTATCTTGCTATTCCTGGGCTGTATTTGGTATCAGAGCCATGGGTAGAGAGAATTAAGATATTTTAGAAACTTTGAATTTTTATTTTAGTTTACAAGATTTAGTAAACCTTGAACCTGACTCGGTGGGGAAACCCGATAGTCGCGTAGCCAGTTTAGGGCAATGTGTTGTAAGTCCCGTTTTTAGGCGTAAATCGTTGACAGGCCTAGGGTGAAAGTTTTACTTAAGTTTTGTAAAATAAAATAACAATTTAATTTTTCTATCATGTCTTTCTTGTCTAGATCTATGTCTAGGGCATCAAGTTCATCCCAAGATAGTAATATAATAAATCAAGAAGAACAAAATATTCAAAATCTACAACAACCTATATCAAACTGGAAAATCCCGAATGTTCCTATTAAAGAAGTTATCATATCAAAAAATGGTCTTTTTCTTCTGATTATTCTATCAAGACAGTCGAACAAACTGTCCCATTTACATCTGAATGTCAATCTATCAAACTCCTTGACTCTAGTATTATTAGAAAACATCAAGAAAAATATTCATATATTCACTTTGGATTAGTTCAAATAGCTATCCAACCATTAACCAGAAGTGGATTAAATACATCAATTCTACTATGTCTTAGAGATCAAAGACATCGTAAATTTCAAGACTCTTTGCTAGGAGTTATTGAAACTAGCTTATATAATGGTCCCATATATTTTAACTGTTTTCCAAATTATCCGGTTTCTTTACATGATACTGGAATATTAAACTCTCTTGTATTAAAAATACAAACATCAGGATATGACATGGAACCTGGAAACATTCCTTTTGCTGTAATTTATAAAATCCATTATAAAACTATGACCACTATCATGGATCCTTTAGTTAAAACCATTAGCCCTAAAGGAGAAACAATCTTTTTCCAAACTCAAAAAGAAAACTCTAATTTAATAGTTCCACAAACCATACTTTGGAGTGATATCAACCTCCCAGTAGAATGGGAATTAGAAGACCAAGTACCCTGCTCCAAAAATAGAAAACAAAAAACTCCAACAAATTGAAGAACTCCCAAATGGATCTGTCAAACTTCAAATTTTTATCTACAAAACTCTCTAATTTACAAATTAAAGAAGAAGGAGAAATACCCTTTCAAACAAAAAATTTTAATGAAACTTATCAACCTCCTAGATCCTCTTATTCTAGAGAACCTTATCAACCTCCAAGATCATCATATCAACCTCCGAGATCTTCTTGTTCCTCTATTCCAACATCAAGCAATTATGAACCTCTTAAGCTTAATAGAGTTAGAAATAGATCAACTATACCCCAACCTATCTACACGGATCAAATAAATCAACAAGAAAAAGATGATGAAGATAAATCCTCTGAACATATGTCTCCAACTCAATCTCAAATGCAAGATGACCCTCAAATATTTGTCATAGATAGAGAATTTATTATGGATAAAAGTATATTAAAGAAAGATTTTGAATCATCTGAAAACGATCAAAAAAGAGAATGGTTCTTATCAAACTTTGATGAAGTTGCCAGAATACCAATAAGAGAAAAATTTTACAAACATGTTCGAAATTATAAAACTCATTTTAGATTTTTTGATTGGTTTGAAAATTATGCTGCCAATAATTCTATAAATTATCCTTTTATCAAAGAAATAAATGTTACTCAAAAATCCCAACAATGGAACACATCAGAAGGTATTAAACAATCTACTCATCCACCTCATGAAGAATTATCTATCCAATATAGAAATTCAACCATTAAGGCTTCACCTTATAAAATGAAATCACCATCAGAATCTGATATAACATCTAGAGATATACAAAAAATCTTAGAACAGAATAACTTTACAAATCAAAATCTTAAAACAATTAGTGATCAATTAAATAGAATTGAAAATAATTTACAAGAATCAGAACCTGCAATAAGTCAAAATTCACATCAAAAACCCTTATTTATTCCTCATGAAATTCCTAAGAAAATCAATACTCAATTAAAAGATAAAGATCTAATACAAGATATAGATAATAAGATTAAAAAACTACAAAACACATTGACTTTTATGGTTGCTCCTGAAACACCATCTCCATCAATAAAAGCTATCCACACGTTATCACAATTATCTGAGACAGAAGTTGAAGAAATATTAGAAACTTTTACTCCTCAAGATCAAACAATCAATATGGCCAGATGGAATCATAACAAACATAATACAAAACAAATAAAAAATTATTATCCAAGACCATCTTTCCCAGATCAACAATATGAAGAATTAGTTGAACCAACTCAATTTTTCAAAGGTACTGGAATCTATAAATGGAATTTAGATGGATTAACAGAATATCAAAAGATTAATAAATTACAAGAAATGACAATGGTTGCAAGCGCTTATAAAATGAAAAAACAATGTTCTGATAAAGCCGTAGCAGAAATTCTTATATCAGGATTTTCTGGAAGACTCAAAACTTGGTGGGATAAATATCTTACTGAATCAGAAAAAGATAATATATTAAATGCTATCAAAACTGATGAATTTAATGAACCTATCAAAGTTGAAGATGAAAATGATAATCCAACAATAATAGAAGATGCTGTTAATACCCTAATATTTTCTATTGTCAAATATTTTATAGGAAACACATCAAAAATTGAAGAAAGATCGTCCATAATCTTAACAAACTTAAAATGTCCAAAACTCAAGACTATCACTGGTATGAAGAAACATTTTTAACAAAACTTGGAATGAGAGATGACCAGCGTCTCCCGTTCTGGAAAGAAAAATTATTGATGGATTACCAAGATTATTTGCTGAAAAAGTAAAAACTAGATTAAGAGAACAAAATGAAGGCATAATACCTTATGAACATTTAACATTCCAGATATATCAGACACTATAAAAGACATAGCATTTGAAATTTGTACTAATTTTCAATTAAACCAAAGATTACAAAGAGAATTAACACAATCACATAAAGAGTTAGGCACATTCTGTGAACAATTTGGACTAGCTAAACAAAACTTACCTCCATCAAGAAAACATAAAAAACATAAAAAGCTAATACCAAAACCCTATTATAAAAAGAAAAGACAACCTAGTCAAGATAATTTTTACAAAAAACCTTACAAAAATAAATCAACTCATTTCCAACATAAGAAAAAATCGAAAAAGCCTATTAACAATCAGAAAATACCCCCAACATGTTATAAATGTGGAAAAATAGGACATTATAAAAATAATTGCCCATTAAAAGGTAAAATAAATTCTTTAGATATTGATGAACACCTCAAAAAACAATTAGAAATATTAATGTTAAATAATTCTGAATCAGAATATGAAAAATCAAACTCTCAAGATGATTTTGAAATAGATAATATTACATCATCAACTGAATCTAATACAGAAATATCTGATAATTCATCTAGTAGTAAAACTATCAAGCAAAACTGCCATTGTAATGTTATTACCAGAGAACAAGAATTAATTATGGAAATGATTGAAGATATAGAAGACCCTCAACTGAAAAGAAATTATTTATTAAAACTAAAAGAAAACCTTCAACAAACTAAGAAGAATAAAGAAAAGATTAGTAGAAAACTGTTATGACCTAGATTCAATATTAAAAAAGGCTAAACAACCACAGAAATCACAAAAAATTCCAATAGAAGACATTAAACTGGAAATAAAAGAAGTCAAAAAAGAAATTAAGATTTTAAAACAAGAATTAGGCTTATCAAAATCAGAGATTCAAGAATTAACAAGACAAGTATTAACTCTAAAAAATCAACATCAGGATACTATAACCTCAACTTCCGATCAAGAAACCATGTTAACCCATAATAAAGAACATAAAAAAGATGATATTTTCCTATTAACCCAGATATCTTATCAAAAATGGAATGTAAAATTAAAAATTGTAATTAATAAAGAATACACTATTAATACTACTGCACTCTTTGATTCTGGTGCTGACCTTAACTGTATACAGGAAGGATTAGTACCCATAAAATATTTTGAACCAACAAAAGAAAGACTATCATCTGCTAATGGTATGCCATTAAAAGTCAAATATAAATTAACAAAAGCTCATGTATGTAATCAAAATATATGCATAAAGACTCCATTTATTTTAGTAAAAGATTTAAATAGAGAAGTAATATTAGGAACACCTTTCTTAAATCTTATCCAACCCATGACTGTATCTCCTAAAGGAATTTCTACCAATATATTTGACCAAGAAATTATATTTGAATTTCTTAATCCTCCAAATATTAAAGATTTGAATATTTTAAAAGATATAGCTATAGAAAAAACCCAGATAAATAATATCTCAAAAATCATATCAAAAGAAAAACATTTAATGCTCCTAAAACAAGAAAAGGTATGTCAACAAATCAAAATTCAACTTCAAGATAGCCAGTTGAAATTAGCAATCGAGAATTTTAAAGACAAAATAATTAAAGAAGCTTCTTCCACCATCCCAAATGCATTTTGGAATAGGAAAAGCCATATCGTTACCCTTCCCTATATCAAGGATTTTCAAGAATCAAAAATTAAAACAAAAGCCAGACCTATCCAAATGAATCAAGAACTTTTGGATTACTGTAAAAAAGAAATCCAAGATTTATTAGATAAAAAACTAATAAGACCATCCAAATCTCCCTGGAGTTGTGCTGCTTTCTATGTGAATAAAAATGCTGAAATAGAAAGAGGAACTCCAAGGCTAGTAATAAATTACAAGCCTTTGAACGATGTTTTGCAGTGGATAAGATATCCAATCCCTAACAAGCAAGACCTCCTCCAAAGACTTGTACATGCTAAAATATATTCAAAATTTGATTTAAAATCTGGATTTTGGCAAATTCAGATCTCAGAATCAGATAAATATAAAACAGCATTCACTGTCCCTTTTGGACAATATGAATGGAATGTAATGCCTTTTGGATTAAAAAATGCTCCAAGTGAATTTCAAAAAATCATGAATGACATCTTTAATCCATATACTGACTTTTCAATAGTATACATTGATGATATATTAATTTTCTCAAATAGTATTCAATCTCATTGGAAGCATTTAAATACTTTTCTTTATATTATAAAGAAGAATGGTTTAGTGCTTTCTCCAACAAAAATTAATCTCTTTCAAACAAGGATAAGATTCCTTGGACATTACATTGATCAAGGTACAATTACTCCAATTGAAAGAGCCTTAGAATTTGCAAGTAAATTTCCTAATGAAATTAAGGATAAAAAACAACTTCAGAGGTTTTTAGGGAGCCTCAATTATATCTCAGAATACTATCAAAAACTTAGTATCATTGCTGCTCCATTAAGAGAGAGGCTTAAGAAAAATCCTCCTCCATGGTCTCCTCAGCATACCCAAATTATCAAACAACTTAAGCAACATCTTAAGTCTTTGCCATGTCTGCATATAGCAAATCCTCTAGCCTATAAAATTGTAGAAACTGATGCATCAGATTTAGGATACGGTGGTATTCTAAAACAACGTCTTCCTGGTCACCATCAAGAACAATTAGTCCGGTTTACATCAGGAACATGGACTAATGCCCAGAAGAATTATAGCACTATTAAAAAAGAAATTTTATCTATTGTATTATGCATTCAAAAATTTCAAAGTGATTTGTTAAATCAAGAATTTTTAATCAGAATTGATTGTAAAGCTGCCAAGCATGTTTTACAAAAAGATGTTCAAAACATTGCATCAAAACAGATTTTTGCAAGATGGCAAGCTATTTTATCAGTTTTTGATTACAAAATTGAATACATCAAAGGAGAAGCAAATTCCATCCCTGATTTCCTTACCCGTGAATTCTTGCAGGGAAACCATGCCTCCTAAACCTATTAGACCCTCTTCATCAACCCAACAACCAATATCAAAAGAATCATATGCCATGGTACCTATCAAACCATCATCTAGTCAAACCACACCCTTACCAACTACCATTCCCAGGGTCCTTCCATTATCTCCCACTGACTGGTATACCCAGTTAATGGAAGAAGAAAGACAACAACAACAGATATTAAGCCAAGTGGCTAATAAGAGCTTTGCTCAAACAGTCACAACGGGATCATCAAAAGAGGTGGCTACACGTCCCTCTTCATCATCTATGGTGGCTCTTGGCCCCATAGCCTCTTCATCAAAAAATGTGGTGGTATCGGCAAACCCCACACCAATTTCTCAAGTTTCCCTATCATCAAAATCACAATATTTTCCCAAACCACAAACCTATATTATTACCCGATTATCTCAAGAATATGAAAACCCATTCACAAATCCACCCAATTATCAAGCTATCCATGATCTTCTCCAAACCGTATTTCTTCCAAATAACCATTTTATAACTTCAAATTCCATGAAAACCCAAAAATTTTATGAATTCATACTGATTGATACTGAATCAGTATCATTTAAACATTATCCAGACAAGTTTGACCAAACCCAAATAGCCTATTCAACCTGCCAAATTATCAAGATCTTATCTTTTGAAGACTGGGGAGGACATCCAAACCAATTCCGCCAGTTTTCTCAACATTTTGTTCCATCCACCTATAATTACTGGGATTATCAAAAAGCCTGGTATCACACCTTTTATCATCAAAATAAAACATTCAGACATTCTTGGATGTTTTACTTCCACAACAAATTTCATCAAGATCTTCCAGCATGGTTCATCGAATGGTGGAACATGTTTGGGCCATTACCAGAAATATTACCCCAACAAGCTCATCAAGGCCTCCAGATTTATCAAGACAGATTTAAAATCCCATCTCATTTTCCCATGAACCAATTCCCTCATTTATTCTATTTCTTCCAACAATTTTCCCTTGCTTGGATCATCCAATGGGAATATTTTCATCAAGGACCAACCATTTCATCACTCATCCGCAGAATTAAAGTTAAATGGTGGGAGCAATTTAAAATTGACAGGGTTACTCCCGCGGCTATTGACAAGTATTTCCATCAACATTTAGTACTAACAACATCAACAAACCCTCAATTCCTTCTCCAAAAAAGCCAGAATATGTCAAAACTTGCAGCTACAGCATCAAAAAAGGAATTAAAACAACAATTACTAGCTGCATTAGAATCTTTATCAGAACAAGAATCAAGTGAGGATTCCAACTCGGCAGAAAGCTTCACTTCAGTCAATCTTGGCAACGATAATGAAGACGACTGCTATGGTATCCTTCCTCCCATCCATAATCCTACTCCATCAGCACCAATCAAGGAAAAGAAGAAAGCAAAAGCAAAAGCAAAAAATTGATTATCAAGCTACTGCAGAGTCACATGCCCGGAATCATTCATCAAGATATGACAAAAGAACATCAAGTCTCACCTGCCAAGGAGACTATTGCTATCAAGCTTTATGTCTTTTTTCAGCTTTATGTCAACTTTATGTATTTATCAACTTTAGCTTTAACTTTATGTCAAACTTTATGTCATCTTTGTAAAAAGAAGTCAGGCTCTTTATCAGTACCCATCACGGGAAAAACTGTAGCCTGATTCCTTTTCTTCTCTATAAAAGGAGAAGGGAGTAAACACTGAGGGCATTCGGAGAAATTGGGAAAAAATTTCAGAACCCTTCTGAAAACCAAAACTTCTCTGTTTCACCTCCCTCAAAACTTTCTATCCTTTATCCCGCTATCTCTGATGTATCAAGTCTAGTCATTTGTATCAAGTAAGTTCTTGTATCAAAATTGTATTTACATTGTTTATTAATAAAGTTTTATTTGCATCATCTGTATTTTTATCAGTCATATTCCTCTTCATCTTATGATTCTATTGAATTATTATAATTTTGAATATTTTGTCATGCTTGCTTTACTATCTTGCTATTCCTGGGCTGTATTTGGTATCAGAGCCATAGGTAGAGAGAATTAAGATATTCTAGAAACTTTGAATTTTTATTTTAGTTTACAAGATTTAGTAAACCTTGAACCTGACTCGGTGGGGAAACCCGATAGTCGCGTAGCCAGTTTAGGGCAATGTGTTGTAAGTCCCGTTTTTAGGCGTAAATCGTTGACAGGCCTAGGGTGAAAGTTTTACTTAAGTTTTGTAAAATAAAATAACAATTTAATTTTTCTATCATGTCTTTCTTGTCTAGATCTATGTCTAGGGCATCAAGTTCATCCCAAGATAGTAACATAATAAATCAAGAAGAACAAAATATACAAAATCTACAACAACCTATATCAAACTGGAAAATCCCGAATGTTCCTATTAAAGAAGTTTATCACATCAAAAAATGGTCTTTTTCTTCTGATTATTCTATCAAGACAGTCGAACAAACTGTCCCATTCACCTCTGAATGTCAATCTATCAAACTCCTTGACTCTAGTATTATTAGAAAACATCAAGAAAAATATTCATATATTCACTTTGGATTAGTTCAAATAGCTATCCAACCATTAACCAGAAGTGGATTAAATACATCAATTCTACTATGTCTTAGAGATCAAAGACATCGTAAATTTCAAGACTCTTTGCTAGGAGTTATTGAAACTAGCTTATATAATGGTCCCATATATTTTAACTGTTTTCCAAATTATCCGGTTTCTTTACATGATACTGGAATATTAAACTCTCTCGTATTAAAAATACAAACATCAGGATATGACATGGAACCTGGAAACATCCCTTTTGCTGTAATTTATAAAATCCATTATAAAACTATGACCACAATCATGGATCCTTTAGTTAAAACCATTAGCCCTAAAGGAGAAACAATCTTTTTCCAAACTCAAAAAGAAAACTCTAATTTAATAGTTCCACAAACCATACTTTGGAGTGATATCAACCTCCCAGTAGAATGGGAATTAGAAGACCAAGTACCCGCTCCAAAAATAGAAAACAAAAAACTCCAAAAAATTGAAGAAAGATCGTCCATAATATTAACAAACTTAAAATGTCCAAAGCTTCAAGACTATCACTGGTATGAAGAAACATTTTTAACAAAACTTGGAATGAGAGATGACCAGCGTCTCCCGTTCTGGAAAGAAAAATTTATTGATGGATTACCAAGATTATTTGCTGAAAAAGTAAAAACTAGATTAAGAGAACAAAATGAAGGCATAATACCTTATGAACATTTAACATTTCCAGATATATCAGACACTATAAAAGACATAGCATTTGAAATTTGTACTAATTTTCAATTAAACCAAAGATTACAAAGAGAATTAACACAATCACATAAAGAGTTAGGCACATTCTGTGAACAATTTGGACTAGCCAAACAAAACTTACCTCCATCAAGAAAACATAAAAAACATAAAAAGCTAATACCAAAACCCTATCATAAAAAGAAAAGACAACCTAGTCAAGATAATTTTTACAAAAAACCTTATAAAAATAAATCAACTCATTTCCAACATAAGAAAAAATCAAAAAAGCCTATTAACAATCAGAAAATACCCCCAACATGTTATAAATGTGGAAAAATAGGACATTATAAAAATAATTGCCCATTAAAAGGTAAAATAAACTCTTTAGATATTGATGAACACCTCAAAAAACAATTAGAAATATTAATGTTAAATAATTCTGAATCAGAATATGAAAAATCAAACTCTCAAGATGATTTTGAAATAGATAATATTACATCATCAACTGAATCTAATACAGAAATATCTGATAATTCATCTAGTAGCAAAACTATCAAGCAAAACTGCCATTGTAATGTTATTACCAGAGAACAAGAATTAATTATGGAAATGATTGAAGATATAGAAGACCCTCAACTAAAAAGAAATTATTTATTAAAACTAAAAGAGAACCTTCAACAAACAAAGAAGAATAAAGAAAAGATTGTAGAAAACTGTTATGACCTAGATTCAATATTAAAAAAGGCTAAACAACCACAGAAATCACAAAAAATTCCAATAGAAGACATTAAACTGGAAATAAAAGAGGTCAAAAAAGAAATTAAGATTTTAAAACAAGAATTAGGCTTATCAAAATTAGAGATTCAAGAATTAACAAGACAAGTATTAACTCTAAAAAATCAACATCAGGATACTATAACCTCAACTTCCGATCAAGAAACCATGTTAACCCATAATAAAGAACATAAAAAAGATGATATTTTCCTATTAACCCAGATATCTTATCAAAAATGGAATGTAAAATTAAAAATTGTAATTAATAAAGAATACACTATTAATACTACTGCACTCTTTGATTCTGGTGCTGACCTTAACTGTATACAGGAAGGATTAGTACCCATAAAATATTTTGAACCAACAAAAGAAAGACTATCATCTGCCAATGGTATGCCATTAAAAGTCAAATATAAATTAACAAAAGATCATGTATGTAATCAAAATATATGCATAAAGACTCCATTTATTTTAGTAAAAGATTTAAATAGAGAAGTAATATTAGGAACACCTTTCTTAAATCTTATCCAACCCATGACAGTATCTCCTAAAGGAATTTCTACCAATATATTTGACCAAGAAATTATATTTGAATTTCTTAATCCTCCAAATATTAAAGATTTGAATATTTTAAAAGATATAGCTATAGAAAAAACCCAGATAAATAATATCTCAAAAATCATATCAAAAGAAAAACATTTAATGCTCCTAAAACAAGAAAAGGTATGTCAACAAATCAAAATTCAACTTCAAGATAGCCAGCTGAAATTGACAATTGAAAATTTTAAAAATAAAATAATCAAAGAAGTTTCTTCCACTATCCCAAATGCATTTTGGAATAGGAAAAGCCATATCGTTACCCTTCCCTATATCAAGGATTTTCAAGAATCAAAAATTAAAACAAAAGCCAGACCTATCCAAATGAATCAAGAACTTTTGGATTACTGTAAAAAAGAAATCCAAGATTTATTAGATAAAAAACTAATAAGACCATCCAAATCTCCCTGGAGTTGTGCTGCTTTCTATGTGAATAAAAATGCTGAAATAGAAAGAGGAACTCCAAGGCTAGTAATAAATTACAAGCCTTTGAACGATGTTTTGCAGTGGATAAGATATCCAATCCCTAACAAGCAAGACCTCCTCCAAAGACTTGTACATGCTAAAATATATTCAAAATTTGATTTAAAATCTGGATTTTGGCAAATTCAAATCTCAGAATCAGATAAATATAAAACAGCATTCACTGTCCCTTTTGGACAATATGAATGGAATGTAATGCCTTTTGGATTAAAAAATGCTCCAAGTGAATTTCAAAAAATCATGAATGACATCTTTAATCCATATACTGACTTTTCAATAGTATACATTGATGATATATTAATTTTCTCAAATAGTATTCAATCTCATTGGAAGCATTTAAATACTTTTCTTTATATTATAAAGAAGAATGGTTTAGTGCTTTCTCCAACAAAAATTAATCTCTTTCAAACAAGGATAAGATTCCTTGGACATTACATTGATCAAGGTACAATTACTCCAATTGAAAGAGCCTTAGAATTTGCAAGTAAATTTCCTAATGAAATTAAGGATAAAAAACAACTTCAGAGGTTTTTAGGGAGCCTCAACTATATTTCAGAATATTATCAAAAACTTAGTATCATTGCTGCTCCATTAAGAGAGAGGCTTAAGAAAAATCCTCCTCTATGGTCTCCTCAGCATACCCAAATTATCAAACAACTTAAGCAACATCTTAAGTCTTTGCCATGCCTGCATATAGCAAACCCTCTAGCCTATAAAATTGTAGAAACTGATGCATCAGATTTAGGATACGGTGGTATTCTAAAACAACGTCTTCCTGGTCACCATCAAGAACAATTAGTCCGGTTTACATCAGGAACATGGACTAATGCCCAGAAGAATTATAGCACTATTAAAAAAGAAATTTTATCTATTGTATTATGCATTCAAAAATTTCAAAGTGATTTGTTAAATCAAGAATTTTTAATCAGAATTGATTGTAAAGCTGCCAAGCATGTTTTACAAAAAGATGTTCAAAACATTGCATCAAAACAGATTTTTGCAAGATGGCAAGCTATTTTATCAGTTTTTGATTACAAAATTGAATACATCAAAGGAGAAGCAAATTCCATCCCTGATTTCCTTACCCGTGAATTCTTGCAGGGAAACCATGCCTCCTAAACCTATTAGACCCTCTTCATCAACCCAACAACCAATATCAAAAGAATCATATGCCATGGTACCTATCAAACCATCATCTAGTCAAACCACACCCTTACCAACTACCATTCCCAGGGTCCTTCCATTATCTCCCACTGACTGGTATACCCAGTTAATGGAAGAAGAAAGACAACAACAACAGATATTAAGCCAAGTGGCTAATAAGAGCTTTGCTCAAACAGTCACAACGGGATCATCAAAAGAGGTGGCTACACGTCCCTCTTCATCATCTATGGTGGCTCTTGGCCCCATAGCCTCTTCATCAAAAAATGTGGTGGTATCGGCAAACCCCACACCAATTTCTCAAGTTTCCCTATCATCAAAATCACAATATTTTCCCAAACCACAAACCTATATTATTACCCGATTATCTCAAGAATATGAAAACCCATTCACAAATCCACCCAATTATCAAGCTATCCATGATCTTCTCCAAACCGTATTTCTTCCAAATAACCATTTTATAACTTCAAATTCCATGAAAACCCAAAAATTTTATGAATTCATACTGATTGATACTGAATCAGTATCATTTAAACATTATCCAGACAAGTTTGACCAAACCCAAATAGCCTATTCAACCTGCCAAATTATCAAGATCTTATCTTTTGAAGACTGGGGAGGACATCCAAACCAATTCCGCCAGTTTTCTCAACATTTTGTTCCATCCACCTATAATTACTGGGATTATCAAAAAGCCTGGTATCACACCTTTTATCATCAAAATAAAACATTCAGACATTCTTGGATGTTTTACTTCCACAACAAATTTCATCAAGATCTTCCAGCATGGTTCATCGAATGGTGGAACATGTTTGGGCCATTACCAGAAATATTACCCCAACAAGCTCATCAAGGCCTCCAGATTTATCAAGACAGATTTAAAATCCCATCTCATTTTCCCATGAACCAATTCCCTCATTTATTCTATTTCTTCCAACAATTTTCCCTTGCTTGGATCATCCAATGGGAATATTTTCATCAAGGACCAACCATTTCATCACTCATCCGCAGAATTAAAGTTAAATGGTGGGAGCAATTTAAAATTGACAGGGTTACTCCCGCGGCTATTGACAAGTATTTCCATCAACATTTAGTACTAACAACATCAACAAACCCTCAATTCCTTCTCCAAAAAAGCCAGAATATGTCAAAACTTGCAGCTACAGCATCAAAAAAGGAATTAAAACAACAATTACTAGCTGCATTAGAATCTTTATCAGAACAAGAATCAAGTGAGGATTCCAACTCGGCAGAAAGCTTCACTTCAGTCAATCTTGGCAACGATAATGAAGACGACTGCTATGGTATCCTTCCTCCCATCCATAATCCTACTCCATCAGCACCAATCAAGGAAAAGAAGAAAGCAAAAGCAAAAGCAAAAAATTGATTATCAAGCTACTGCAGAGTCACATGCCCGGAATCATTCATCAAGATATGACAAAAGAACATCAAGTCTCACCTGCCAAGGAGACTATTGCTATCAAGCTTTATGTCTTTTTTCAGCTTTATGTCAACTTTATGTATTTATCAACTTTAGCTTTAACTTTATGTCAAACTTTATGTCATCTTTGTAAAAAGAAGTCAGGCTCTTTATCAGTACCCATCACGGGAAAAACTGTAGCCTGATTCCTTTTCTTCTCTATAAAAGGAGAAGGGAGTAAACACTGAGGGCATTCGGAGAAATTGGGAAAAAATTTCAGAACCCTTCTGAAAACCAAAACTTCTCTGTTTCACCTCCCTTAAAACTTTCTATCCTTTATCCTGCTATCTCTGATGTATCAAGTCTAGTCATTTGTATCAAGTAAGTTCTTGTATCAAAATTGTTTCTATCCTTTATCCTGCTATCTCTGATGTATCAAGTCTAGTCATTTGTATCAAGTAAGTTCTTGTATCAAAATTGTATTTACATTGTTTATTAATAAATCATTTTATTTAGTAAATCATTTTGAATATTTTGTCATGCTTGCTTTACTATCTTGCTATTCCTGGGCTGTATTTGGTATCAGAGCCATAGGTAGAGAGAATTAAGATATTCTAGAAACTTTGAATTTTTATTTTAGTTTACAAGATTTAGTTTACAGATGATGTAAATACAATTTTTTTTTTTTATCAAAAAAAAAAAAAAAAAAAAAAAAAAAAAAAAAAAAAAAAAAAGGATACGGTGGTATTTTCTGATTGTTAATAGGCTTTTTCGATTTTTTCTTATGTTGGAAATGAGTTGGTTTATTTTTGTAAGGTTTTTTGTAAAAATTATCTTGACTAGGTTGTCTTTTCTTTTTATAATAGGGTTTTGGTATTAGCTTTTTATGTTTTTTATGTTTTCTTGATGGAGGTAAGTTTTGTTTAGCTAGTCCAAATTGTTCACAGAATGTGCCTAACTCTTTATGTGATTGCGTTAATTCTCTTTGTAATCTTTGGTTCAATTGGAAATTAGTACAAATTTCAAATGCTATGTCTTTTATAGTATCTGATATATCTGGAAATGTTAAATGTTCATAAGGTATTATGCCTTCATTTTGTTCTCTTAATCTAGTTTTTACTTTTTCAGCAAATAATCTTGGTAATCCATCAATAAATTTTTCTTTCCAGAACGGGAGACGCTGGTCATCTCTCATTCCAAGTTTTGTTAAAAATGTTTCTTCATACCAGTGATAGTCTTGAAGCTTTGGACATTTTAAGTTTGTTAATATTATGGACGATCTTTCTTCAATTTTTGATGTGTTTCCTATAAAATATTTGACAATAGAAAATATTAGGGTATTAACAGCATCTTCTATTATTGTTGGATTATCATTTTCATCTTCAACTTTGATAGGTTCATTAAATTCATCAGTTTTGATAGCATTTAATATATTATCTTTTTCTGATTCAGTAAGATATTTATCCCACCAAGTTTTGAGTCTTCCAGAAAATCCTGATATAAGAATTTCTGCTACGGCTTTATCAGAACATTGTTTTTTCATTTTATAAGCGCTTGCAACCATTGTCATTTCTTGTAATTTATTAATCTTTTGATATTCTGTTAATCCATCTAAATTCCATTTATAGATTCCAGTACCTTTGAAAAATTGAGTTGGTTCAACTAATTCTTCATATTGTTGATCTGGGAAAGATGGTCTTGGATAATAATTTTTTATTTGTTTTGTATTATGTTTGTTATGATTCCATCTGGCCATATTGATTGTTTGATCTTGAGGAGTAAAAGTTTCTAATATTTCTTCAACTTCTGTCTCAGATAATTGTGATAGAGTGTGGATAGCTTTTATTGATGGAGATGGTGTTTCAGGAGCAACCATAAAAGTCAATGTGTTTTGTAGTTTTTTAATCTTATTATCTATATCTTGTATTAGATTTTTATCTTTTAATTGAGTATTGATTTTCTTAGGAATTTCATGAGGAATAAATAAGGGTTTTTGATGTGAATTTTGACTTATTGCAGGTTCTGATTCTTGTAAATTATTTTCAATTCTATTTAATTGATCACTAATTGTTTTAAGATTTTGATTTGTAAAGTTATTCTGTTCTAAGATTTTTTGTATATCTCTAGATGTTATATCAGATTCTGATGGTGATTTCATTTTATAAGGTGAAGCCTTAATGGTTGAATTTCTATATTGGATAGATAATTCTTCATGAGGTGGATGGGTAGATTGTTTAATACCTTCTGATGTGTTCCATTGTTGGGATTTTTGAGTAATGTTTATTTCTTTGATAAAAGGATAATTTATAGAATTATTGGCAGCATAATTTTCAAACCAATCAAAAAATCTAAAATGAGTTTTATAATTTCGGACATGTTTGTAAAATTTTTCTCTTATTGGTATTCTGGCAATTTCATCAAAGTTTGATAAAAACCATTTTCTTTTTTGATCATTTTCAGATGATTCAAAATCTTTCTTTAATATACTTTTATCCATAATAAATTCTCTATCTATGACAAATATTTGAGGGTCATCTTGCATTTGAGATTGAGTTGGAGACATATGTTCAGAGGATTTATCTTCATCATCTTTTTCTTTTTGATCCGTATAGATAGGTTGGGGTATAGTTGATCTATTTCTAACTCTATTGAGCTTAAGAGGTTCATAATTGCTTGATGTTGGAATGGAGGAACAAGAAGATCTCGGAAGTTGATATGATGATCTTGGAGGTTGATAAGGTTCTCTAGAATAAGAGGATCTAGGAGGTTGATAAGTTTCATTAAAATTTTTTGTTTGAAAGGGTATTTCTCCTTCTTCTTTAATTTGTAAATCAGAGAGTTTTGTAGATAAAAATTTGAGTTTGACAGATCCATTTGGGAGTTCTTCAATTTGTTGGAGTTTTTTGTTTTCTATTTTTGGAGCAGGTACTTGGTCTTCTAATTCCCATTCTACTGGGAGGTTGATATCACTCCAAAGTATGGTTTGTGGAACTATTAAATTAGAGTTTTCTTTTTGAGTTTGGAAAAAGATTGTTTCTCCTTTAGGGCTAATGGTTTTAACTAAAGGATCCATGATAGTGGTCATAGTTTTATAATGGATTTTATAAATTACAGCAAAAGGAATGTTTCCAGGTTCCATGTCATATCCTGATGTTTGTATTTTTAATACAAGAGAGTTTAATATTCCAGTATCATGTAAAGAAACCGGATAATTTGGAAAACAGTTAAAATATATGGGACCATTATATAAGCTAGTTTCAATAACTCCTAGCAAAGAGTCTTGAAATTTACGATGTCTTTGATCTCTAAGACATAGTAGAATTGATGTATTTAATCCACTTCTGGTTAATGGTTGGATAGCTATTTGAACTAATCCAAAGTGAATATATGAATATTTTTCTTGATGTTTTCTAATGATACTAGAGTCAAGGAGTTTGATAGATTGACATTCAGATGTAAATGGGACAGTTTGTTCGACTGTCTTGATAGAATAATCAGAAGAAAAAGACCATTTTTTGATATGATATACTTCTTTAATAGGAACATTCGGGATTTTCCAGTTTGATATAGGTTGTTGTAGATTTTGAATATTTTGTTCTTCTTGATTTATTATATTACTATCTTGGGATGAACTTGATGCCCTAGACATGGATCTAGACAAGAAAGACATGATAGAAAAATTAAATTGTTATTTTATTTTACAAAACTTAAGTAAAACTTTCACCCTAGGCCTGTCAACGATTTACGCCTAAAAACGGGACTTACAACACATTGCCCTAAACTGGCTACGCGACTATCGGGTTTCCCCACCGAGTCAGGTTCAAGGTTTACTAAATCTTGTAAACTAAAATAAAAATTCAAAGTTTCTAAAATATCTTAATTCTCTCTACCCATGGCTCTGATACCAAATACAGCCCAGGAATAGCAAGATAGTAAAGCAAGCATGACAAAATATTCAAAGTGATTTACTAAATAAAAGTTATATCTAATAACAAAGTTCCTTGATCTTGTCTAAATAATATTTTTCTCTTTTTCTTAAGAAAAAATAACTTATAAATAATGATTCTAAAATTCTTGTTTGATGAATGTCAGTTTCAGATATCCTTTGTCTTGTAATAGATAAACGAGTTCTATACCAAGATAATTTTTGTTTATAATAATTCAATAGAATCATAAGATGAAGAGGAATATGACTGATAAAAATACAGATGATGCAAATAAAACTTTATTAATAAACAATGTAAATACAATTTTGATACAAGAACTTACTTGATACAAATGACTAGACTTGATACATCAGAGATAGCAGGATAAAGGATAGAAAGTTTTGAGGGAGGTGAAACAGAGAAGTTTTGGTTTTCAGAAGGGTTCTGAAATTTTTTCCCAATTTCTCCGAATGCCCTCAGTGTTTACTCCCTTCTCCTTTTATAGAGAAGAAAAGGAATCAGGCTACAGTTTTTCCCGTGATGGGTACTGATAAAGAGCCTGACTTCTTTTTACAAAGATGACATAAAGTTTGACATAAAGTTAAAGCTAAAGTTGATAAATACATAAAGTTGACATAAAGCTGAAAAAAGACATAAAGCTTGATAGCAATAGTCTCCTTGGCAGGTGAGACTTGATGTTCTTTTGTCATATCTTGATGAATGATTCCGGGCATGTGACTCTGCAGTAGCTTGATAATCAATTTTTTGCTTTTGCTTTTGCTTTCTTCTTTTCCTTGATTGGTGCTGATGGAGTAGGATTATGGATGGGAGGAAGGATACCATAGCAGTCGTCTTCATTATCGTTGCCAAGATTGACTGAAGTGAAGCTTTCTGCCGAGTTGGAATCCTCACTTGATTCTTGTTCTGATAAAGATTCTAATGCAGCTAGTAATTGTTGTTTTAATTCCTTTTTTGATGCTGTAGCTGCAAGTTTTGACATATTCTGGCTTTTTTGGAGAAGGAATTGAGGGTTTGTTGATGTTGTTAGTACTGAATGTTGATGGAAATACTTGTCAATAGCCGCGGGAGTAACCCTGTCAATTTTAAATTGCTCCCACCATTTAACTTTAATTCTGCGGATGAGTGATGAAATGGTTGGTCCTTGATGAAAATATTCCCATTGGATGATCCAAGCAAGGGAAAATTGTTGGAAGAAATAGAATAAATGAGGGAATTGGTTCATGGGAAAATGAGATGGGATTTTAAATCTGTCTTGATAAATCTGGAGGCCTTGATGAGCTTGTTGGGGTAATATTTCTGGTAATGGCCCAAACATGTTCCACCATTCGATGAACCATGCTGGAAGATCTTGATGAAATTTGTTTTGGAAGTAAAACATCCAAGAATGTCTGAATGTTTTATTTTGATGATAAAAGGTGTGATACCAGGCTTTTTGATAATCCCAGTAATTATAGGTAGATGGAACAAAATGTTGAGAAAACTGGCGGAATTGGTTTGGATGTCCTCCCCAGTCTTCAAAAGATAAGATCTTGATAATTTGGCAGGTTGAATAGGCTATTTGGGTTTGGTCAAACTTATCTGGATAATGTTTAAATGATACTGATTCAGTGTCAATCAGTATGAATTCATAAAATTTTTGGGTTTTCATGGAATTTGAAGTTATGAAATGGTTGTTTGGAAGAAATACGGTTTGGAGAAGATCATGGATAGCTTGATAATTGGGTGGATTTGTGAATGGGTTTTCATATTCTTGAGGCAATCGGGTAATAATATAGGTTTGTGATTTGGGAAAATATTGTGATTTTGATGATAGGGAAACTTGAGAAATTGGTGTGGGGTTTGCCGACACCACCACATTTTTTGATGAAGAGGCTATGGGGCCAAGAGCCACCATAGATGATGAAGAGGGACGTGTAGCCACCTCTTTTGATGATCCCGTTGTGACTGTTTGAGCAAAGCTCTTATTAGCCACTTGGCTTAATATCTGTTGTTGTTGTCTTTCTTCTTCCATTAACTGGGTATACCAGTCAGTGGGAGATAATGGAAGGACCCTGGGAATGGTAGTTGGTAAGGGTGTGGTTTGACTAGATGATGGTTTGATAGGTACCATGGCATATGATTCTTTTGATATTGGTTGTTGGGTTGATGAAGAGGGTCTAATAGGTTTAGGAGGCATGGTTTCCCTGCAAGAATTCACGGGTAAGGAAATCAGGGATGGAATTTGCTTCTCCTTTGATGTATTCAATTTTGTAATCAAAAACTGATAAAATAGCTTGCCATCTTGCAAAAATCTGTTTTGATGCAATGTTTTGAACATCTTTTTGTAAAACATGCTTGGCAGCTTTACAATCAATTCTGATTAAAAATTCTTGATTTAATAAATCACTTTGAAATTTTTGAATGCATAATACAATAGATAAAATTTTTTTTTTTAATAGTGCTATAATTCTTCTGGGCATTAGTCCATGTTCCTGATGTAAACCGGACTAATTGTTCTTGGTGATGACCAGGAAGACGTTGTTTTAGAATACCACCGTATCCTAAATCTGATGCATCAGTTTCTACAATTTTATAGGCTAGAGGATTTGCTATATGCAGACATGGCAAAGATTTAAGATGTTGCTTAAGTTGTTTGATAATTTGGGTATGCTGAGGAGTCCATGGAGGAGGATTTTTCTTAAGCCTCTCTCTTAATGGGGCAGCAATGATACTAAGTTTTTGATAATATTCTGAGATATAATTGAGGCTCCCTAAAAACCTCTGAAGTTGTTTTTTATCCTTAATTTCATTAGGAAATTTACTTGCAAATTCTAAGGCTCTTTCAATTGGAGTAATTGTACCTTGATCAATGTAATGTCCAAGGAATCTTATCCTTGTTTGAAAGAGATTAATTTTTGTTGGAGAAAGCACTAAACCATTCTTCTTTATAATATAAAGAAAAGTATTTAAATGCTTCCAATGAGATTGAATACTATTTGAGAAAATTAATATATCATCAATGTATACTATTGAAAAGTCAGTATATGGATTAAAGATGTCATTCATGATTTTTTGAAATTCACTTGGAGCATTTTTTAATCCAAAAGGCATTACATTCCATTCATATTGTCCAAAAGGGACAGTGAATGCTGTTTTATATTTATCTGATTCTGAGATTTGAATTTGCCAAAATCCAGATTTTAAATCAAATTTTGAATATATTTTAGCATGTACAAGTCTTTGGAGGAGGTCTTGCTTGTTAGGGATTGGATATCTTATCCATTGCAAAACATCGTTCAAAGGCTTGTAATTTATTACTAGCCTTGGAGTTCCTCTTTCTATTTCAGCATTTTTATTCACATAGAAAGCAGCACAACTCCAGGGAGATTTGGATGGTCTTATTAGTTTTTTATCTAATAAATCTTGGATTTCTTTTTTACAGTAATCCAAAAGTTCTTGATTCATTTGGATAGGTCTGGCTTTTGTTTTAATTTTTGATTCTTGAAAATCCTTGATATAGGGAAGGGTAACGATATGGCTTTTCCTATTCCAAAATGCATTTGGGATGGTGGAAGAAGCTTCTTTAATTATTTTGTCTTTAAAATTCTCGATTGCTAATTTCAACTGGCTATCTTGAAGTTGAATTTTGATTTGTTGACATACCTTTTCTTGTTTTAGGAGCATTAAATGTTTTTCTTTTGATATGATTTTTGAGATATTATTTATCTGGGTTTTTTCTATAGCTATATCTTTTAAAATATTCAAATCTTTAATATTTGGAGGATTAAGAAATTCAAATATAATTTCTTGGTCAAATATATTGGTAGAAATTCCTTTAGGAGATACTGTCATGGGTTGGATAAGATTTAAGAAAGGTGTTCCTAATATTACTTCTCTATTTAAATCTTTTACTAAAATAAATGGAGTCTTTATGCATATATTTTGATTACATACATGAGCTTTTGTTAATTTATATTTGACTTTTAATGGCATACCATTGGCAGATGATAGTCTTTCTTTTGTTGGTTCAAAATATTTTATGGGTACTAATCCTTCCTGTATACAGTTAAGGTCAGCACCAGAATCAAAGAGTGCAGTAGTATTAATAGTGTATTCTTTATTAATTACAATTTTTAATTTTACATTCCATTTTTGATAAGATATCTGGGTTAATAGGAAAATATCATCTTTTTTATGTTCTTTATTATGGGTTAACATGGTTTCTTGATCGGAAGTTGAGGTTATAGTATCCTGATGTTGATTTTTTAGAGTTAATACTTGTCTTGTTAATTCTTGAATCTCTAATTTTGATAAGCCTAATTCTTGTTTTAAAATCTTAATTTCTTTTTTGACCTCTTTTATTTCCAGTTTAATGTCTTCTATTGGAATTTTTTGTGATTTCTGTGGTTGTTTAGCCTTTTTTAATATTGAATCTAGGTCATAACAGTTTTCTACAATCTTTTCTTTATTCTTCTTTGTTTGTTGAAGGTTCTCTTTTAGTTTTAATAAATAATTTCTTTTTAGTTGAGGGTCTTCTATATCTTCAATCATTTCCATAATTAATTCTTGTTCTCTGGTAATAACATTACAATGGCAGTTTTGCTTGATAGTTTTACTACTAGATGAATTATCAGATATTTCTGTATCATCTGTATTTTTATCAGTCATATTCCTCTTCATCTTATGATTCTATTGAATTATTATAAACAAAAATTATCTTGGTATAGAACTCGTTTATCTATTACAAGACAAAGGATATCTGAAACTGACATTCATCAAACAAGAATTTTAGAATCATTATTTATAAGTTATTTTTTCTTAAGAAAAAGAGAAAAATATTATTTAAACAAGATTAAGGAATTTTGTTATTAGATATAACTTTTACTTATCAGTCATATTCCTCTTCATCTTATGATTCTATTGAATTATTATAAACAAAAATTATCTTGGTATAGAACTCGTTTATCTATTACAAGACAAAGGATATCTGAAACTGACATTCATCAAACAAGAATTTTAGAATCATTATTTATAAGAAAAAGAGAAAAATATTATTTAGACAAGATCAAGGAACTTTGTTATTAGATATAACTTTTATTTAGTAAATCATTTTGAATATTTTGTCATGCTTGCTTTACTATCTTGCTATTCCTGGGCTGTATTTGGTATCAGAGCCATAGGTAGAGAGAATTAAGATATTCTAGAAACTTTGAATTTTTATTTTAGTTTACAAGATTTAGTAAACCTTGAACCTGACTCGGTGGGGAAACCCGATAGTCGCGTAGCCAGTTTAGGGCAATGTGTTGTAAGTCCCGTTTTTAGGCGTAAATCGTTGACAGGCCTAGGGTGAAAGTTTTACTTAAGTTTTGTAAAATAAAATAACAATTTAATTTTTCTATCATGTCTTTCTTGTCTAGATCTATGTCTAGGGCATCAAGTTCATCCCAAGATAGTAACATAATAAATCAAGAAGAACAAAATATACAAAATCTACAACAACCTATATCAAACTGGAAAATCCCGAATGTTCCTATTAAAGAAGTTTATCACATCAAAAAATGGTCTTTTTCTTCTGATTATTCTATCAAGACAGTCGAACAAACTGTCCCATTCACCTCTGAATGTCAATCTATCAAACTCCTTGACTCTAGTATTATTAGAAAACATCAAGAAAAATATTCATATATTCACTTTGGATTAGTTCAAATAGCTATCCAACCATTAACCAGAAGTGGATTAAATACATCAATTCTACTATGTCTTAGAGATCAAAGACATCGTAAATTTCAAGACTCTTTGCTAGGAGTTATTGAAACTAGCTTATATAATGGTCCCATATATTTTAACTGTTTTCCAAATTATCCGGTTTCTTTACATGATACTGGAATATTAAACTCTCTCGTATTAAAAATACAAACATCAGGATATGACATGGAACCTGGAAACATCCCTTTTGCTGTAATTTATAAAATCCATTATAAAACTATGACCACAATCATGGATCCTTTAGTTAAAACCATTAGCCCTAAAGGAGAAACAATCTTTTTCCAAACTCAAAAAGAAAACTCTAATTTAATAGTTCCACAAACCATACTTTGGAGTGATATCAACCTCCCAGTAGAATGGGAATTAGAAGACCAAGTACCCGCTCCAAAAATAGAAAACAAAAAACTCCAACAAATTGAAGAACTCCCAAATGGATCTGTCAAACTCAAATTTTTATCTACAAAACTCTCTAATTTACAAATTAAAGAAGAAGGAGAAATACCTTTTCAAACAAAAAATTTTAATGAAACTTATCAACCTCCTAGATCCTCTTATTCTAGAGAACCTTATCAACCTCCAAGATCATCATATCAACCTCCGAGATCTTCTTGTTCCTCCATTCCAACATCAAGCAATTATGAACCTCTTAAGCTCAATAGAGTTAGGAATAGATCAACTATACCCCAACCTATCTATACGGATCAAATAAATCAACAAGAAAAAGATGATGAAGATAAATCCTCTGAACATATGTCTCCAACTCAATCTCAAATGCAAGATAACCCTCAAATATTTGTCATAGATAGAGAATTTATTATGGATAAAAGTATATTAAAGAAAGATTTTGAATCATCTGAAAACAATCAAAAAAGAGAATGGTTCTTATCAAACTTTGATGAAGTTGCCAGAATACCAATAAGAGAAAAATTTTACAAACATGTTCGAAATTATAAAACTCATTTTAGATTTTTTGATTGGTTTGAAAATTATGCTGCCAATAATTCTATAAATTATCCTTTTATCAAAGAAATAAATGTTACTCAAAAATCCCAACAATGGAACACATTAGAAGGTATTAAACAATCTACTCATCCACCTCATGAAGAATTATCTATCCAATATAGAAATTCAACCATTAAGGCTTCACCTTATAAAATGAAATCACCATCAGAATCTGATATAACAGCTAGAGATATACAAAAAATTTTAGAACAGAATAACTTTACAAATCAAAATCTTAAAACGATTAGTGATCAATTAAATAGAATTGAAAATAATTTACAAGAATCAGAACCTGCAATAAGTCAAAATTCACATCAAAAACCCTTATTTATTCCTCATGAAATTCCTAAGAAAATCAATACTCAATTAAAAGATAAAGATCTAATACAAGATATAGATAATAAGATTAAAAAACTACAGAACACATTGACTTTTATGGTTGCTCCTGAAACACCATCTCCATCAATAAAAGCTATCCACACGTTATCACAATTATCGGAGACAGAAGTTGAAGAAATATTAGAAACTTTTACTCCTCAAGATCAAACAATCAATATGGCCAGATGGAATCATAACAAACATAATACAAAACAAATAAAAAATTATTATCCAAGACCATCTTTCCCAGATCAACAATATGAAGAATTAGTTGAACCAACTCAATTTTTCAAAGGTACTGGAATCTATAAATGGAATTTAGATGGATTAACAGAATATCAAAAGATTAATAAATTACAAGAAATGACAATGGTTGCAAGCGCTTATAAAATGAAAAAACAATGTTCTGATAAAGCCGTAGCAGAAATTCTTATATCAGGATTTTCTGGAAGACTCAAAACTTGGTGGGATAAATATCTTACTGAATCAGAAAAAGATAATATATTAAATGCCATCAAAACTGATGAATTTAATGAACCTATCAAAGTTGAAGATGAAAATGATAATCCAACAATAATAGAAGATGCTGTTAATACCCTAATATTTTCTATTGTCAAATATTTTATAGGAAACACATCAAAAATTGAAGAAAGATCGTCCATAATATTAACAAACTTAAAATGTCCAAAGCTTCAAGACTATCACTGGTATGAAGAAACATTTTTAACAAAACTTGGAATGAGAGATGACCAGCGTCTCCCGTTCTGGAAAGAAAAATTTATTGATGGATTACCAAGATTATTTGCTGAAAAAGTAAAAACTAGATTAAGAGAACAAAATGAAGGCATAATACCTTATGAACATTTAACATTTCCAGATATATCAGACACTATAAAAGACATAGCATTTGAAATTTGTACTAATTTTCAATTAAACCAAAGATTACAAAGAGAATTAACACAATCACATAAAGAGTTAGGCACATTCTGTGAACAATTTGGACTAGCCAAACAAAACTTACCTCCATCAAGAAAACATAAAAAACATAAAAAGCTAATACCAAAACCCTATCATAAAAAGAAAAGAAAACCTAGTCAAGATAATTTTTACAAAAAACCTTATAAAAATAAATCAACTCATTTCCAACATAAGAAAAAATCAAAAAAGCCTATTAACAATCAGAAAATACCCCCAACATGTTATAAATGTGGAAAAATAGGACATTATAAAAATAATTGCCCATTAAAAGGTAAAATAAACTCTTTAGATATTGATGAACACCTCAAAAAACAATTAGAAATATTAATGTTAAATAATTCTGAATCAGAATATGAAAAATCAAACTCTCAAGATGATTTTGAAATAGATAATATTACATCATCAACTGAATCTAATACAGAAATATCTGATAATTCATCTAGTAGCAAAACTATCAAGCAAAACTGCCATTGTAATGTTATTACCAGAGAACAAGAATTAATTATGGAAATGATTGAAGATATAGAAGACCCTCAACTAAAAAGAAATTATTTATTAAAACTAAAAGAGAACCTTCAACAAACAAAGAAGAATAAAGAAAAGATTGTAGAAAACTGTTATGACCTAGATTCAATATTAAAAAAGGCTAAACAACCACAGAAATCACAAAAAATTCCAATAGAAGACATTAAACTGGAAATAAAAGAGGTCAAAAAAGAAATTAAGATTTTAAAACAAGAATTAGGCTTATCAAAATTAGAGATTCAAGAATTAACAAGACAAGTATTAACTCTAAAAAATCAACATCAGGATACTATAACCTCAACTTCCGATCAAGAAACCATGTTAACCCATAATAAAGAACATAAAAAAGATGATATTTTCCTATTAACCCAGATATCTTATCAAAAATGGAATGTAAAATTAAAAATTGTAATTAATAAAGAATACACTATTAATACTACTGCACTCTTTGATTCTGGTGCTGACCTTAACTGTATACAGGAAGGATTAGTACCCATAAAATATTTTGAACCAACAAAAGAAAGACTATCATCTGCCAATGGTATGCCATTAAAAGTCAAATATAAATTAACAAAAGCTCATGTATGTAATCAAAATATATGCATAAAGACTCCATTTATTTTAGTAAAAGATTTAAATAGAGAAGTAATATTAGGAACACCTTTCTTAAATCTTATCCAACCCATGACAGTATCTCCTAAAGGAATTTCTACCAATATATTTGACCAAGAAATTATATTTGAATTTCTTAATCCTCCAAATATTAAAGATTTGAATATTTTAAAAGATATAGCTATAGAAAAAACCCAGATAAATAATATCTCAAAAATCATATCAAAAGAAAAACATTTAATGCTCCTAAAACAAGAAAAGGTATGTCAACAAATCAAAATTCAACTTCAAGATAGCCAGCTGAAATTGACAATTGAAAATTTTAAAAATAAAATAATCAAAGAAGTTTCTTCCACTATCCCAAATGCATTTTGGAATAGGAAAAGCCATATCGTTACCCTTCCCTATATCAAGGATTTTCAAGAATCAAAAATTAAAACAAAAGCCAGACCTATCCAAATGAATCAAGAACTTTTGGATTACTGTAAAAAAGAAATCCAAGATTTATTAGATAAAAAACTAATAAGACCATCCAAATCTCCCTGGAGTTGTGCTGCTTTCTATGTGAATAAAAATGCTGAAATAGAAAGAGGAACTCCAAGGCTAGTAATAAATTACAAGCCTTTGAACGATGTTTTGCAGTGGATAAGATATCCAATCCCTAACAAGCAAGACCTCCTCCAAAGACTTGTACATGCTAAAATATATTCAAAATTTGATTTAAAATCTGGATTTTGGCAAATTCAAATCTCAGAATCAGATAAATATAAAACAGCATTCACTGTCCCTTTTGGACAATATGAATGGAATGTAATGCCTTTTGGATTAAAAAATGCTCCAAGTGAATTTCAAAAAATCATGAATGACATCTTTAATCCATATACTGACTTTTCAATAGTATACATTGATGATATATTAATTTTCTCAAATAGTATTCAATCTCATTGGAAGCATTTAAATACTTTTCTTTATATTATAAAGAAGAATGGTTTAGTGCTTTCTCCAACAAAAATTAATCTCTTTCAAACAAGGATAAGATTCCTTGGACATTACATTGATCAAGGTACAATTACTCCAATTGAAAGAGCCTTAGAATTTGCAAGTAAATTTCCTAATGAAATTAAGGATAAAAAACAACTTCAGAGGTTTTTAGGGAGCCTCAACTATATTTCAGAATATTATCAAAAACTTAGTATCATTGCTGCTCCATTAAGAGAGAGGCTTAAGAAAAATCCTCCTCTATGGTCTCCTCAGCATACCCAAATTATCAAACAACTTAAGCAACATCTTAAGTCTTTGCCATGCCTGCATATAGCAAACCCTCTAGCCTATAAAATTGTAGAAACTGATGCATCAGATTTAGGATACGGTGGTATTCTAAAACAACGTCTTCCTGGTCACCATCAAGAACAATTAGTCCGGTTTACATCAGGAACATGGACTAATGCCCAGAAGAATTATAGCACTATTAAAAAAGAAATTTTATCTATTGTATTATGCATTCAAAAATTTCAAAGTGATTTGTTAAATCAAGAATTTTTAATCAGAATTGATTGTAAAGCTGCCAAGCATGTTTTACAAAAAGATGTTCAAAACATTGCATCAAAACAGATTTTTGCAAGATGGCAAGCTATTTTATCAGTTTTTGATTACAAAATTGAATACATCAAAGGAGAAGCAAATTCCATCCCTGATTTCCTTACCCGTGAATTCTTGCAGGGAAACCATGCCTCCTAAACCTATTAGACCCTCTTCATCAACCCAACAACCAATATCAAAAGAATCATATGCCATGGTACCTATCAAACCATCATCTAGTCAAACCACACCCTTACCAACTACCATTCCCAGGGTCCTTCCATTATCTCCCACTGACTGGTATACCCAGTTAATGGAAGAAGAAAGACAACAACAACAGATATTAAGCCAAGTGGCTAATAAGAGCTTTGCTCAAACAGTCACAACGGGATCATCAAAAGAGGTGGCTACACGTCCCTCTTCATCATCTATGGTGGCTCTTGGCCCCATAGCCTCTTCATCAAAAAATGTGGTGGTATCGGCAAACCCCACACCAATTTCTCAAGTTTCCCTATCATCAAAATCACAATATTTTCCCAAACCACAAACCTATATTATTACCCGATTATCTCAAGAATATGAAAACCCATTCACAAATCCACCCAATTATCAAGCTATCCATGATCTTCTCCAAACCGTATTTCTTCCAAATAACCATTTTATAACTTCAAATTCCATGAAAACCCAAAAATTTTATGAATTCATACTGATTGATACTGAATCAGTATCATTTAAACATTATCCAGACAAGTTTGACCAAACCCAAATAGCCTATTCAACCTGCCAAATTATCAAGATCTTATCTTTTGAAGACTGGGGAGGACATCCAAACCAATTCCGCCAGTTTTCTCAACATTTTGTTCCATCCACCTATAATTACTGGGATTATCAAAAAGCCTGGTATCACACCTTTTATCATCAAAATAAAACATTCAGACATTCTTGGATGTTTTACTTCCACAACAAATTTCATCAAGATCTTCCAGCATGGTTCATCGAATGGTGGAACATGTTTGGGCCATTACCAGAAATATTACCCCAACAAGCTCATCAAGGCCTCCAGATTTATCAAGACAGATTTAAAATCCCATCTCATTTTCCCATGAACCAATTCCCTCATTTATTCTATTTCTTCCAACAATTTTCCCTTGCTTGGATCATCCAATGGGAATATTTTCATCAAGGACCAACCATTTCATCACTCATCCGCAGAATTAAAGTTAAATGGTGGGAGCAATTTAAAATTGACAGGGTTACTCCCGCGGCTATTGACAAGTATTTCCATCAACATTCAGTACTAACAACATCAACAAACCCTCAATTCCTTCTCCAAAAAAGCCAGAATATGTCAAAACTTGCAGCTACAGCATCAAAAAAGGAATTAAAACAACAATTACTAGCTGCATTAGAATCTTTATCAGAACAAGAATCAAGTGAGGATTCCAACTCGGCAGAAAGCTTCACTTCAGTCAATCTTGGCAATGATAATGAAGACGACTGCTATGGTATCCTTCCTCCCATCCATAATCCTACTCCATCAGCACCAATCAAGGAAAAGAAGAAAGCAAAAGCAAAAGCAAAAAATTGATTATCAAGCTACTGCAGAATCACATGCCCGGAATCATTCATCAAGCTATGACAAAAGAACATCAAGTCTCACCTGCCAAGAAGACTATTGCTATCAAGCTTTATGTCATTCTTCAGCTTTATGTCAACTTTATGTATTTATCAACTTTAGCTTTAGCTTTATGTCAAACTTTATGTCATCTTTGTAAAAAGAAGTCAGGCTCTTTATCAGTACCCATCACGGGAAAAACTGTAGCCTGATTCCTTTTCTTCTCTATAAAAGGAGAAGGGAGCAAACACTGAGGGCATTCGGAGAAATTGGGAAAAAATTTCAGAACCCTTCTGAAAACCAAAACTTCTCTGTTTCACCTCCCTCAAAACTTTCTATCCTTTATCCTGCTATCTCTGATGTATCAAGTCTAGTCATTTGTATCAAGTAAGTTCTTGTATCAAAATTGTTTCTATCCTTTATCCTGCTATCTCTGATGTATCAAGTCTAGTCATTTGTATCAAGTAAGTTCTTGTATCAAAATTGTATTTACATTGTTTATTAATAAATCATTTTATTTAGTAAATCATTTTGAATATTTTGTCATGCTTGCTTTACTATCTTGCTATTCCTGGGCTGTATTTTTTACGGTGGTATTCTAAAACAACGTCTTCCTGGTCATCACCAAGAACAATTAGTCCGGTTTACATCAGGAACATGGACTAATTGTTCTTGGTGATGACCAGGAAGACGTTGTTTTAGAATACCACCGTTATTTTGTCATGCTTGCTTTACTATCTTGCTATTCCTGGGCTGTATTTGGTATCAGAGCCATAGGTAGAGAGAATTAAGATATTTTAGAAACTTTGAATTTTTATTTTAGTTTACAAGATTTAGTAAACCTTGAACCTGACTCGGTGGGGAAACCCGATAGTCGCGTAGCCAGTTTAGGGCAATGTGTTGTAAGTCCCGTTTTTAGGCGTAAATCGTTGACAGGCCTAGGGTGAAAGTTTTACTTAAGTTTTGTAAAATAAAATAACAATTTAATTTTTCTATCATGTCTTTCTTGTCTAGATCTATGTCTAGGGCATCAAGTTCATCCCAAGATAGTAACATAATAAATCAAGAAGAACAAAATATTCAAAATCTACAACAACCTATATTAAACTGGAAAATCCCGAATGTTCCTATTAAAGAAGTATATCATATCAAAAAATGGTCTTTTTCTTCTGATTATTCTATCAAGACAGTCGAACAAACTGTCCCATTTACATCTGAATGTCAATCTATCAAACTCCTTGACTCTAGTATCATTAGAAAACATCAAGAAAAATATTCATATATTCACTTTGGATTAGTTCAAATAGCTATCCAACCATTAACCAGAAGTGGATTAAATACATCAATTCTACTATGTCTTAGAGATCAAAGACATCGTAAATTTCAAGACTCTTTGCTAGGAGTTATTGAAACTAGCTTATATAATGGTCCCATATATTTTAACTGTTTTCCAAATTATCCGGTTTCTTTACATGATACTGGAATATTAAACTCTCTTGTATTAAAAATACAAACATCAGGATATGACATGGAACCTGGAAACATTCCTTTTGCTGTAATTTATAAAATCCATTATAAAACTATGACCACTATCATGGATCCTTTAGTTAAAACCATTAGCCCTAAAGGAGAAACAATCTTTTTCCAAACTCAAAAAGAAAACTCTAATTTAATAGTTCCACAAACCATACTTTGGAGTGATATCAACCTCCCAGTAGAATGGGAATTAGAAGACCAAGTACCCGCTCCAAAAATAGAAAACAAAAAACTCCAACAAATTGAAGAACTCCCAAATGGATCTGTCAAACTCAAATTTTTATCTACAAAACTCTCTGATTTACAAATTAAAGAAGAAGGAGAAATACCCTTTCAAACAAAAAATTTTAATGAAACTTATCAACCTCCTAGATCCTCTTATTCTAGAGAACCTTATCAACCTCCAAGATCATCATATCAACCTCCGAGATCTTCTTGTTCCTCTATTCCAACATCAAGTAATTATGAACCTCTTAAGCTTAATAGAGTTAGAAATAGATCAACTATACCCCAACCTATCTATACGGATCAAATAAATCAACAAGAAAAAGATGATGAAGATAAATCTTCTGAACATATGTCTCCAACTCAATCTCAAATGCAAGATGACCCTCAAATATTTGTCATAGATAGAGAATTTATTATGGATAAAAGTATATTAAAGAAAGATTTTGAATCATCTGAAAATGATCAAAAAAGAAAATGGTTTTTATCAAACTTTGATGAAATTGCCAGAATACCAATAAGAGAAAAATTTTACAAACATGTCCGAAATTATAAAACTCATTTTAGATTTTTTGATTGGTTTGAAAATTATGCTGCCAATAATTCTATAAATTATCCTTTTATCAAAGAAATAAATGTTACTCAAAAATCCCAACAATGGAACACATTAGAAGGTATTAAACAATCTACTCATCCACCTCATGAAGAATTATCTATCCAATATAGAAATTCAACCATTAAGGCTTCACCTTATAAAATGAAATCACCATCAGAATCTGATATAACATCTAGAGATATACAAAAAATTTTAGAACAGAATAACTTTACAAATCAAAATCTTAAAACAATTAGTGATCAATTAAATAGAATTGAAAATAATTTACAAGAATCAGAACCTGCAATAAGTCAAAATTCACATCAAAAACCCTTATTTATTCCTCATGAAATTCCTAAGAAAATCAATACTCAATTAAAAGATAAAAATCTAATACAAGATATAGATAATAAGATTAAAAAACTACAAAACACATTGACTTTTATGGTTGCTCCTGAAACACCATCTCCATCAATAAAAGCTATCCACACGTTATCACAATTATCTGAGACAGAAGTTGAAGAAATATTAGAAACTTTTACTCCTCAAGATCAAACAATCAATATGGCCAGATGGAATCATAACAAACATAATACAAAACAAATAAAAAATTATTATCCAAGACCATCTTTCCCAGACCAACAATATGAAGAATTAATTGAACCAACTCAATTTTTCAAAGGTACTGGAATCTATAAATGGAATTTAGATGGATTAACAGAATATCAAAAGATTAATAAATTACAAGAAATGACAATGGTTGCAAGCGCTTATAAAATGAAAAAACAATGTTCTGATAAAGCCGTAGCAGAAATTCTTATATCAGGATTTTCTGGAAGACTCAAAACTTGGTGGGATAAATATCTTACTGAATCAGAAAAAGATAATATATTAAATGCCATCAAAACTGATGAATTTAATGAACCTATCAAAGTTGAAGATGAAAATGATAATCCAACAATAATAGAAGATGCTGTTAATACCCTGATATTTTCTATTGTCAAATATTTTATAGGAAACACATCAAAAATTGAAGAAAGATCGTCCATAATCTTAACAAACTTAAAATGTCCAAAGCTTCAAGACTATCACTGGTATGAAGAAACATTTTTAACAAAACTTGGAATGAGAGATGACCAGCGTCTCCCGTTCTGGAAAGAAAAATTTATTGATGGATTACCAAGATTATTTGCTGAAAAAGTAAAAACTAGATTAAGAGAACAAAATGAAGGCATAATACCTTATGAACATTTAACATTTCCAGATATATCAGACACTATAAAAGACATAGCATTTGAAATTTGTACTAATTTTCAATTAAACCAAAGATTACAAAGAGAATTAACACAATCACATAAAGAGTTAGGCACATTCTGTGAACAATTTGGACTAGCCAAACAAAACTTACCTCCATCAAGAAAACATAAAAAACATAAAAAGCTAATACCAAAACCCTATCATAAAAAGAAAAGACAACCTAGTCAAGATAATTTTTACAAAAAACCTTATAAAAATAAATCAACTCATTTCCAACATAAGAAAAAATCAAAAAAGCCTATTAACAATCAGAAAATACCCCCAACATGTTATAAATGTGGAAAAATAGGACATTATAAAAATAATTGCCCATTAAAAGGTAAAATAAACTCTTTAGATATTAATGAACACCTCAAAAAACAATTAGAAATATTAATGTTAAACAATTCTGAATCAGAATATGAAAAATCAAACTCTCAAGATGATTTTGAAATAGATAATATTACATCATCAACTGAATCTAATACAGAAATATCTGATAATTCATCTAGTAGTAAAACTATTAAGCAAAACTGCCATTGTAATGTTATTACCAGAGAACAAGAATTAATTATGGAAATGATTGAAGATATAGAAGACCCTCAACTAAAAAGAAATTATTTATTAAAACTAAAAGAGAACCTTCAACAAACAAAGAAGAATAAAGAAAAGATTGTAGAAAACTGTTATGACCTAGATTCAATATTAAAAAAGGCTAAACAACCACAGAAATCACAAAAAATTCCAATAGAAGACATTAAACTGGAAATAAAAGAGGTCAAAAAAGAAATTAAGATTTTAAAACAAGAATTAGGCTTATCAAAATTAGAGATTCAAGAATTAACAAGACAAGTATTAACTCTAAAAAATCAACATCAGGATACTATAACCTCAACTTCCGATCAAGAAACCATGTTAACCCATAATAAAGAACATAAAAAAGATGATATTTTCCTATTAACCCAGATATCTTATCAAAAATGGAATGTAAAATTAAAAATTGTAATTAATAAAGAATACACTATTAATACTACTGCACTCTTTGATTCCGGTGCTGACCTTAACTGTATACAGGAAGGATTAGTACCCATAAAATATTTTGAACCAACAAAAGAAAGACTATCATCTGCCAATGGTATGCCATTAAAAGTCAAATATAAATTAACAAAAGCTCATGTATGTAATCAAAATATATGCATAAAGACTCCATTTATTTTAGTAAAAGATTTAAATAGAGAAGTAATATTAGGAACACCTTTCTTAAATCTTATCCAACCCATGACAGTATCTCCTAAAGGAATTTCTACCAATATATTTGACCAAGAAATTATATTTGAATTTCTTAATCCTCCAAATATTAAAGATTTGAATATTTTAAAAGATATAGCTATAGAAAAAACCCAAATATATAATATCTCAAAAATCATATCAAAAGAAAAACATTTAATGCTCCTAAAACAAGAAAAGGTATGTCAACAAATCAAAATTCAACTTCAAGATAGCCAGCTGAAATTGACAATTGAAAATTTTAAAAATAAAATAATCAAAGAAGTTTCTTCCACTATCCCAAATGCATTTTGGAATAGGAAAAGCCATATCGTTACCCTTCCCTATATCAAGGATTTTCAAGAATCAAAAATTAAAACAAAAGCCAGACCTATCCAAATGAATCAAGAACTTTTGGATTACTGTAAAAAAGAAATCCAAGATTTATTAGATAAAAAACTAATAAGACCATCCAAATCTCCCTGGAGTTGTGCTGCTTTCTATGTGAATAAAAATGCTGAAATAGAAAGAGGAACTCCAAGGCTAGTAATAAATTACAAGCCTTTGAACGATGTTTTGCAGTGGATAAGATATCCAATCCCTAACAAGCAAGACCTCCTCCAAAGACTTGTACATGCTAAAATATATTCAAAATTTGATTTAAAATCTGGATTTTGGCAAATTCAAATCTCAGAATCAGATAAATATAAAACAGCATTCACTGTCCCTTTTGGACAATATGAATGGAATGTAATGCCTTTTGGATTAAAAAATGCTCCAAGTGAATTTCAAAAAATCATGAATGACATCTTTAATCCATATACTGACTTTTCAATAGTATACATTGATGATATATTAATTTTCTCAAATAGTATTCAATCTCATTGGAAGCATTTAAATACTTTTCTTTATATTATAAAGAAGAATGGTTTAGTGCTTTCTCCAACAAAAATTAATCTCTTTCAAACAAGGATAAGATTCCTTGGACATTACATTGATCAAGGTACAATTACTCCAATTGAAAGAGCCTTAGAATTTGCAAGTAAATTTCCTAATGAAATTAAGGATAAAAAACAACTTCAGAGGTTTTTAGGGAGCCTCAATTATATCTCAGAATATTATCAAAAACTTAGTATCATTGCTGCCCCATTAAGAGAGAGGCTTAAGAAAAATCCTCCTCCATGGACTCCTCAGCATACCCAAATTATCAAACAACTTAAGCAACATCTTAAATCTTTGCCATGTCTGCATATAGCAAATCCTCTAGCCTATAAAATTGTAGAAACTGATGCATCAGATTTAGGATACGGTGGTATTCTAAAACAACGTCTTCCTGGTCATCACCAAGAACAATTAGTCCGGTTTACATCAGGAACATGGACTAATGCCCAGAAGAATTATAGCACTATTAAAAAAGAAATTTTATCTATTGTATTATGCATTCAAAAATTTCAAAGTGATTTATTAAATCAAGAATTTTTAATCAGAATTGATTGTAAAGCTGCCAAGCATGTTTTACAAAAAGATGTTCAAAACATTGCATCAAAACAGATTTTTGCAAGATGGCAAGCTATTTTATCAGTTTTTGATTACAAAATTGAATACATCAAAGGAGAAGCAAATTCCATCCCTGATTTCCTTACCCGTGAATTCTTGCAGGGAAACCATGCCTCCTAAACCTATTAGACCCTCTTCATCAACCCAACAACCAATATCAAAAGAATCATATGCCATGGTACCTATCAAACCATCATCTAGTCAAACCACACCCTTACCAACTACCATTCCCAGGGTCCTTCCATTATCTCCCACTGACTGGTATACCCAGTTAATGGAAGAAGAAAGACAACAACAACAGATATTAAGCCAAGTGGCTAATAAGAGCTTTGCTCAAACAGTCACAACGGGATCATCAAAAGAGGTGGCTACACGTCCCTCTTCATCATCTATGGTGGCTCTTGGCCCCATAGCCTCTTCATCAAAAAATGTGGTGGTGTCGGCAAACCCCACACCAATTTCTCAAGTTTCCCTATCATCAAAATCACAATATTTTCCCAAATCACAAACCTATATTATTACCCGATTGCCTCAAGAATATGAAAACCCATTCACAAATCCACCCAATTATCAAGCTATCCATGATCTTCTCCAAACCGTATTTCTTCCAAACAACCATTTCATAACTTCAAATTCCATGAAAACCCAAAAATTTTATGAATTCATACTGATTGACACTGAATCAGTATCATTTAAACATTATCCAGATAAGTTTGACCAAACCCAAATAGCCTATTCAACCTGCCAAATTATCAAGATCTTATCTTTTGAAGACTGGGGAGGACATCCAAACCAATTCCGCCAGTTTTCTCAACATTTTGTTCCATCTACCTATAATTACTGGGATTATCAAAAAGCCTGGTATCACACCTTTTATCATCAAAATAAAACATTCAGACATTCTTGGATGTTTTACTTCCAAAACAAATTTCATCAAGATCTTCCAGCATGGTTCATCGAATGGTGGAACATGTTTGGGCCATTACCAGAAATATTACCCCAACAAGCTCATCAAGGCCTCCAGATTTATCAAGACAGATTTAAAATCCCATCTCATTTTCCCATGAACCAATTCCCTCATTTATTCTATTTCTTCCAACAATTTTCCCTTGCTTGGATCATCCAATGGGAATATTTTCATCAAGGACCAACCATTTCATCACTCATCCGCAGAATTAAAGTTAAATGGTGGGAGCAATTTAAAATTGACAGGGTTACTCCCGCGGCTATTGACAAGTATTTCCATCAATATTCAGTACTAACAACATCAACAAACCCTCAATTCCTTCTCCAAAAAAGCCAGAATATGTCAAAACTTGCAGCTACAGCATCAAAAAAGGAATTAAAACAACAATTACTAGCTGCATTAGAATCTTTATCAGAACAAGAATCAAGTGAGGATTCCAACTCGGCAGAAAGCTTCACTTCAGTCAATCTTGGCAACGATAATGAAGACGACTGCTATGGTATCCTTCCTCCCATCCATAATCCTACTCCATCAGCACCAATCAAGGAAAAGAAGAAAGCAAAAGCAAAAGCAAAAAATTGATTATCAAGCTACTGCAGAGTCACATGCCCGGAATCATTCATCAAGATATGACAAAAGAACATCAAGTCTCACCTGCCAAGGAGACTATTGCTATCAAGCTTTATGTCTTTTTTCAGCTTTATGTCAACTTTATGTATTTATCAACTTTAGCTTTAACTTTATGTCAAACTTTATGTCATCTTTGTAAAAAGAAGTCAGGCTCTTTATCAGTACCCATCACGGGAAAAACTGTAGCCTGATTCCTTTTCTTCTCTATAAAAGGAGAAGGGAGTAAACACTGAGGGCACTCGGAGAAATTGGGAAAAAATTTCAGAACCCTTCTGAAAACCAAAACTTCTCTGTTTCACCTCCCTCAAAACTTTCTATCCTTTATCCTGCTATCTCTGATGTATCAAGTCTAGTCATTTGTATCAAGTAAGTTCTTGTATCAAAATTGTATTTACATTGTTTATTAATAAAGTTTTATTTGCATCATCTGTATTTTTATCAGTCATATTCCTCTTCATCTTATGATTCTATTGAATTATTATAAACAAAAATTATCTTGGTATAGAACTCGTTTATCTATTACAAGACAAAGGATATCTGAAACTGACATTTATCAAACAAGAATTTTAGAATCATTATTTATAAGTTATTTTTTCTTAAGAAAAAGAGAAAAATATTATTTAGACAAGATCAAGGAACTTTGTTATTAGATATAACTTTTATTTAGTAAATCATTTTGAATATTTTGTCATGCTTGCTTTACTATCTTGCTATTCCTGGGCTGTATTTGGTATCAGAGCCATAGGTAGAGAGAATTAAGATATTTTAGAAACTTTGAAATAAAAATTCAAAGCAAATACAAAATACAGCCCAGGAATAGCAAGATAGTAAAGCAAGCATGACAAAATATTCAAAATGATTTACTAAATAAAATGATTTATTAATAAACAATGTAAATACAATTTTGATACAAGAACTTACTTGATACAAATGACTAGACTTGATACATCAGAGATAGCAGGATAAAGGATAGAAAGTTTTGAGGGAGGTGAAACAGAGAAGTTTTGGTTTTCAGAAGGGTTCTGAAATTTTTTCCCAATTTCTCCGAATGCCCTCAGTGTTTACTCCCTTCTCCTTTTATAGAGAAGAAAAGGAATCAGGCTACAGTTTTTCCCGTGATGGGTACTGATAAAGAGCCTGACTTCTTTTTACAAAGATGACATAAAGTTTGACATAAAGTTAAAGCTAAAGTTGATAAATACATAAAGTTGACATAAAGCTGAAAAAAGACATAAAGCTTGATAGCAATAGTCTCCTTGGCAGGTGAGACTTGATGTTCTTTTGTCATATCTTGATGAATGATTCCGGGCATGTGACTCTGCAGTAGCTTGATAATCAATTTTTTGCTTTTGCTTTTGCTTTCTTCTTTTCCTTGATTGGTGCTGATGGAGTAGGATTATGGATGGGAGGAAGGATACCATAGCAGTCGTCTTCATTATCGTTGCCAAGATTGACTGAAGTGAAGCTTTCTGCCGAGTTGGAATCCTCACTTGATTCTTGTTCTGATAAAGATTCTAATGCAGCTAGTAATTGTTGTTTTAATTCCTTTTTTGATGCTGTAGCTGCAAGTTTTGACATATTCTGGCTTTTTTGGAGAAGGAATTGAGGGTTTGTTGATGTTGTTAGTACTAAATGTTGATGGAAATACTTGTCAATAGCCGCGGGAGTAACCCTGTCAATTTTAAATTGCTCCCACCATTTAACTTTAATTCTGCGGATGAGTGATGAAATGGTTGGTCCTTGATGAAAATATTCCCATTGGATGATCCAAGCAAGGGAAAATTGTTGGAAGAAATAGAATAAATGAGGGAATTGGTTCATGGGAAAATGAGATGGGATTTTAAATCTGTCTTGATAAATCTGGAGGCCTTGATGAGCTTGTTGGGGTAATATTTCTGGTAATGGCCCAAACATGTTCCACCATTCGATGAACCATGCTGGAAGATCTTGATGAAATTTGTTGTGGAAGTAAAACATCCAAGAATGTCTGAATGTTTTATTTTGATGATAAAAGGTGTGATACCAGGCTTTTTGATAATCCCAGTAATTATAGGTGGATGGAACAAAATGTTGAGAAAACTGGCGGAATTGGTTTGGATGTCCTCCCCAGTCTTCAAAAGATAAGATCTTGATAATTTGGCAGGTTGAATAGGCTATTTGGGTTTGGTCAAACTTGTCTGGATAATGTTTAAATGATACTGATTCAGTATCAATCAGTATGAATTCATAAAATTTTTGGGTTTTCATGGAATTTGAAGTTATAAAATGGTTATTTGGAAGAAATACGGTTTGGAGAAGATCATGGATAGCTTGATAATTGGGTGGATTTGTGAATGGGTTTTCATATTCTTGAGATAATCGGGTAATAATATAGGTTTGTGGTTTGGGAAAATATTGTGATTTTGATGATAGGGAAACTTGAGAAATTGGTGTGGGGTTTGCCGATACCACCACATTTTTTGATGAAGAGGCTATGGGGCCAAGAGCCACCATAGATGATGAAGAGGGACGTGTAGCCACCTCTTTTGATGATCCCGTTGTGACTGTTTGAGCAAAGCTCTTATTAGCCACTTGGCTTAATATCTGTTGTTGTTGTCTTTCTTCTTCCATTAACTGGGTATACCAGTCAGTGGGAGATAATGGAAGGACCCTGGGAATGGTAGTTGGTAAGGGTGTGGTTTGACTAGATGATGGTTTGATAGGTACCATGGCATATGATTCTTTTGATATTGGTTGTTGGGTTGATGAAGAGGGTCTAATAGGTTTAGAAGGCATGGTTTCCCTGCAAGAATTCACGGGTAAGGAAATCAGGGATGGAATTTGCTTCTCCTTTGATGTATTCAATTTTGTAATCAAAAACTGATAAAATAGCTTGCCATCTTGCAAAAATCTGTTTTGATGCAATGTTTTGAACATCTTTTTGTAAAACATGCTTGGCAGCTTTACAATCAATTCTGATTAAAAATTCTTGATTTAACAAATCACTTTGAAATTTTTGAATGCATAATACAATAGATAAAATTTCTTTTTTAATAGTGCTATAATTCTTCTGGGCATTAGTCCATGTTCCTGATGTAAACCGGACTAATTGTTCTTGATGGTGACCAGGAAGACGTTGTTTTAGAATACCACCGTATCCTAAATCTGATGCATCAGTTTCTACAATTTTATAGGCTAGAGGGTTTGCTATATGCAGACATGGCAAAGACTTAAGATGTTGTTTAAGTTGTTTGATAATTTGGGTATGCTGAGGAGACCATGGAGGAGGATTTTTCTTAAGCCTCTCTCTTAATGGAGCAGCAATGATGCTAAGTTTTTGATAGTATTCTGAGATATAATTGAGGCTCCCTAAAAACCTCTGAAGTTGTTTTTTATCCTTAATTTCATTAGGAAATTTACTTGCAAATTCTAAGGCTCTTTCAATTGGAGTAATTGTACCTTGATCAATGTAATGTCCAAGGAATCTTATCCTTGTTTGAAAGAGATTAATTTTTGTTGGAGAAAGCACTAAACCATTCTTCTTTATAATATAAAGAAAAGTATTTAAATGCTTCCAATGAGATTGAATACTATTTGAGAAAATTAATATATCATCAATGTATACTATTGAAAAGTCAGTATATGGATTAAAGATGTCATTCATGATTTTTTGAAATTCACTTGGAGCATTTTTTAATCCAAAAGGCATTACATTCCATTCATATTGTCCAAAAGGGACAGTGAATGCTGTTTTATATTTATCTGATTCTGAGATTTGAATTTGCCAAAATCCAGATTTTAAATCAAATTTTGAATATATTTTAGCATGTACAAGTCTTTGGAGGAGGTCTTGCTTGTTAGGGATTGGATATCTTATCCACTGCAAAACATCGTTCAAAGGCTTGTAATTTATTACTAGCCTTGGAGTTCCTCTTTCTATTTCAGCATTTTTATTCACATAGAAAGCAGCACAACTCCAGGGAGATTTGGATGGTCTTATTAGTTTTTTATCTAATAAATCTTGGATTTCTTTTTTACAGTAATCCAAAAGTTCTTGATTCATTTGGATAGGTCTGGCTTTTGTTTTAATTTTTGATTCTTGAAAATCCTTGATATAGGGAAGGGTAACGATATGGCTTTTCCTATTCCAAAATGCATTTGGGATAGTGGAAGAAACTTCTTTGATTATTTTATTTTTAAAATTTTCAATTGTCAATTTCAGCTGGCTATCTTGAAGTTGAATTTTGATTTGTTGACATACCTTTTCTTGTTTTAGGAGCATTAAATGTTTTTCTTTTGATATGATTTTTGAGATATTATATATTTGGGTTTTTTCTATAGCTATATCTTTTAAAATATTCAAATCTTTAATATTTGGAGGATTAAGAAATTCAAATATAATTTCTTGGTCAAATATATTGGTAGAAATTCCTTAGGAGATACAGTCATGGGTTGGATAAGATTTAAGAAAGGTGTTCCTAATATTACTTCTCTATTTAAATCTTTTACTAAAATAAATGGAGTCTTTATGCATATATTTTGATTACATACATGAGCTTTTGTTAATTTATATTTGACTTTTAATGGCATACCATTAGCAGATGATAGTCTTTCTTTTGTTGGTTCAAAATATTTTATGGGTACTAATCCTTCCTGTATACAGTTAAGGTCAGCACCAGAATCAAAGAGTGCAGTAGTATTAATAGTGTATTCTTTATTAATTACAATTTTTAGTTTTACATTCCATTTTTGATAAGAGATCTGGGTTAATAGGAAAATATCATCTTTTTTATGTTCTTTATTATGGGTTAACATAGTTTCTTGATCGGAGGTTGAGGCTATAGTATCCTTATGTTGATTTTTTAGAATTAATACTTGTCTTGTTAATTCTTGAATTTCTGATTTTGATAGGCCTAATTCTTGTTTTAAAATCTTAATTTCTTTTTTGATTTCTTTGATTTCAAGTTTAATATCTTCTATTGGAATTTTTTGTGATTTCTGAGGTTGTTTAGCCTTTTTTAATATTGAATCTAAATCATAACAATTTTCTATTATCTTTTCTTGATTCTTCCTAGTTTGTTGAAGGTTTTCTTTTAATTTTAATAAATAATTTCTTTTCAGTTGAGGGTCTTCTATATCTTCAATCATTTCCATAATTAATTCTTGTTCTCTGGTAATAACATTACAATGGCAGTTTTGCTTAATAGTTTTACTACTAGATGAATTATCAGATATTTCTGTATTAGATTCAGTTGATGATGTAATATTATCTATTTCAAAATCATCTTGAGAGTTTGATTTTTCATATTCTGATTCAGAATTATTTAACATTAATATTTCTAATTGTTTTTTGAGGTGTTCATCAATATCTAAAGAATTTATTTTACTTTTTAATGGGCAATTATTTTTATAATGTCCTATTTTTCCACATTTATAACATGTTGGGGGTATTTTCTGATTGTTAATAGGCTTTTTTGATTTTTTCTTATGTTGGAAATGAGTTGATTTATTTTTATAAGGTTTTTTGTAAAAATTATCTTGACTAGGTTGTCTTTTCTTTTTATGATAGGGTTTTGGTATTAGCTTTTTATGTTTTTTATGTTTTTTTGATGGAGGTAAGTTTTGTTTGGCTAGTCCAAATTGTTCACAGAATGTGCCTAACTCTTTATGTGATTGTGTTAATTCTCTTTGTAATCTTTGGTTTAATTGAAAATTAGTACAAATTTCAAATGCTATGTCTTTTATAGTGTCTGATATATCTGGAAATGTTAAATGTTCATAAGGTATTATGCCTTCATTTTGTTCTCTTAATCTAGTTTTTACTTTTTCAGCAAATAATCTTGGTAATCCATCAATAAATTTTTCTTTCCAGAACGGGAGACGCTGGTCATCTCTCATTCCAAGTTTTGTTAAAAATGTTTCTTCATACCAGTGATAGTCTTGAAGCTTTGGACATTTTAAGTTTGTTAAGATTATGGACGATCTTTCTTCAATTTTTGATGTGTTTCCTATAAAATATTTGACAATAGAAAATATCAGGGTATTAACAGCATCTTCTATTATTGTTAGATTATCATTTTCATCTTCAATTTTGATAGGTTCATTAAATTCATCAGTTTTGATAGCATTTAATATATTATCTTTTTCTGATCCAGTAAGATATTTATCCCACCAAGTTTTGAGTCTTCCAGAAAATCCTGATATAAGAATTTCTGCTACGGCTTTATCAGAACATTGTTTTTTCATTTTATAAGCGCTTGCAACCATTGTCATTTCTTGTAATTTATTAATCTTTTGATATTCTGTTAATCCATCTAAATTCCATTTATAGATTCCAGTACCTTTGAAAAATTGAGTTGGTTCAACTAATTCTTCATATTGTTGATCTGGGAAAGATGGTCTTGGATAATAATTTTTTATTTGTTTTGTATTATGTTTGTTATGATTCCATCTGGCCATATTGATTGTTTGATCTTGAGGAGTAAAAGTTTCTAATATTTCTTCAACTTCTGTCTCAGATAATTGTGATAGAGTGTGGATAGCTTTTATTGATGGAGATGGTGTTTCAGGAGCAACCATAAAAGTCAATGTGTTTTGTAGTTTTTTAATCTTATTATCTATATCTTGTATTAGATCTTTATCTTTTAATTGAGTATTGATTTTCTTAGGAATTTCATGAGGAATAAATAAGGGTTTTTGATGTGAATTTTGACTTATTGCAGGTTCTGATTCTTGTAAATTATTTTCAATTCTATTTAATTGATCACTAATCGTTTTAAGATTTTGATTTGTAAAGTTATTCTGTTCTAAAATTTTTTGTATATCTCTAGATGTTATATCAGATTCTGATGGTGATTTCATTTTATAAGGTGAAGCCTTAATGGTTGAATTTCTATATTGGATAGATAATTCTTCATGAGGTGGATGGGTAGATTGTTTAATACCTTCTGATGTGTTCCATTGTTGGGATTTTTGAGTAATGTTTATTTCTTTGATAAAAGGATAATTTATAGAATTATTGGCAGCATAATTTTCAAACCAATCAAAAAATCTAAAATGAGTTTTATAATTTCGAACATGTTTGTAAAATTTTTCTCTTATTGGTATTCTGGCAACTTCATCAAAGTTTGATAAGAACCATTCTCTTTTTTGATCGTTTTCAGATGATTCAAAATCTTTCTTTAATATACTTTTATCCATAATAAATTCTCTATCTATGACAAATATTTGAGGGTCATCTTGCATTTGAGATTGAGTTGGAGACATATGTTCAGAAGATTTATCTTCATCATCTTTTTCTTGTTGATTTACTTGATCCGTGTAGATAGGTTGGGGTATAGTTGATCTATTCCTAACTCTATTAAGCTTAAGAGGTTCATAATTACTTGATGTTGGAATAGAGGAACAAGAAGATCTCGGAGGTTGATATGATGATCTTGGAGGTTGATAAGGTTCTCTAGAATAAGAGGATCTAGGAGGTTGATAAGTTTCATTAAAATTTTTTGTTTGAAAGGGTATTTCTCCTTCTTCTTTAATTTGTAAATCAGAGAGTTTTGTAGATAAAAATTTGAGTTTGACAGATCCATTTGGGAGTTCTTCAATTTGTTGGAGTTTTTTGTTTTCTATTTTTGGAGCAGGTACTTGGTCTTCTAATTCCCATTCTACTGGGAGGTTGATATCACTCCAAAGTATGGTTTGTGGAACTATTAAATTAGAGTTTTCTTTTTGAGTTTGGAAAAAGATTGTTTCTCCTTTAGGGCTAATGGTTTTAACTAAAGGATCCATGATAGTGGTCATAGTTTTATAATGGATTTTATAAATTACAGCAAAAGGAATGTTTCCAGGTTCCATGTCATATCCTGATGTTTGTATTTTTAATACAAGAGAGTTTAATATTCCAGTATCATGTAAAGAAACCGGATAATTTGGAAAACAGTTAAAATATATGGGACCATTATATAAGCTAGTTTCAATAACTCCTAGCAAAGAGTCTTGAAATTTACGATGTCTTTGATCTCTAAGACATAGTAGAATTGATGTATTTAATCCACTTCTGGTTAATGGTTGGATAGCTATTTGAACTAATCCAAAGTGAATATATGAATATTTTTCTTGATGTTTTCTAATGATACTAGAGTCAAGGAGTTTGATAGATTGACATTCAGATGTAAATGGGACAGTTTGTTCGACTGTCTTGATAGAATAATCAGAAGAAAAAGACCATTTTTTGATATGATATACTTCTTTAATAGGAACATTCGGGATTTTCCAGTTTGATATAGGTTGTTGTAGATTTTGAATATTTTGTTCTTCTTGATTTATTATGTTACTATCTTGGGATGAACTTGATGCCCTAGACATGGATCTAGACAAGAAAGACATGATAGAAAAATTAAATTGTTATTTTATTTTACAAAACTTAAGTAAAACTTTCACCCTAGGCCTGTCAACGATTTACGCCTAAAAACGGGACTTACAACACATTGCCCTAAACTGGCTACGCGACTATCGGGTTTCCCCACCGAGTCAGGTTCAAGGTTTACTAAATCTTGTAAACTAAAATAAAAATTCAAAGTTTCTAAAATATCTTAATTCTCTCTACCCATGGCTCTGATACCAAATACAGCCCAGGAATAGCAAGATAGTAAAGCAAGCATGACAAAATATTCAAAATGATTTACTAAATAAAATGATTTATTAATAAACAATGTAAATACAATTTTGATACAAGAACTTACTTGATACAAATGACTAGACTTGATACATCAGAGATAGCAGGATAAAGGATAGAAAGTTTTGAGGGAGGTGAAACAGAGAAGTTTTGGTTTTCAGAAGGGTTCTGAAATTTTTTCCCAATTTCTCCGAATGCCCTCAGTGTTTATGGTAGAGGTTCATAATTGCTTGATGTTGGAATGGAGGAACAAGAAGATCTCGGAGGTTGATATGATGATCTTGGAGGTTGATAAGGTTCTCTAGAATAAGAGGATCTAGGAGGTTGATAAGTTTCATTAAAATTTTTTGTTTGAAAAGGTATTTCTCCTTCTTCTTTAATTTGTAAATTAGAGAGTTTTGTAGATAAAAATTTGAGTTTGACAGATCCATTTGGGAGTTCTTCAATTTGTTGGAGTTTTTTGTTTTCTATTTTTGGAGCGGGTACTTGGTCTTCTAATTCCCATTCTACTGGGAGGTTGATATCACTCCAAAGTATGGTTTGTGGAACTATTAAATTAGAGTTTTCTTTTTGAGTTTGGAATAGATCAACTATACCCCAACCTATCTACATGGATCAAGTAAATCAACAAGAAAAAGATGATGAAGATAAATCTTCTGAACATATGTCTCCAACTCAATCTCAAATGCAAGATGACCCTCAAATATTTGTCATAGATAGAGAATTTATTATGGATAAAAGTATATTAAAGAAAGATTTTGAATCATCTGAAAACGATCAAAAAAGAGAATGGTTCTTATCAAACTTTGATGAAGTTGCCAGAATACCAATAAGAGAAAAATTTTACAAACATGTTCGAAATTATAAAACTCATTTTAGATTTTTTGATTGGTTTGAAAATTATGCTGCCAATAATTCTATAAATTATCCTTTTATCAAAGAAATAAATGTTACTCAAAAATCCCAACAATGGAACACATTAGAAGGTATTAAACAATCTACTCATCCACCTCATGAAGAATTATCTATCCAATATAGAAATTCAACCATTAAGGCTTCACCTTATAAAATGAAATCACCATCAGAATCTGATATAACATCTAGAGATATACAAAAAATCTTAGAACAGAATAACTTTACAAATCAAAATCTTAAAACAATTAGTGATCAATTAAATAGAATTGAAAATAATTTACAAGAATCAGAACCTGCAATAAGTCAAAATTCACATCAAAAACCCTTATTTATTCCTCATGAAATTCCTAAGAAAATCAATACTCAATTAAAAGATAAAAATCTAATACAAGATATAGATAATAAGATTAAAAAACTACAAAACACATTGACTTTTATGGTTGCTCCTGAAACACCATCTCCATCAATAAAAGCTATCCACACTCTATCACAATTATCTGAGACAGAAGTTGAAGAAATATTAGAAACTTTTACTCCTCAAGATCAAACAATCAATATGGCCAGATGGAATCATAACAAACATAATACAAAACAAATAAAAAATTATTATCCAAGACCATCTTTCCCAGACCAACAATATGAAGAATTAATTGAACCAACTCAATTTTTCAAAGGTACTGGAATCTATAAATGGAATTTAGATGGATTAACAGAATATCAAAAGATTAATAAATTACAAGAAATGACAATGGTTGCAAGCGCTTATAAAATGAAAAAACAATGTTCTGATAAAGCCGTAGCAGAAATTCTTATATCAGGATTTTCTGGAAGACTCAAAACTTGGTGGGATAAATATCTTACTGAATCAGAAAAAGATAATATATTAAATGCTATCAAAACTGATGAATTTAATGAACCTATCAAAGTTGAAGATGAAAATGATAATCCAACAATAATAGAAGATGCTGTTAATACCCTAATATTTTCTATTGTCAAATATTTTATAGGAAACACATCAAAAATTGAAGAAAGATCGTCCATAATATTAACAAACTTAAAATGTCCAAAGCTTCAAGACTATCACTGGTATGAAGAAACATTTTTAACAAAACTTGGAATGAGAGATGACCAGCGTCTCCCGTTCTGGAAAGAAAAATTTATTGATGGATTACCAAGATTATTTGCTGAAAAAGTAAAAACTAGATTAAGAGAACAAAATGAAGGCATAATACCTTATGAACATTTAACATTCCCAGATATATCAGACACTATAAAAGACATAGCATTTGAAATTTGCACTAATTTCCAATTAAACCAAAGACTACAAAGAGAATTAACACAATCACATAAAGAGTTAGGTACATTCTGTGAACAATTTGGACTAGCCAAACAAAACTTACCTCCATCAAGAAAACATAAAAAACATAAAAAGTTAATATCAAAACCCTATTATAAAAAGAAAAGACAACCTAGTCAAGATAATTTTTACAAAAAACCTTACAAAAATAAACCAACTCATTTCCAACATAAGAAAAAATCGAAAAAGCCTATTAACAATCAGAAAATACCCCCAACATGTTATAAATGTGGAAAAATAGGACATTATAAAAATAATTGCCCATTAAAAAGTAAAATAAATTCTTTAGATATTGATGAACACCTCAAAAAACAATTAGAAATATTAATGTTAAATAATTCTGAATCAGAATATGAAAAATCAAACTCTCAAGATGATTTTGAAATAGATAATATTACATCATCAACTGAATCTAATACAGAAATATCTGATAATTCATCTAGTAGCAAAACTATCAAGCAAAACTGCCATTGTAATGTTATTACCAGAGAACAAGAATTAATTATGGAAATGATTGAAGATATAGAAGACCCTCAACTAAAAAGAAATTATTTATTAAAACTAAAAGAGAACCTTCAACAAACAAAGAAGAATAAAGAAAAGATTGTAGAAAACTGTTATGACCTAGATTCAATATTAAAAAAGGCTAAACAACCACAGAAATCACAAAAAATTCCAATAGAAGACATTAAACTGGAAATAAAAGAGGTCAAAAAAGAAATTAAGATTTTAAAACAAGAATTAGGCTTATCAAAATTAGAGATTCAAGAATTAACAAGACAAGTATTAACTCTAAAAAATCAACATCAGGATACTATAACCTCAACTTCCGATCAAGAAACCATGTTAACCCATAATAAAGAACATAAAAAAGATGATATTTTCCTATTAACCCAGATATCTTATCAAAAATGGAATGTAAAATTAAAAATTGTAATTAATAAAGAATACACTATTAATACTACTGCACTCTTTGATTCTGGTGCTGACCTTAACTGTATACAGGAAGGATTAGTACCCATAAAATATTTTGAACCAACAAGAGAAAGACTATCATCTGCTAATGGTATGCCATTAAAAGTCAAATATAAATTAACAAAAGCTCATGTATGCAATCAAAATATATGCATAAAGACTCCGTTTATTTTAGTAAAAGATTTAAATAGAGAAGTAATATTAGGAACACCTTTCTTAAATCTTATCCAACCCATGACTGTATCTCCTAAGGGAATTTCTACCAATATATTTGACCAAGAAATTATATTTGAATTTCTTAATCCTCCAAATATTAAAGATTTGAATATTTTAAAAGATATAGCTATAGAAAAAACCCAAATATATAATATCTCAAAAATCATATCAAAAGAAAAACATTTAATGCTCCTAAAACAAGAAAAGGTATGTCAACAAATCAAAATTCAACTTCAAGATAGCCAGCTGAAATTGACAATTGAAAATTTTAAAAATAAAATAATCAAAGAAGTTTCTTCCACTATCCCAAATGCATTTTGGAATAGGAAAAGCCATATCGTTACCCTTCCCTATATCAAGGATTTTCAAGAATCAAAAATTAAAACAAAAGCCAGACCTATCCAAATGAATCAAGAACTTTTGGATTACTGTAAAAAAGAAATCCAAGATTTATTAGATAAAAAACTAATAAGACCATCCAAATCTCCCTGGAGTTGTGCTGCTTTCTATGTGAATAAAAATGCTGAAATAGAAAGAGGAACTCCAAGGCTAGTAATAAATTACAAGCCTTTGAACGATGTTTTGCAGTGGATAAGATATCCAATCCCTAACAAGCAAGACCTCCTCCAAAGACTTGTACATGCTAAAATATATTCAAAATTTGATTTAAAATCTGGATTTTGGCAAATTCAAATCTCAGAATCAGATAAATATAAAACAGCATTCACTGTCCCTTTTGGACAATATGAATGGAATGTAATGCCTTTTGGATTAAAAAATGCTCCAAGTGAATTTCAAAAAATCATGAATGACATCTTTAATCCATATACTGACTTTTCAATAGTATACATTGATGATATATTAATTTTCTCAAATAGTATTCAATCTCATTGGAAGCATTTAAATACTTTTCTTTATATTATAAAGAAGAATGGTTTAGTGCTTTCTCCAACAAAAATCAATCTTTTTCAAACAAGGATAAGATTCCTTGGACATTACATTGATCAAGGTACAATTACTCCAATTGAAAGAGCCTTAGAATTTGCAAGTAAATTTCCTAATGAAATTAAGGATAAAAAACAACTTCAGAGGTTTTTAGGGAGCCTCAATTATATCTCAGAATACTATCAAAAACTTAGCATCATTGCTGCTCCATTAAGAGAGAGGCTTAAGAAAAATCCTCCTCCATGGTCTCCTCAGCATACCCAAATTATCAAACAACTTAAACAACATCTTAAGTCTTTGCCATGTCTGCATATAGCAAACCCTCTAGCCTATAAAATTGTAGAAACTGATGCATCAGATTTAGGATACGGTGGTATTCTAAAACAACGTCTTCCTGGTCACCATCAAGAACAATTAGTCCGGTTTACATCAGGAACATGGACTAATGCCCAGAAGAATTATAGCACTATTAAAAAAGAAATTTTATCTATTGTATTATGCATTCAAAAATTTCAAAGTGATTTGTTAAATCAAGAATTTTTAATCAGAATTGATTGTAAAGCTGCCAAGCATGTTTTACAAAAAGATGTTCAAAACATTGCATCAAAACAGATTTTTGCAAGATGGCAAGCTATTTTATCAGTTTTTGATTACAAAATTGAATACATCAAAGGAGAAGCAAATTCCATCCCTGATTTCCTTACCCGTGAATTCTTGCAGGGAAACCATGCCTCCTAAACCTATTAGACCCTCTTCATCAACCCAACAACCAATATCAAAAGAATCATATGCCATGGTACCTATCAAACCATCATCTAGTCAAACCACACCCTTACCAACTACCATTCCCAGGGTCCTTCCATTATCTCCCACTGACTGGTATACCCAGTTAATGGAAGAAGAAAGACAACAACAACAGATATTAAGCCAAGTGGCTAATAAGAGCTTTGCTCAAACAGTCACAACGGGATCATCAAAAGAGGTGGCTACACGTCCCTCTTCATCATCTATGGTGGCTCTTGGCCCCATAGCCTCTTCATCAAAAAATGTGGTGGTATCGGCAAACCCCACACCAATTTCTCAAGTTTCCCTATCATCAAAATCACAATATTTTCCCAAACCACAAACCTATATTATTACCCGATTATCTCAAGAATATGAAAACCCATTCACAAATCCACCCAATTATCAAGCTATCCATGATCTTCTCCAAACCGTATTTCTTCCAAATAACCATTTTATAACTTCAAATTCCATGAAAACCCAAAAATTTTATGAATTCATACTGATTGATACTGAATCAGTATCATTTAAACATTATCCAGACAAGTTTGACCAAACCCAAATAGCCTATTCAACCTGCCAAATTATCAAGATCTTATCTTTTGAAGACTGGGGAGGACATCCAAACCAATTCCGCCAGTTTTCTCAACATTTTGTTCCATCCACCTATAATTACTGGGATTATCAAAAAGCCTGGTATCACACCTTTTATCATCAAAATAAAACATTCAGACATTCTTGGATGTTTTACTTCCACAACAAATTTCATCAAGATCTTCCAGCATGGTTCATCGAATGGTGGAACATGTTTGGGCCATTACCAGAAATATTACCCCAACAAGCTCATCAAGGCCTCCAGATTTATCAAGACAGATTTAAAATCCCATCTCATTTTCCCATGAACCAATTCCCTCATTTATTCTATTTCTTCCAACAATTTTCCCTTGCTTGGATCATCCAATGGGAATATTTTCATCAAGGACCAACCATTTCATCACTCATCCGCAGAATTAAAGTTAAATGGTGGGAGCAATTTAAAATTGACAGGGTTACTCCCGCGGCTATTGACAAGTATTTCCATCAACATTTAGTACTAACAACATCAACAAACCCTCAATTCCTTCTCCAAAAAAGCCAGAATATGTCAAAACTTGCAGCTACAGCATCAAAAAAGGAATTAAAACAACAATTACTAGCTGCATTAGAATCTTTATCAGAACAAGAATCAAGTGAGGATTCCAACTCGGCAGAAAGCTTCACTTCAGTCAATCTTGGCAACGATAATGAAGACGACTGCTATGGTATCCTTCCTCCCATCCATAATCCTACTCCATCAGCACCAATCAAGGAAAAGAAGAAAGCAAAAGCAAAAGCAAAAAATTGATTATCAAGCTACTGCAGAGTCACATGCCCGGAATCATTCATCAAGATATGACAAAAGAACATCAAGTCTCACCTGCCAAGGAGACTATTGCTATCAAGCTTTATGTCTTTTTTCAGCTTTATGTCAACTTTATGTATTTATCAACTTTAGCTTTAACTTTATGTCAAACTTTATGTCATCTTTGTAAAAAGAAGTCAGGCTCTTTATCAGTACCCATCACGGGAAAAACTGTAGCCTGATTCCTTTTCTTCTCTATAAAAGGAGAAGGGAGTAAACACTGAGGGCATTCGGAGAAATTGGGAAAAAATTTCAGAACCCTTCTGAAAACCAAAACTTCTCTGTTTCACCTCCCTCAAAACTTTCTATCCTTTATCCTGCTATCTCTGATGTATCAAGTCTAGTCATTTGTATCAAGTAAGTTCTTGTATCAAAATTGTATTTACATTGTTTATTAATAAAGTTTTATTTGCATCATCTGTATTTTTATCAGTCATATTCCTCTTCATCTTATGATTCTATTGAATTATTATAAACAAAAATTATCTTGGTATAGAACTCGTTTATCTATTACAAGACAAAGGATATCTGAAACTGACATTCATCAAACAAGAATTTTAGAATCATTATTTATAAGTTATTTTTTCTTAAGAAAAAGAGAAAAATATTATTTAAACAAGATTAAGGAATTTTGTTATTAGATATAACTTTTACTTTACTACTTTGAATATTTTGTCATGCTTGCTTTACTATCTTGCTATTCCTGGGCTGTATTTGGTATCAGAGCCATAGGTAGAGAGAATTAAGATATTCTAGAAACTTTGAATTTTTATTTTAGTTTACAAGATTTAGTAAACCTTGAACCTGACTCGGTGGGGAAACCCGATAGTCGCGTAGCCAGTTTAGGGCAATGTGTTGTAAGTCCCGTTTTTAGGCGTAAATCGTTGACAGGCCTAGGGTGAAAGTTTTACTTAAGTTTTGTAAAATAAAATAACAATTTAATTTTTCTATCATGTCTTTCTTGTCTAGATCTATGTCTAGGGCATCAAGTTCATCCCAAGATAGTAATATAATAAATCAAGAAGAACAAAATATTCAAAATCTACAACAACCTATATCAAACTGGAAAATCCCGAATGTCCCTATTAAAGAAGTATATCATATCAAAAAATGGTCTTTTTCTTCTGATTATTCTATCAAGACAGTCGAACAAACTGTCCCATTCACCTCTGAATGTCAATCTATCAAACTCCTTGACTCTAGTATTATTAGAAAACATCAAGAAAAATATTCATATATTCACTTTGGATTAGTTCAAATAGCTATCCAACCATTAACCAGAAGTGGATTAAATACATCAATTCTACTATGTCTTAGAGATCAAAGACATCGTAAATTTCAAGACTCTTTGCTAGGAGTTATTGAAACTAGCTTATATAATGGTCCCATATATTTTAACTGTTTTCCAAATTATCCGGTTTCTTTACATGATACTGGAATATTAAACTCTCTCGTATTAAAAATACAAACATCAGGATATGACATGGAACCTGGAAACATCCCTTTTGCTGTAATTTATAAAATCCATTATAAAACTATGACCACAATCATGGATCCTTTAGTTAAAACCATTAGCCCTAAAGGAGAAACAATCTTTTTCCAAACTCAAAAAGAAAACTCTAATTTAATAGTTCCACAAACCATACTTTGGAGTGATATCAACCTCCCAGTAGAATGGGAATTAGAAGACCAAGTACCCGCTCCAAAAATAGAAAACAAAAAACTCCAACAAATTGAAGAACTCCCAAATGGATCTGTCAAACTTAAATTTTTATCTACAAAACTTTCTGATTTACAAATTAAAGAAGAAGGAATACCTTTTCAAACAAAAAATTTTAATGAAACTTATCAACCTCCTAGATCCTCTTATTCTAGAGAACCTTATCAACCTCCAAGATCATCATATCAACTTCCGAGATCTTCTTGTTCCTCCATTCCAACATCAAGCAATTATGAACCTCTTAAGCTCAATAGAGTTAGAAATAGATCAACTATACCCCAACCTATCTATACGGATCAAATAAATCAACAAGAAAAAGATGATGAAGATAAATCTTCTGAACATATGTCTCCAACTCAATCTCAAATGCAAGATGACCCTCAAATATTTGTCATAGATAGAGAATTTATTATGGATAAAAGTATATTAAAGAAAGATTTTGAATCATCTGAAAATGATCAAAAAAGAAAATGGTTTTTATCAAACTTTGATGAAATTGCCAGAATACCAATAAGAGAAAAATTTTACAAACATGTCCGAAATTATAAAACTCATTTTAGATTTTTTGATTGGTTTGAAAATTATGCTGCCAATAATTCTATAAATTATCCTTTTATCAAAGAAATAAATGTTACTCAAAAATCCCAACAATGGAACACATTAGAAGGTATTAAACAATCTACTCATCCACCTCATGAAGAATTATCTATCCAATATAGAAATTCAACCATTAAGGCTTCACCTTATAAAATGAAATCACCATCAGAATCTGATATAACAGCTAGAGATATACAAAAAATTTTAGAACAGAATAACTTTACAAATCAAAATCTTAAAACGATTAGTGATCAATTAAATAGAATTGAAAATAATTTACAAGAATCAGAACCTGCAATAAGTCAAAATTCACATCAAAAACCCTTATTTATTCCTCATGAAATTCCTAAGAAAATCAATACTCAATTAAAAGATAAAGATCTAATACAAGATATAGATAATAAGATTAAAAAACTACAGAACACATTGACTTTTATGGTTGCTCCTGAAACACCATCTCCATCAATAAAAGCTATCCACACGTTATCACAATTATCGGAGACAGAAGTTGAAGAAATATTAGAAACTTTTACTCCTCAAGATCAAACAATCAATATGGCCAGATGGAATCATAACAAACATAATACAAAACAAATAAAAAATTATTATCCAAGACCATCTTTCCCAGATCAACAATATGAAGAATTAGTTGAACCAACTCAATTTTTCAAAGGTACTGGAATCTATAAATGGAATTTAGATGGATTAACAGAATATCAAAAGATTAATAAATTACAAGAAATGACAATGGTTGCAAGCGCTTATAAAATGAAAAAACAATGTTCTGATAAAGCCGTAGCAGAAATTCTTATATCAGGATTTTCTGGAAGACTCAAAACTTGGTGGGATAAATATCTTACTGAATCAGAAAAAGATAATATATTAAATGCCATCAAAACTGATGAATTTAATGAACCTATCAAAGTTGAAGATGAAAATGATAATCCAACAATAATAGAAGATGCTGTTAATACCCTAATATTTTCTATTGTCAAATATTTTATAGGAAACACATCAAAAATTGAAGAAAGATCGTCCATAATATTAACAAACTTAAAATGTCCAAAGCTTCAAGACTATCACTGGTATGAAGAAACATTTTTAACAAAACTTGGAATGAGAGATGACCAGCGTCTCCCGTTCTGGAAAGAAAAATTTATTGATGGATTACCAAGATTATTTGCTGAAAAAGTAAAAACTAGATTAAGAGAACAAAATGAAGGCATAATACCTTATGAACATTTAACATTTCCAGATATATCAGACACTATAAAAGACATAGCATTTGAAATTTGTACTAATTTTCAATTAAACCAAAGATTACAAAGAGAATTAACACAATCACATAAAGAGTTAGGCACATTCTGTGAACAATTTGGACTAGCCAAACAAAACTTACCTCCATCAAGAAAACATAAAAAACATAAAAAGCTAATACCAAAACCCTATCATAAAAAGAAAAGACAACCTAGTCAAGATAATTTTTACAAAAAACCTTATAAAAATAAATCAACTCATTTCCAACATAAGAAAAAATCAAAAAAGCCTATTAACAATCAGAAAATACCCCCAACATGTTATAAATGTGGAAAAATAGGACATTATAAAAATAATTGCCCATTAAAAGGTAAAATAAACTCTTTAGATATTGATGAACACCTCAAAAAACAATTAGAAATATTAATGTTAAATAATTCTGAATCAGAATATGAAAAATCAAACTCTCAAGATGATTTTGAAATAGATAATATTACATCATCAACTGAATCTAATACAGAAATATCTGATAATTCATCTAGTAGCAAAACTATCAAGCAAAACTGCCATTGTAATGTTATTACCAGAGAACAAGAATTAATTATGGAAATGATTGAAGATATAGAAGACCCTCAACTAAAAAGAAATTATTTATTAAAACTAAAAGAGAACCTTCAACAAACAAAGAAGAATAAAGAAAAGATTGTAGAAAACTGTTATGACCTAGATTCAATATTAAAAAAGGCTAAACAACCACAGAAATCACAAAAAATTCCAATAGAAGACATTAAACTGGAAATAAAAGAGGTCAAAAAAGAAATTAAGATTTTAAAACAAGAATTAGGCTTATCAAAATTAGAGATTCAAGAATTAACAAGACAAGTATTAACTCTAAAAAATCAACATCAGGATACTATAACCTCAACTTCCGATCAAGAAACCATGTTAACCCATAATAAAGAACATAAAAAAGATGATATTTTCCTATTAACCCAGATATCTTATCAAAAATGGAATGTAAAATTAAAAATTGTAATTAATAAAGAATACACTATTAATACTACTGCACTCTTTGATTCTGGTGCTGACCTTAACTGTATACAGGAAGGATTAGTACCCATAAAATATTTTGAACCAACAAAAGAAAGACTATCATCTGCCAATGGTATGCCATTAAAAGTCAAATATAAATTAACAAAAGCTCATGTATGTAATCAAAATATATGCATAAAGACTCCATTTATTTTAGTAAAAGATTTAAATAGAGAAGTAATATTAGGAACACCTTTCTTAAATCTTATCCAACCCATGACAGTATCTCCTAAAGGAATTTCTACCAATATATTTGACCAAGAAATTATATTTGAATTTCTTAATCCTCCAAATATTAAAGATTTGAATATTTTAAAAGATATAGCTATAGAAAAAACCCAGATAAATAATATCTCAAAAATCATATCAAAAGAAAAACATTTAATGCTCCTAAAACAAGAAAAGGTATGTCAACAAATCAAAATTCAACTTCAAGATAGCCAGCTGAAATTGACAATTGAAAATTTTAAAAATAAAATAATCAAAGAAGTTTCTTCCACTATCCCAAATGCATTTTGGAATAGGAAAAGCCATATCGTTACCCTTCCCTATATCAAGGATTTTCAAGAATCAAAAATTAAAACAAAAGCCAGACCTATCCAAATGAATCAAGAACTTTTGGATTACTGTAAAAAAGAAATCCAAGATTTATTAGATAAAAAACTAATAAGACCATCCAAATCTCCCTGGAGTTGTGCTGCTTTCTATGTGAATAAAAATGCTGAAATAGAAAGAGGAACTCCAAGGCTAGTAATAAATTACAAGCCTTTGAACGATGTTTTGCAGTGGATAAGATATCCAATCCCTAACAAGCAAGACCTCCTCCAAAGACTTGTACATGCTAAAATATATTCAAAATTTGATTTAAAATCTGGATTTTGGCAAATTCAAATCTCAGAATCAGATAAATATAAAACAGCATTCACTGTCCCTTTTGGACAATATGAATGGAATGTAATGCCTTTTGGATTAAAAAATGCTCCAAGTGAATTTCAAAAAATCATGAATGACATCTTTAATCCATATACTGACTTTTCAATAGTATACATTGATGATATATTAATTTTCTCAAATAGTATTCAATCTCATTGGAAGCATTTAAATACTTTTCTTTATATTATAAAGAAGAATGGTTTAGTGCTTTCTCCAACAAAAATTAATCTCTTTCAAACAAGGATAAGATTCCTTGGACATTACATTGATCAAGGTACAATTACTCCAATTGAAAGAGCCTTAGAATTTGCAAGTAAATTTCCTAATGAAATTAAGGATAAAAAACAACTTCAGAGGTTTTTAGGGAGCCTCAACTATATTTCAGAATATTATCAAAAACTTAGTATCATTGCTGCTCCATTAAGAGAGAGGCTTAAGAAAAATCCTCCTCTATGGTCTCCTCAGCATACCCAAATTATCAAACAACTTAAGCAACATCTTAAGTCTTTGCCATGCCTGCATATAGCAAACCCTCTAGCCTATAAAATTGTAGAAACTGATGCATCAGATTTAGGATACGGTGGTATTCTAAAACAACGTCTTCCTGGTCACCATCAAGAACAATTAGTCCGGTTTACATCAGGAACATGGACTAATGCCCAGAAGAATTATAGCACTATTAAAAAAGAAATTTTATCTATTGTATTATGCATTCAAAAATTTCAAAGTGATTTGTTAAATCAAGAATTTTTAATCAGAATTGATTGTAAAGCTGCCAAGCATGTTTTACAAAAAGATGTTCAAAACATTGCATCAAAACAGATTTTTGCAAGATGGCAAGCTATTTTATCAGTTTTTGATTACAAAATTGAATACATCAAAGGAGAAGCAAATTCCATCCCTGATTTCCTTACCCGTGAATTCTTGCAGGGAAACCATGCCTCCTAAACCTATTAGACCCTCTTCATCAACCCAACAACCAATATCAAAAGAATCATATGCCATGGTACCTATCAAACCATCATCTAGTCAAACCACACCCTTACCAACTACCATTCCCAGGGTCCTTCCATTATCTCCCACTGACTGGTATACCCAGTTAATGGAAGAAGAAAGACAACAACAACAGATATTAAGCCAAGTGGCTAATAAGAGCTTTGCTCAAACAGTCACAACGGGATCATCAAAAGAGGTGGCTACACGTCCCTCTTCATCATCTATGGTGGCTCTTGGCCCCATAGCCTCTTCATCAAAAAATGTGGTGGTATCGGCAAACCCCACACCAATTTCTCAAGTTTCCCTATCATCAAAATCACAATATTTTCCCAAACCACAAACCTATATTATTACCCGATTATCTCAAGAATATGAAAACCCATTCACAAATCCACCCAATTATCAAGCTATCCATGATCTTCTCCAAACCGTATTTCTTCCAAATAACCATTTTATAACTTCAAATTCCATGAAAACCCAAAAATTTTATGAATTCATACTGATTGATACTGAATCAGTATCATTTAAACATTATCCAGACAAGTTTGACCAAACCCAAATAGCCTATTCAACCTGCCAAATTATCAAGATCTTATCTTTTGAAGACTGGGGAGGACATCCAAACCAATTCCGCCAGTTTTCTCAACATTTTGTTCCATCCACCTATAATTACTGGGATTATCAAAAAGCCTGGTATCACACCTTTTATCATCAAAATAAAACATTCAGACATTCTTGGATGTTTTACTTCCACAACAAATTTCATCAAGATCTTCCAGCATGGTTCATCGAATGGTGGAACATGTTTGGGCCATTACCAGAAATATTACCCCAACAAGCTCATCAAGGCCTCCAGATTTATCAAGACAGATTTAAAATCCCATCTCATTTTCCCATGAACCAATTCCCTCATTTATTCTATTTCTTCCAACAATTTTCCCTTGCTTGGATCATCCAATGGGAATATTTTCATCAAGGACCAACCATTTCATCACTCATCCGCAGAATTAAAGTTAAATGGTGGGAGCAATTTAAAATTGACAGGGTTACTCCCGCGGCTATTGACAAGTATTTCCATCAACATTCAGTACTAACAACATCAACAAACCCTCAATTCCTTCTCCAAAAAAGCCAGAATATGTCAAAACTTGCAGCTACAGCATCAAAAAAGGAATTAAAACAACAATTACTAGCTGCATTAGAATCTTTATCAGAACAAGAATCAAGTGAGGATTCCAACTCGGCAGAAAGCTTCACTTCAGTCAATCTTGGCAATGATAATGAAGACGACTGCTATGGTATCCTTCCTCCCATCCATAATCCTACTCCATCAGCACCAATCAAGGAAAAGAAGAAAGCAAAAGCAAAAGCAAAAAATTGATTATCAAGCTACTGCAGAATCACATGCCCGGAATCATTCATCAAGCTATGACAAAAGAACATCAAGTCTCACCTGCCAAGAAGACTATTGCTATCAAGCTTTATGTCATTCTTCAGCTTTATGTCAACTTTATGTATTTATCAACTTTAGCTTTAGCTTTATGTCAAACTTTATGTCATCTTTGTAAAAAGAAGTCAGGCTCTTTATCAGTACCCATCACGGGAAAAACTGTAGCCTGATTCCTTTTCTTCTCTATAAAAGGAGAAGGGAGCAAACACTGAGGGCATTCGGAGAAATTGGGAAAAAATTTCAGAACCCTTCTGAAAACCAAAACTTCTCTGTTTCACCTCCCTTAAAACTTTCTATCCTTTATCCTGCTATCTCTGATGTATCAAGTCTAGTCATTTGTATCAAGTAAGTTCTTGTATCAAAATTGTTTCTATCCTTTATCCTGCTATCTCTGATGTATCAAGTCTAGTCATTTGTATCAAGTAAGTTCTTGTATCAAAATTGTATTTACATTGTTTATTAATAAATCATTTTATTTAGTAAATCATTTGAATAGCAAGATAGTATAGCAAGCATGACAAAATATTCAAAGTAGTAAAGTAAAAGTTATATCTAATAACAAAATTCCTTAATCTTGTTTAAATAATATTTTTCTCTTTTTCTTAAGAAAAAATAACTTATAAATAATGATTCTAAAATTCTTGTTTGATGAATGTCAGTTTCAGATATCCTTTGTCTTGTAATAGATAAACGAGTTCTATACCAAGATAATTTTTGTTTATAATAATTCAATAGAATCATAAGATGAAGAGAATATGACTGATAAAAATACAGATGATGCAAATAAAACTTTATTAATAAACAATGTAAATACAACTTTTGATACAAGAACTTACTTGATACAAATGACTAGACTTGATACATCAGAGATAGCAGGATAAAGGATAGAAGTTTTGAGGGAGGTGAAACAGAGAAGTTTTGGTTTTCAGAAGGGTTCTGAAATTTTTTCCCAATTTCTCCGAATGCCCTCAGTGTTTACTCCCTTCTCCTTTTATAGAGAAGAAAAGGAATCAGGCTACAGTTTTTCCCGTGATGGGTACTGATAAAGAGCCTGACTTCTTTTTACAAAGATGACATAAAGTTTGACATAAAGCTAAAGCTAAAGTTGATAAATACATAAAGTTGACATAAAGCTGAAAAATGACATAAAGCTTGATAGCAATAGTCTCCTTGGCAGGTGAGACTTGATGTTCTTTTGTCATAGCTTGATGAATGATTCCGGGCATGTGACTCTGCAGTAGCTTGATAATCAATTTTTTGCTTTTGCTTTTGCTTTCTTCTTTTCCTTGATTGGTGCTGATGGAGTAGGATTATGGATGGGAGGAAGGATACCATAGCAGTCGTCTTCATTATCATTGCCAAGATTGACTGAAGTGAAGCTTTCTGCCGAGTTGGAATCCTCACTTGATTCTTGTTCTGATAAAGATTCTAATGCAGCTAATAATTGTTGTTTTAATTCCTTTTTTGATGCTGTAGCTGCAAGTTTTGACATATTCTGGCTTTTTTGGAGAAGGAACTGAGGGTTTGTTGATGTTGTTAATACTGAATGTTGATGGAAATACTTATCAATAGCCGCGGGAGTAACCCTGTCAATTTTAAATTGCTCCCACCATTTGACTTTAATTCTGCGGATGAGTGATGAAATGGTTGGTCCTTGATGAAAATATTCCCATTGGATGATCCAGGCAAGGGAAAATTGTTGGAAGAAATAGAATAGATGAGGGAATTGGTTCATGGGAAAATGAGATGGGATTTTAAATCTGTCTTGATAAATCTGGAGGCCTTGATGAGCTTGTTGGGGTAATATCTCTGGTACTGGCCCAAACATGTTCCACCATTCGATGAACCATGCTGGAAGGTCTTGATGGAATTTGTTGTGGAAGTAAAACATCCAAGAATGTCTGAATGTTTTATTTTGATGATAAAAGGTGTGATACCAGGCTTTTTGATAATCCCAGTAATTATAGGTGGATGGAACAAAATGTTGAGAAAACTGGCGGAATTGGTTTGGATGTCCTCCCCAGTCTTCAAAAGATAAGATTTTGATAATCTGACATGTTGAATAGGCTATTTGGGTTTGGTCAAATTTATCTGGATAATGTTTAAATGATACTGATTCAGTGTCAATCAGTATAAATTCATAAAATTTTTGGGTTTTCATAGAATTTGAAGTTACAAAATGGTTATTTGGAAGAAATACGGTTTGGAGAAGATCATGGATAGCTTGATAATTGGGTGGATTTGTGAATGGGTTTTCATATTCTTGAGATAATCTGGTAATAATATAGGTTTGTGGTTTGGGAAAATATTGTGATTTTGATGATAGGGAAACTTGAGAAATTGGTGTGGGGTTTGCCGATACCACCACATTTTTTGATGAAGAGGCTATGGGGCCAAGAGCCACCATAGATGATGAAGAGGGACGTGTAGCCACCTCTTTTGATGATCCAGTTGTGACTGTTTGAGCAAAGCTCTTATTAGCCACTTGGCTTAATATCTGTTGTTGTTGTCTTTCTTCTTCCATTAACTGGGTATACCAGTCAGTGGGAGATAATGGAAGGACCCTGGGAATGGTAGTTGGTAAGGGTGTGGTTTGACTAGAGGATGGTTTGATAGGTACCATGGCATATGATTCTTTTGATATTGGTTGTTGGGTTGATGAAGAGGGTCTAATAGGTTTAGGAGGCATGGTTTCCCTGCAAGAATTCACGGGTAAGGAAATCAGGGATGGAATTTGCTTCTCCTTTGATGTATTCAATTTTATAATCAAAAACTGATAAAATAGCTTGCCATCTTGCAAAAATCTGTTTTGATGCAATGTTTTGAACATCTTTTTGTAAAACATGCTTGGCAGCTTACAATCAATTCTGATTAAAAATTCTTGATTTAATAAATCACTTTGAAATTTTTGAATGCATAATACAATAGATAAAATTTCTTTTTTAATAGTGCTATAATTCTTCTGGGCATTAGTCCATGTTCCTGATGTAAACCGGACTAATTGTTCTTGATGGTGACCAGGAAGACGTTGTTTTAGAATACCACCGTATCCTAAATCTGATGCATCAGTTTCTACAATTTTATAGGCTAGAGGGTTTGCTATATGCAAACATGGCAAAGACTTAAGATGTTGTTTAAGTTGTTTGATAATTTGGGTATGCTGAGGAGACCATGGAGGAGGATTTTTCTTAAGCCTCTCTCTTAATGGAGCAGCAATGATACTAAGTTTTTGATAGTATTCTGAGATATAATTGAGGCTCCCTAAAAACCTCTGAAGTTGTTTTTTATCCTTAATTTCATTAGGAAATTTACTTGCAAATTCTAAGGCTCTTTCAATTGGAGTAATTGTTCCTTGATCAATGTAATGTCCAAGGAAATCTTATCCTTGTTTGAAAGAGATTGATTTTTGTTGGAGAAAGCACTAAACCATTCTTCTTTATAATATAAAGGAAAGTATTTAAATGCTTCCAATGAGATTGAATACTATTTGAGAAGATTAATATATCATCAATGTATACTATTGAGAAATCAGTATATGGATTAAAGATGTCATTCATGATTTTTTGAAATTCACTTGGAGCATTTTTTAATCCAAAAGGCATTACATTCCATTCATATTGTCCAAAAGGGACAGTGAATGCTGTTTTATATTTATCTGATTCTGAGATCTGAATTTGCCAAAATCCAGATTTTAAATCAAATTTTGAATATATTTTAGCATGTACAAGTCTTTGGAGGAGGTCTTGCTTGTTAGGGATTGGATATCTTATCCACTGCAAAACATCGTTCAAAGGCTTGTAATTTATTACTAGCCTTGGAGTTCCTCTTTCTATTTCAGCATTTTTATTCACATAGAAAGCAGCACAACTCCAGGGAGATTTGGATGGTCTTATTAGTTTTTTATCTAATAAATCTTGGATTTCTTTTTTACAGTAATCCAAAAGTTCTTGATTCATTTGGATAGGTCTGGCTTTTGTTTTAATTTTTGATTCTTGAAAATCTTTGATATAGGGAAGGGTAACTATATGGCTTTTCCTATTCCAAAATGCATTTGGGATAGTGGAAGAAACTTCTTTGATTATTTTATTTTTAAAATTTTCAATTGCAATTTCAGCTGGCTATCTTGAAGTTGAATTTTGATTTGTTGACATACCTTTTCTTGTTTTAGGAGCATTAAATGTTTTTCTTTTGATATGATTTTTGAGATATTATTTATTTGGGTTTTTTCTATAGCTATATCTTTTAAAATATTCAAATCTTTAATATTTGGAGGATTAAGAAATTCAAATATAATTTCTTGGTCAAATATATTGGTAGAAATTCCTTTAGGAGATACAGTCATGGGTTGGATAAGATTTAAGAAAGGTGTTCCTAATATTACTTCTCTATTTAAATCTTTTACTAAAATAAATGGAGTCTTTATGCATATATTTTGATTACATACATGAGCTTTTGTTAATTTATATTTGACTTTTAATGGCATACCATTAGCAGATGATAGTCTTTCTTTTGTTGGTTCAAAATATTTTATGGGTACTAATCCTTCCTGTATACAGTTAAGGTCAGCACCAGAATCAAAGAGTGCAGTAGTATTAATAGTATATTCTTTATTAATTACAATTTTTAATTTTACATTCCATTTTTGATAAGATATTGGGTTAATAGGAAAATATCATCTTTTTTATGTTCTTTACTATGGGTTAACATGGTTTCTTGATCGGAGGTTGAGGCTATAGTATCCTTATGTTGATTTTTTAGAATTAATACTTGTCTTGTTAATTCTTGAATCTCTGATTTTGATAAGTCCTAATTCTTGTTTTAAAATCTTAATTTCTTTTTTGATTTCTTTTATTTCAAGTTTAATGTCTTCTATTGGAATTTTTTGTGATTTCTGAGGTTGTTTAGCCTTTTTTAATATTGAATCTAGGTCATAACAGTTTTCTACAATCTTTTCTTTATTCTTCTTAGTTTGTTGAAGGTTTTCTTTTAATTTTAATAAATAATTTCTTTTCAGTTGAGGGTCTTCTATATCTTCAATCATTTCCATAATTAATTCTTGTTCTCTGGTAATAACATTACAATGACAGTTTTGCTTGATAGTTTTGCTACTAGATGAATCTATCAGATATTTCTGTATTAGATTCAGTTGATGATGTGATATTATCTATTTCAAAGTCATCTTGAGAGTTTGATTTTTCATATTCTGATTCAGAATTATTTAACATTAATATTTCTAATTGTTTTTTGAGGTGTTCATCAATATCTAAAGAATTTATTTTACCTTTTAATGGGCAATTATTTTTATAATGTCCTATTTTTCCACATTTATAACATGTTGGGGGTATTTTCTGATTGTTAATAGGCTTTTTTCGATTTTTTCTTATGTTGGAAATGAGTTGGTTTATTTTTGTAAGGTTTTTTGTAAAAATTATCTTGACTAGGTTGTCTTTTCTTTTTATAATAGGGTTTTGGTATTAGCTTTTTATGTTTTTTATGTTTTCTTGATGGAGGTAAGTTTTGTTTGGCTAGTCCAAATTGTTCACAGAATGTGCCTAACTCTTTATGTGATTGTGTTAATTCTCTTTGTAATCTTTGGTTTAATTGGAAATTAGTACAAATTTCAAATGCTATGTCTTTTATAGTGTCTGATATATCTGGGAATGTTAAATGTTCATAAGGTATTATGCCTTCATTTTGTTCTCTTAATCTAGTTTTTACTTTTTCAGCAAATAATCTTGGTAATCCATCAATAAATTTTTCTTTCCAGAACGGGAGACGCTGGTCATCTCTCATTCCAAGTTTTGTTAAAAATGTTTCTTCATACCAGTGATAGTCTTGAAGTTTTGGACATTTTAAGTTTGTTAAGATTATGGACGATCTTTCTTCAATTTTTGATGTGTTTCCTATAAAATATTTAACAATAGAAAATATTAGGGTATTAACAGCATCTTCTATTATTGTTGGATTATCATCTTCATCTTCAACTTTGATAGGTTCATTAAATTCATCAGTTTTGATAGCATTTAATATATTATCTTTTTCTGATTCAGTAAGATATTTATCCCACCAAGTTTTGAGTCTTCCAGAAAATCCTGATATAAGAATTTCTGCTACGGCTTTATCAGAACATTGTTTTTTCATTTTATAAGCACTTGCAACCATTGTCATTTCTTGTAATTTATTAATCTTTTGATATTCTGTTAATCCATCTAAATTCCATTTATAGATTCCAGTACCTTTGAAAAATTGAGTTGGTTCAACTAATTCTTCATATTGTTGATCTGGGAAAGATGGTCTTGGATAATAATTTTTTATTTGTTTTGTATTATGTTTGTTATGATTCCATCTGGCCATATTGATTGTTTGATCTTGAGGAGTAAAAGTTTCTAATATTTCTTCAACTTCTGTCTCAGATAATTGTGATAATGTGTGGATAGCTTTTATTGATGGAGATGGTGTTTCAGGAGCAACCATAAAAGTCAATGTGTTTTGTAGTTTTTTAATCTTATTATCTATATCTTGTATTAGATCTTTATCTTTTAATTGAGTATTGATTTTCTTAGGAATTTCATGAGGAATAAATAAGGTTTTTGATGTGAATTTTGACTTATTGCAGGTTCTGATTCTTGTAAATTATTTTCAATTCTATTTAATTGATCACTAATTGTTTTAAGATTTTGATTTGTAAAGTTATTCTGTTCTAAGATTTTTTGTATATCTCTAGATGTTATATCAGATTCTGATGGTGATTTCATTTTATAAGGTGAAGCCTTAATGATTGAATTTCTATATTGGATAGATATTCTTCATGAGGTGGATGGGTAGATTGTTTAATACCTTCTGATGTATTCCATTGTTGGGGTTTTTGAGTAACATTTATTTCTTTGGTAAAAGGATAATTTATAGAATTATTGGCAGCATAATTTTCAAACCAATCAAAAAATCTAAAATGAGTTTTATAATTTCGAACATGTTTGTAAAATTTTTCTCTTATTGGTATTCTGGCAACTTCATCAAAGTTTGATAAGAACCATTCTCTTTTTTGATCGTTTTCAGATGATTCAAAATCTTTCTTTAATATACTTTTATCCATAATAAATTCTCTATCTATGACAAATATTTGAGGGTCATCTTGCATTTGAGATTGAGTTGGAGACATATGTTCAGAAGATTTATCTTCATCATCTTTTTCTTGTTGATTTATTTGATCCGTGTAGATAGGTTGGGGTATAGTTGATCTATTTCTAACTCTATTAAGCTTAAGAGGTTCATAATTGCTTGATGTTGGAATAGAGGAACAAGAAGATCTCGGAGGTTGATATGATGATCTTGGAGGTTGATAAGGTTCTCTAGAATAAGAGGATCTAGGAGGTTGATAAGTTTCATTAAAATTTTTTGTTTGAAAAGGTATTTCTCCTTCTTCTTTAATTTGTAAATTAGAGAGTTTTGTAGATAAAAATTTGAGTTTGACAGATCCATTTGGGAGTTCTTCAATTTGTTGGAGTTTTTTGTTTTCTATTTTTGGAGCGGGTACTTGGTCTTCTAATTCCCATTCTACTGGGAGGTTGATATCACTCCAAAGTATGGTTTGTGGAACTATTAAATTAGAGTTTTCTTTTTGAGTTTGGAAAAAGATTGTTTCTCCTTTAGGGCTAATGGTTTTAACTAAAGGATCCATGATAGTGGTCATAGTTTTATAATGGATTTTATAGATTACAGCAAAAGGAATGTTTCCAGGTTCCATGTCATATCCTGATGTTTGTATTTTAATACAAGAGAGTTTAATATTCCAGTATCATGTAAAGAAACCGGATAATTTGGGAAACAGTTAAAATATATGGGACCATTATATAAGCTAGTTTCAATAACTCCTAGCAAAGAGTCTTGAAATTTACGATGTCTTTGATCTCTAAGACATAGTAGAATTGATGTATTTAATCCACTTCTGGTTAATGGTTGGATAGCTATTTGAACTAATCCAAAGTGAATATATGAATATTTTTCTTGATGTTTTCTAATGATACTAGAGTCAAGGAGTTTGATAGATTGACATTCAGATGTAAATGGGACAGTTTGTTCGACTGTCTTGATAGAATAATCAGAAGAAAAAGACCATTTTTTGATATGATATACTTCTTTAATAGGAACATTCGGGATTTTCCAGTTTGATATAGGTTGTTGTAGATTTTGAATATTTTGTTCTTCTTGATTTATTATATTACTATCTTGGGATGAACTTGATGCCCTAGACATAGATCTAGACAAGAAAGACATGATAGAAAAATTAAATTGTTATTTTATTTTACAAAACTTAAGTAAAACTTTCACCCTAGGCCTGTCAACGATTTACGCCTAAAAACGGGACTTACAACACATTGCCCTAAACTGGCTACGCGACTATCGGGTTTCCCCACCGAGTCAGGTTCAAGGTTTACTAAATCTTGTAAACTAAAATAAAAATTCAAAGTTTCTAGAATATCTTAATTCTCTCTACCTATGGCTCTGATACCAAATACAGCCCAGGAATAGCAAGATAGTAAAGCAAGCATGACAAAATATTCAGAATAGCAAAATAAAAGTTATATCTAATAACAAAGTTCCTTGATCTTGTCTAAATAATATTTTTCTCTTTTTCTTAAGAAAAAATAACTTATAAATAATGATTCTAAAATTCTTGTTTGATGAATGTCAGTTTCAGATATCCTTTGTCTTGTAATAGATAAACCCTTGGCAGGTGAGACTTGATGTTCTTTTGTCATATCTTGATGAATGATTCCGGGCATGTGACTCTGCAGTAGCTTGATAATCAATTTTTTGCTTTTGCTTTTGCTTTCTTCTTTTCCTTGATTGGTGCTGATGGAGTAGGATTATGGATGGGAGGAAGGATACCATAGCAGTCGTCTTCATTATCGTTGCCAAGATTGACTGAAGTGAAGCTTTCTGCCGAGTTGGAATCCTCACTTGATTCTTGTTCTGATAAAGATTCTAATGCAGCTAGTAATTGTTGTTTTAATTCCTTTTTTGATGCTGTAGCTGCAAGTTTTGACATATTCTGGCTTTTTTGGAGAAGGAATTGAGGGTTTGTTGATGTTGTTAGTACTAAATGTTGATGGAAATACTTGTCAATAGCCGCGGGAGTAACCCTGTCAATTTTAAATTGCTCCCACCATTTAATTTTGTTAAAGTTTAATTTCTTTACTTTCATTCATGTTTCCTTTTATTTTTCAACATAACACAAATAAATAAATAAATTTTAAATCAGTATCCCATATATAAAGACACATTGAGATAAAAAAATAAAATTAGATAATATAAAATAAAATAATGAAAAGAAAGAAAAAAATAATTAATAAAAATATTTGAGTTTCTTAAAAATTCTTAAACTCTAAAAAATAAAAGATGTGTTTGGAGTAAAATTTTGGTGCAAAAAAATAATACAAAGAAAAATGAAGTGAAATAAAAAGAAAATTAAAAATTAAACAAAAGGTATTAATTAATATATTAAAACTTTTAAATCTAATTAATTTTAATTTTTTTAAATTTCAAATAATTTTCCTTACAATTTGTATTATAACCTAAATAAGAGAAGGAATTTTGAATTCCTATCCTTTTTCTCTTTTTTATATATGGAGAGAGAGATACAAAAATACAAGTAAAAGATAAAGAAAAAATTGAATATGAAAGGAAAATTTTTGTTTAATTTTGATGTTATTTTTTTTTTTATAAAAAATGTTTGACAAAACTAATTTTAGGATATAATTAAAAAATATTATGGTATATAAAATATACTAAGGATGATTTTCAATAAATATAAACAAAAAGTAAGGGTGAAATTGGAAAATAATGGACTAAAAAAATCTATTGAAATGCTAAAGAATCATATTCAAAATATGTGAAGGATAATTTTAATAGATGTATAAATATATGCATACATCACAGACATTTAAATATATTGTATATCATATTATATATTTATTTTAATTTTTAATAAAAATTTATATTAATAATCATTTACGAAAAATAAGCTAAAAAGTTAAATACATCAATAAAAAAAATTTTCAATATAAAAGAATATCATCTAAAAAAATAAATATAATATTTTATTAATGACAAAGTTAACAAAATTAAAATATGAAATTTTGTAATGCTTTGACAATTTTTTTATTATTATTGTATAATAATATTTTCACATTAAACAAAACATAAAATAAAATTTTAAAAAATTATACCTGATATATTTAAATAAACAAATTGAAAAATAACCTCAAAAGAGGCTTCTATTAGAATTTAGTGTACAAAAATTTATATTTTAAAAATAATTACAAAATATAATAAAATATAAAAAATTATATAAACAATCATATTAAAGAATCGCAATAAAATTAAAAAAAAAAAACGTTACCTTATATTTTTGAATGAACAAATTGAAAAATATAGTAAAAAATAAACTTTTCCTAAAATCTGATACACAAAGGAATTATAATTTTATCAATAATAAAAAATATAATAAAATTTAAAAACCTAATATTGACAATCACATTAAAAAATAGAATAAAATCTAAAAAATTTAGACCTACTATATTTTAATGAACGAACTAAAAAATAAGTTAAAAAATAAATACATAAACAAGAAATAATTTTAATGTAAAGGAATATCATCTAATAAAAATAAATATAGCAAACTCATTCACATTCTTAATAACTCAAAAAAATTAACAAACAACGCACTATCTTCCTCTCAACATGTTAATTATAAATAAAAGCTCTCGTAGTGGAATTCTAACAATTGTTTTTTGGAAGTAAATGCTATTTTATATATTTTTTTAAGTTTACTATGTGTATTAAAATTTCATGTGAATTCATATTCTATTTTAAATAGGAGTGTATTAACTAATCCAACGCATATCAGATATTTGATAATGATTAACTGAAGTTATCCAATTATGTTACAATTAATACATATATTTTATACAGTATTAAGATAATAATAAAAAAATATATTATATTTACAGGTTAGTTTGATAGTGAAACTTGAAAGCCTTTTTTCTTGAGCAATAAATTAAAGTGTATGAATTGAACTATACGGCATTGAGTAATTAAAACTATGCATTCATTTTTCATTTACCATGTAAATTGGTTGATTTGTGTACACATCAACTAAGATTTACATATGGTTTACAAGATATATGCACGGAACAGTTTTATTTATATTTACCAATACAACTATTATATCTAAGCGATGCATTTTTTATACACTTTTTTATGCACTATTATACCTAAGCGATGCATCTTTTATGCACTATTATACCTGAAAGTAACATTGAATTTACCGCTTTGAAAACAAGATCAAGATTAATATTGACGCAGATACCACAACTTTGAAACCGAAGCTTTCACAAAAATTCTATTTCTTACGACCCACCTCCCTTTCTTGTTGCTCTGTTGTTAGTTGTTCCCTCAGTTCTTTAAGAGTTTTGGTAAAAGGCAAACGAGAAATTAAGTCCTGTTAAAGAAATTCCTAATATGATGAATGAATGAATCATCAAAAAAAAAAAAAAAAGATTAATTGTATCAGAAGAATTAAAACAAAATAAAAATGAAAAATCTCACTTGTAATCATACCAAACCACCAGAGAGGCTCCAGAAGATAAGAATGTCCACCAACACCTGATCCAAAACAAAAATTGAAGACAAACCCATCAATAAAGATCCAAAACTTAGAAAGAAAAATCTTAAAAAAAATAGACCAAAAAACTTTCATAAAAAAGAGATGAAAAATAATCATCAACTCTAATGTCAGAAGCAACAACCACTCTTCTGAGGCCTTTTTTCTTGATGATGAAGCTCCCTCCTATGAACACATGATATAACCAATATAAACCTAAATTAATTCATCATGAAGAGTTCTAGTGAAGTTAGGTTACAGAGTTGGATTAGAATTGAATTAAACAAAAAGAAAAAAGATAATGCACCATCATAAAAAATTCTAATGGAGTTGGGTTATAGAGTTAAAATAGAATAATGAAAGAATAGAGTTGAGTTAAATTGAAAATATAGAATTCTAGTGGAGTTGAAATACAGAGTTGGATTAGAATTGAGCTAAACTAAAAACAAAAAAAAAAAAAAGATAATGCACCATCATGAAGAATTATAGTGGAGTTGAGTTATCGAGTTAGATTAAAATAATGAAAGGATAAAATTGAGTTAAATTGAAAAAAAAAGGGGTAAAATAGTCAAAAAAAGTTTTTCAAATATTTGGACTTTTTATAGTAGTATAGATAGAATGTTCGTGGATGTCACTTAATATTTTTATTAAATCAATGCTTCTATTTAATTATCATATAACTCCTTATTTTTAATTTTTTATAATTTAATAAATTATTATTTAAAAAATAATAAATATAATAATAATTATTAAATTAAATAAAATAATGTAAAATACCATTAGACAACATAAGTGATATCTTAAATCAAATTGTAATATTATTTATTAAAATTATATATATATATATATATATTGTAATATTATTTATTAAAAAATATCAAATAATATTATAAATCAAAAAATAAAATTGATAATGGATAAATCAATCTAATTGAAATACCACTCAAACATTTCTTGGATTTGAATTTTTAATTCAATCAAAATAGAATTATAATCGGAAAAAAGAATGGACTTGAAAATGATATTCTAATCTAAATAAAATAAGACTCTTCTACATGCAAAATCTATAAATATACACGAAAATTTATTTTCTTTCAAATTTCTTAAAGACCTTTTATTACAACAATTTTCGCTTTGACTTTGAGATTTACTAGATACGTGCTGAAATTTTAATTTTTTTAAAGTTCTTATATATAATTGATATATATTTACATACTGTGATAGAAATAGTAGAGACAATAATTATAAAAATTGTTTAATTATAAAAGTAAGCATTGTTATTCTTCAACGTTTTTTTTTTCTTTTTATTTATTAGAATTTGAATTCAATCGAATTGATACTATTGATGGTATCAATATTTTAATCTGTTTCACATTCGCTATTTGATTAAATTTACATAAATAATACTATATATTGCTTTTAAATATATTTTTACAACTTAACTATTTTAGCATATGATAGTACGCTTAATTTAACCATATAATATGACAAATTCATACATCGTACAAGCCATATCACGTGTATATATATATATAACTAATTAAGTATCAATAAGTATGTAACCAGATTACTTTAAAACTATGTTTGAAATATGAATTTGTAAAAAAAATAAAAAAATAATATGAATATAAAATAAAATGAAATTTTAAATTTATTTTATTTTATAAGTTAAAAAATAAAATTAAAATAAATAAATATTTATCAATAAAATATAACTTAATCATGATTAGGTGTACAAAAATTGTACAAGTTATAAATTTTGTTTTCACTTTTTTTTTTTTTTTTTGGGACAAGTTACTTTTTTGGTAATTGTTATTATTATTTTTTTCTCTTTGGGGCAAGTCACTTCATCTTTCTCCCTTAACAAATTCAAGTTGCAAACATAGCATGGATATGTTATTTTTGCAAACTAGAATACTTCTACACGTTTTCCAATTGTCAACACACGTCAACACACATAAGGGTATGCATGGGTCGGTTCAGCTTGGGTTCATGCTTAACCCAGAATCGAACCGATTTTTTTCGGTTCCTAAAAATTGGACCCGAAATTGAACCGATTTTAAATTGGAACCGAACCAAACTGAACCGAAAAAATCTGGTTGGTTCGGTTTGGTTTTCGGTCCAACCCATTTCGGGTTGGGTCCAGTCCATTTTTCAGGTTGGATTAGATCCATTAATTACACCACTAAAATAAAAATTTATGAAGCTAACCATGCAAATCACTTAAAAAAAAATTAACCAACATTTAGTACAATCCATAATAAAATACAATATCATAATATCACTCAAAAAAATACAATTCCATAATAAAATATCAATCAAACTAAAATAATAAAAGCCAATGTCTTCCATAATACAAAATAAAAATGAAAATGAAATTAGTTGGTTTTTAGTTTTTTCTTACTTTATATATTATTACATAAATATGCCAAGTTAGTCTATGTGTACGGCTACAATTAAAGTAAAAAGATAGTGGTATATATTACATTAATTTGGGTTGGTTCGGGTTACTTCGGGTTCGGGTTGGGTCGGGTTGAAAATATACTAACCCGGAACCGAACCGAAAAAATCGGTTTACTAAATTTTTAACCCAGAACCGAACTGAAAATATAATAGACCCGAACCAAAGTGATCGAATTGGTTCAATTTTCGGGTTGCTCGTGTCACGGCCCAAATTTCATAACCCGATCACATGAATAAAAGATAAATAATACACATTTTAATAACTTCTCTTGTCATTCGTCAGAGCCATACACACACTCTATGGAGTAATAAAAATAAAAATAAATAAAACTAAACTTTATATTTAAATAAATACCTTAGTCAAAGCCAACTATGCAATAAGCTCCAAAACTAAACCCAAACAATCTCCACAAAAATAAATAAATCAACAATTTATCTTCATCTTACAAACAGAGGCTTGTTACCATCCACTAAAAAATAATTTTTTCTAAAGTCTTACATAACTATATAATAATAAATAAAACTTCTAATTTCTATTCTCAGTAGGCCGAGCACGTGACTCAATCTCTTTACTTGCATCACAAACTATAAGGGGAAGAGCACTAATACCACGTGTACTCGGAACCCTAATAATAATATAAATGCAGTAATGTCCTAACATGCTACTAAGGCCCCATTTGGCATCAAGATAAAACACTAAAAATCTCTATAAATCTCTAACAACCCCTTTACATCTAATTTTCCCGCCATCACTAATTTCAAAAAAATTCCAATATTCCGCTAAAAAAAAATCTAGAAATAGGTTAACCGAATGTGTAAATTTTTTACACAATCATATTCTTCGTATCAAGAGCTTTCAAACGAGTACAATTGTTGCTATTTTTTGTGAATTTTTTTGAATCAGTGAGAACAGATTTGGAAAATCGTTCCCACGGTTTACGATTTTTCAGAAAAAAATGACGCCAAAATTAACTCCAAACCACATTTTATCTCAATTTATCTTGTTTTTTCTTACTCCAAACGGGGTCTAAGTGAAATAGTTATGCACAAGAAGCAATCTCAAACAACAAATTAAATCAATTTATCAATTTATCTTTGTTATAATTAATTGTGTTTTAGCACCACATCACACATCAAAGAAAACAATTCGATTTCGAGGTATTGCTGCTTGGTTGTCCCGTAGAAACAGGACCAAACTAATATACATCATCTTTCGATGTCTGCTTGGTTGTCTCGTATAAACAAGACCCAACCAATATACACCATTTTTCGGTATCTGCTTCCTAGACTGAAGTCTTAGGAATATAATATGCCACCTTTAGGCATCTGCTCGTTTGTAGGTTACTAGCCTACTGGAATTGATAACCAATCCCGCGCGGATTTTGGGACTTTCAACCCTTAGGTACGTATACTCGATATTTCAGCACCCCTTAATTCCAAATAAGAAACAAAATCAAATTTCACCTGGAATTCACATTATATAAATTTTCCTTAATTTAAAATTTAAAACCTTATTAACCATTAATTCACAAGCACATAATTAATGCAAATTTTTATCACATTAACAAAAAAATCCTACGATTAACATCTACGGTAAATATACGTGCAATTTTGCTTTAAGAACATATGTATATGATATATATATATATATATGAATAAGTTTCAAATTTAAAAATCAATGATTTGTTTGCTCATCTCAGATTTAAATAATACATATTTTATACACACAAATATATACATATTTAATATTAAAGGCTCCACCCCTTATCTCAAATTAAATTTGCAGAAAGAACACCCAAGTCGTAACGAAACCCAAAACTCAATTAGTAGATCAGACTAAAATCACCGCGGCCATCAAGAAGCTGGTAATCTCCATGGCATTCACATTAAAACTTTTTTTCTCCTCTGTTGCCACTACCTTTTATCTATTTTTTCTCTCTCTCTCTCTTTAACCCTTTTCCTTCACTGCCAAAGAATGCATGTTATATATATATATATATATATACACGTATACCTAAGCTAACTATTAGTTGGTAGAATCCTAATGGAAAAAGGATTAGAATTCAAATCAAACTAGACTTACAACTCTATGTACTGACTATCAGTTGATAGAATCCTAATGGAAAAATGATTAGAATCTAGATCAAACTATACTTCCAACTCCACGTACCTGCCGTTAGTTGGTAGAATCTTAATGGAAAAAGGACTAGAATCCAAATCAAACTAGACTTCCAATTTCATGTACCCATTAATCTAGACCGTCTTAAGTTATATATATACTGATTAATATATATATATATATATATATATATATTTGCATATAACAGGTGTGTAAATATATATATATACACATGTAAGCATATTATCAGTTTGTTGTTTAAAGAGTTCAAATAGGAATAGAATACTTAATTCACATTATCCAATCTACACCAAAACTAATTGAGATTGCACATTAGAAACCAAATAGAATAAGAATTCGAACTCTTACTTTTTAATCTATCACAAATTAATCCAATTGGCCGTCAGAAATATATAATATTATTACTTAACAAACATATATATATATATATATATGAATATATATGCACATAGCACCGTGAACTTCATAAAAAAAATTATATTTCATTAAATTAATAATTTATCAAAATTAAACCATAATTTTGTAATTCTCAAAAATAATTAAATACTAAAAATTTCTCACACAATTTATGCGTCCACAATAAATTGAATTTAATTTATGTCTAAAAAATTTAAATCAATAAAAATTTTATTTTTACCAAATTAAATATTAATTAACAAATAACCAAAGCATTAAAATTCTGGGTCATTACAGCTCGGGTTTTTTGTGCACCTCTAAACACTCGTTACTCCATCTGCTACTACTAATATTATTATTATTATTATTATTATTATTATATAATGGGCACTTATGTCATATATGAATATATATATATAATCATTGGCGGATTTAGCAAGGGTCAATGGGGCCAGCTGTCCCGCGGACTGAAAAATTTGCATATATTTTATATATATTTTGTACAAATTTTTTATTTTTTAATACACAATATATATATAAATTGCCTTCATTGAATTTAAAATTTGTTTTCTTAAATACTTTTGATATTTTTTTTTGTATTGTCAAATAAATTAAAATTTATCATTTTTTTACTCAGTCCCAGTGACTTGTTCAACCCAAAAATTACCAAAAATTATTAAAAGTTACCAAAAGATGTCAAAAATTTTAACAAATACTCAAAAATTGTAAAAAATTACCCAAAATTATTAAAAATTACTATTTGTTTCAGAAAATGTATCCAAAATTATAATTAGTGACTTTTGACAAACAAAATAGCAAAAGTTGCTAAAATTTAGACTTCTAACTTCTAAATGGTACCTAAAGTTTGTTATTTAAAAATTTATAATATTTATTTGTATTTAATTTTACCCTCACTCAACAAAATTTCTGGATTTGTCCCAGTATATAGTAGTAGTCATATTGTATTTAATTAATAACTTATCTTATTTTTAAATCAAATTAAAAGGTTGTAATTTATAAAAATATTTAAATACAAAAAACTTTGTACAACTCGTACGTTCATAATAAAACTAACATTTAATTAATTCTTCAAAAATTTTCAATCAATCAGATTTATTATTATCGAATTAAATATTAATAAAATATAACTAAAACAAGAATTAAAATTCTGAATCGTCACATCTTATGGACCTGTAAACATATGAATCAAATTATAAATATATTAAAAATATGCATCCAACCTATCCAATAATAACCCGTTATTAAATGAGTAGAAATGGTTCAACCTATTTAATCATAATTCAATTATAACCTAACCCAGACCTGTTCATTTTCCCTCTCTAATCTCAATAATAAATAGTGTAAATAGTAAGTAATTAAAGAGTATCTTAAAAAGATAAGTAAAAGTAGTGAAAATTAATAGACATATAAGAAAAATAAAAAAACTACACTTATAGAATTAAAAAGTTACTTTCGAATTTAAGTTATAGATCGATAAATAATAAAATGGAATAAATTAAAAAGTTTCATCAACTGGTTAATTTTATTAACTTTTAAGTTTCACCAATATTCTTAACTTTCTTTTTTTATATAAGATATCGATATTTTGAGTTCCACTATATTTCATTTTGACTTTTTATTTTATTCACGGAATGATATATCTCTAAAAATTTATACAATACTTATTACACGTGATATTTTATATTCTCAAATCTTAATCAATTTTTTATTAAAAAAAATTAAAAATTAAAAATTATTGTATACCGATAACTTCTCTTATTTCATTCTATATTTTACCAATCAAATATCAAAAAATAATTTCACATGAAATTTATCCAAGCAGTAACAAATAAGATTTGTAAAAAAATAAGAATAAATAAAGCACACATCATGAGCAATAATGAATCAGAAGAACACCGGCTTTGACCACGCAAATGGGTTGGGTTGACTCTCAAAGCTGCGTAGGTGACACTTGAAATATCAGTTGCCTCTAACTTTCTAATATAATATTTGAAATAGTCAAGGAAAAATTAGTTTCATAATCCAAGCACTTGATACCAATAGAACTTTCGGTTCCAGAGAATCATCAAATGGAGATGCTCCATTTCATCATCCTTTGCACATTAATCTCATCCCCAGTGCTTGAAATCTCCACTGCAGCCGACACAATAGCAGCGGATCAATCCATTACCACCGGCGAGACCTTAGTATCCTCCGGCCAGAAGTTTGTACTGGGCTTCTTCACACCGAGTGGTTCCAACAACCGGTCCTTCTTGGGCATATGGTACCAGAACTATCCACAAATCGTAGTCTGGGTCGCAAACAGAGATAACCCAGTACCAGATTCAAGTGGGGTCTTAACGACCAGAAGCAGCGATGGAGATCTCGTACTCCTCGACGGAACAAAGAACGTAATTTGGTCATCGAATTCTTCAGCATCCCTGCAAAAACATAACTCATCATCAGTAGTTGCTCAAATTTTAGATTCCGGCAACTTTGTCCTTAAGGACAAGATCGGTTCGAACGCGGAAAGCTATATATGGCAAAGCTTCGATTATCCATCTGATACTCTGTTACCTGGTATGAAGTTGGGTTGGGACCTGAGAACCGGCCTGAACCGTTATCTGACATCGTGGAAAGGCCCGACCGACCCATCTCCCGGAAACTTCACTTACAGAGTTGATATCACAGGGGTGCCTCAGACGGTTCTTCGCAGAGGGTCTCAGAAGACGATGCGTAGCGGGCAGTGGAGTGTTATATTTACCCATTCCGCTATCAAATCATTCCCGGCTATCAAATCCACTATAGTTAACAATCCCGACGAGGTTTATTATGCTTATGAGTCCAATATTGTTATGAGATTTGTGCTGAATCAATCGGGTTTGCTCCAGTGGTTTCTGCTGCAGGAGGGGAGCTCTGAATGGGCTCTTATGTACACCGTGCAGAATGATTTGTGCGAAGATTATGGGAAGTGTGGTGCTAATGGAATTTGTACGATTAACAAATACCCAGTTTGCGAGTGCTTGGAGGGGTTTGTTCCGAAGTCAGAGTCTAAATGGGACGTGTTTGATTGGTCCGGCGGATGCGTGAGGACAACTCCGGTGGGTTGCCGGAAGGGAGATGGATTTGTGGCAGTTAAGAATTTGAAATATCCGGATTTGTTGGAGTTTTGGCAGGGGAAAGGCATGGACCTTAAGGAATGCAAGGCAGAGTGTTTGAGGAATTGTTCTTGTGCTGCTTATGCTGTTGTGAATCTCAACGTAGATAGCAGCGTCTGTTTGTTTTGGTCTGGCGATCTAATTGATGTTCGAGAGCTAGCTCAGGAGGTTAATGAGCCAGAGATTTATATACGGATGCCCGCTTCGGAACTAGGTATGCCTAATGTTGTACAATAAAAATTTTGTTGAACAATATCCTTAGTATTTTGTGATTTTGCTTTTAGGAGAGTTTTACTTGTGATCGTTGCCTTTATGTTCTATTTTGAAAGAAATTGTTTGCACATTGGTGATGTGGTTAAGGACTAATGATGATGAACAACTAACTAACTTGTAATGAATCCAGATCAAAATGAGAAGAAGAGAATGGTGATTGTAGATGTAGTTGTATCAGTAGCTTCAGGGATTGTTGTCTGACCTTCTTGTGTTGGTTGATTCTTTTTAAGAGAAAGAAATCAAGTAAGCATATTTTACCAAACCTTATTGAAATCTTTTACATCAATGCTCATTTGCCATTTCAAGAATGTTGAATGTTGAAGGGTAACAATTAAACTAGTTACAATTTTTTTTTTTAACATCCAACTAGTTTCTCATTCTGTAGGTCTAGAAACAAAAAGAGAGGATTCTGAATTACAGATATTTGATCTGACTACCATGACAACTGCCACTAAAAACTTCTCCAGCACACAAATGATTGGAGAGGGTGGATTTGGCCAGGTTTACAAGGTAATGCAGGTAATTTCAATTCTATAGTTGAGAGAAAAAAAGAGATATTCTTGTAATGTGTGTTTGACTACTTGTAGGGTAAGTTGCCATTCGGAGAAGAAATTGCAGTAAAAAGGTTATCAAACAACTCTCGACAAGGTCTTCAAGAGTTTAAGAATGAAGTGTTAATGATTTCCAAACTTCAACACCGAAACCTAGTTAGGCTTTTGGGATGTTGCATTGCGGAAGAGGAAAGTATGCTAGTCTACGAGTATATGCCCAATAAAAGCTTGGACTATTTTATTTTTGGTATAAGACTCGCGTCCCTTGATCTGATTAGAATAATTTTAATACCAGTGCTTTTACATAGCACTCTGCCCTAGTGTAAAAATGAAACTTACTTGGATAATATTTTTTCAGATGAAATAGAAGAGTACAACTAAAATGGCCCAAGCGCTTCGACATTGTTATGGGCATTGCACGGGATATTCTCTATCTTCACCAGGATTCCAGACTACGAATTATTCACAGAGATCTCAAAACTAGTAATATTTTGCTAGATTATGATCTAAACCCCAAAGTTTCAGACTTTGGCATAGCAAGAATTTTTGACGAAGGTCAAATGGAAGCCAAAACAAAGCGAGTAATTGGAACATAGTAAGTTCCACAAGCAAATATCAATGATTTTATAATCATTAATCATCATATTTAGCTACTTAATCTTGATAATCATATTTTGCAGTGGTTATATGTCGCCAGAGTATGCCATTGACGGAAAATTTTCAATAAAATCCGATATCTTTAGTTTGGGTGTGCTTTTATTAGAGATAGTGAGTGGCCAAAAGAACCGAAATTTTCATCATCCTGATCACGATCATAATCTTATAGGACATGTGGGTATTCATAGTCGGCTACAATTATCTTCCTTTTTTCTTCCTTTTCTTTTACTTCCCCAACTCTAATATATAATGATGTGGGCACAATTGGTGCAGGCATGGTTGTTATGGGATCAAGATAAGGCCCTGGAGTTAATGGATCCATGTTTAGAGGATTCATATGTTGAATCCCAAGTATTAAGATGCATTCATGTTGGTCTATTATGTGTTCAAAAACTCCCAGAAGACAGGCCAACAATGCCATACATAGTTTCCATGTTCAATAATGAAGGGGTGACTCTGCCTCGACCCAAACAACCTGGTTTCTTTGCAGAAAGAAGTGCCATTGATTTAGATTCGTTAAGAAATGAGAGAAGACAACATACTAAAAATGCAGTAACAATAACAATGCTGGAAGCCAGATAGAAGATGTGTCCGTCATTGGCTAGGAGTTCATCAAGAATTGTTAGTTCAAGGATGTCTAAGATGGTAATTTATGTATGTTGTTACTATAAAATTTCATGTTTACATTTTTCAAGAAATCTCATTTTGAGAAAGAGGATAGGAGAGTCGGTGCCTTACTATGGTAGAGTTAGTTTTCATTAACTAATTCTTGTTTACCTTTTTGTACATGTAGAAATGAAACTGCAAAATGTGCATCTTTGTCTCCACAGCCTAATACCAAATCTCTTTGATAGATTATTTGTTAATTTCTAGTTCAAAACACATTACAAATTTGCTTTAGTTATGCATTCATAACTTGTCACAAATATAGGGACTGGGAGTTATGATTTGACTTTTTTAATGCAAATGCACATGTGAAAATGCATGTTTTATTTATTTATCTATTTATTTTTTCTTCAGTTGGGTATGTTAAACAACTTGTGACAATTGTTTTCATATACCAAAAGAAAATGAAGTAGGTAGCAAGGATAGCCAAGAAAAATGCATTTATGAACACAGGGGACAGTTTATCCTTGCTTGAATCAAGAACGTGATTAAATGTTGCACATCCATGAACTCAGAGAGTTACATAGAAAGGACTATTGTCTCCATATAAAATAAAGAAGATTAATTTTGCTAAGATTGCGAAAAGCATCTTCCTAGAATAGCTTAAAAACGCAAGCAAAAAGGTTCAAAGCTCTAGGGGGGGACTTATAACATCCCAAAATAAAATTGAGCAATCTCCATAAACTGTTTAGCCCACTGATAATGAATAAAGATATGCTTTATGGATTTCTCCTCTAATCTGCACAAATAATACAAGGTCACTTGAATCCTCCTCTTAATCTTTAAATCATTAGTAGTGTAAGGACCTTACCTTGAGTCACACACAAAAAGAATGCAACTCCTTTCCATATTTTCAAATACCTTATTAGGGATATTCCAGGCCTTGTCCACCCTCCCTCATTGTACACAAAGATTTGACACTTAAAGAATTGGCCTTATTAAAAAGAGACCACCCTGCCCTTTACCTATTATTAGGGGTGGACCAACCCTAAGACTGCCCTGTGTTGTAACTCAGTCGCTTGGCCCAAATTTATTTTAAGTTTTTTTTTTTCCAATTTAGCCAAACCTAAATTTTTTTACCCTAACCCACTCTGCTATTAATCTTATGTTTAGCCTAAATTTTTGTAATTCAATCCACTTTATCTTTAAATCTTTTATTCAGTCAAGGCAAATTTCAAATCTTAGGGTCCGCTCCTGCCTACTACTTTGGGGAGTAGCAAAAGAAAAAAGACTGGAAAGTGATCGACTTCCCAACCCTGAAGATTACTATGAAGAGAAACATGCCACGCTAGAATGCCACCAACCATGGAGTAGCCCACTTTCCACCAATGCTTCCTTATTAATTGCAAGGACGAACAAACCAAGATACATAATTTTCAGATTACCCTCAAGCCAAAGAAAGGCCTAAAACTTTATTTTACCCCATTTCTTGGCTTTAAATAAAACACTTCTTGACATCAACTCTAGAGACACCTGATAGGCTAGTACTCCATGAACTTGCACCATATGTTTTATGCACTGCATTGGTAGTCCAACACCGTCAACTAAAACCATACTATCCTAACATAACTCTCTTCCATAAATAGTCTTATTCACAAAAACAATCCATGGCCATTTACATCACAAAAGCTCATTAAAATGGATAAATTTTCCAATGGCAAGACCTCCCCTCAAAAAAGGAGACATATCATATCCCAAGGAGTGAACCTATTTGTCCTTCACTAATTCCCTTTTATACTCCACTTTACTTTTTCATTAATTGAAATTATATAATTACCCATCTTCTTGAAATTACATAATTACCCATCTTCCTTTTCATCATATGTTTTACATAATTATAATGTCAAATATCTTTATACAAAAATTCAATCCAAGACATAATTATAATACCATAAATACTCTTATTCTATAATAAAAATATTTTTTAAACAAAATATTGAGAAGAAAACATACCAAAATAATTTTTTCTTTAAAAATTTTTGAAAATCAGGTAATTGCCACATTAATTTCTCAAAAAAAAAAAACCCATTAATGACATATGAATAACTTTACAGTGATACAATTTTTCAATTCTATTTATATTTTTTAAAAAAATATTTCTTATTAAAAAAATGAAACTAAGTTTTCAAAATAATTATACCTATAATTTGTTTGATAATTTTATTTTTATTTTTTGCTTAAAAGTTATTTTTTGATACATTGATTTACTTGTTTTGGTAATGTTTCTGAAAGATTCATATAGTTCCTGGTAATGACAAAAGTTTAAATGAAAGAAGTTTGCAGCTAAACATATCATAAATAAGGCAGCATTAAAAGCCAACGATCCTTGATTCCCCGCAAACAATTTGGTATAAAACAATTGTTGCTTCTGCAGAAAGTACCTAATTCTCACCCTGAAAATTGACCCACACAGATCACATACCTGGTAGGCATGCAGTGTACAACTCTTTAACTTCCAAAAGAGAAAATGGTTTAATTCGAACATTAATGAATTGAGCTTGAAGGATAGGAACCCGGCTCTTCGCTATTTCTTTTTCTGTTTTTTTTTTTTTTTTTTTTCCTGCTTATTTAAATCTTGTCCATCCATTTCATCCAAGGGTTAAAAATACACAGGTATAAAATGGACCCTATTATATTAACTTTAATTACAGTTTCTTGAATTAAACAACAATTGTCCTATTTTATTGATTTTAATTATAAAGATAACAACTAAATACAAACAAAGATAAAAATCAAATATAAATAAAAAAAACAACAAAAGATAAATTTAAAAATCAAATATAAATAAAAAAAAACAACAAAAATTAAATTTTCAAATAATTAAAATTTTGAAATTAATATAAATTTAAATAAAGATAACAACTAAATACAAATACAGATAACAAGTAAAGATAAATAAAGATATAACAAATAAAGATAAATAAAAATTACAACTAAAGATAAATAAATAATCAAAATTTTAAATTAATATAAATTTAAATATTTTTGGAAATAAAAATAATTAAAAGTTTACTATATCAATAACGGAGCTCCTCCCTCAATCCGTTGTCAAGGCTCCTATGACAAACTCGATAAATTGAAATATAGCGAATAAAGATGAATAAAAATAACGACTATAGATAAATAAAGAAATAATAAATTTCTAATTATTTTTATTTTTAAAATATTTTAATTTATATTAAAGATAAATAAAGATATAGAATTTTTTTTAGATTGAGATTAACAACTAAATATAAATAAAGGTAACAACTAAATACAAATATAAATAAAAAATAACGATAAATAAAGATATAGGAACTAAATATAATTAAAGCCTGTAGACAAGAAACTGACTGTAATGAAAGCCAATAAAATGAGACTCACTTTGTCGTTTAATTTAAGAAACTGTAATTAAAGTTGATATAATAGGGCCCATCTTATGGTTGTGTATTTTTAGCCCTTGGATGAAATGGATGGACAAAATTTAAAATAGCAAAAAAAAAAAAAAAAGAAATTGAAAAAGAAATAGCAGGGAAGCCGGGTCCAAAGTGTAGATCAAGGAAAAATCAATCAATTACTGGAAGACTGTAAATATTAGCGACAACCAAAAAAAGAGGGGGGTCAATCTACTTTCATTTGACCGAGATTTCAGCATCTGGAGCGGCTCTAGGGAATGCTAGCAACTCCTGAGTAAGCAGGAACATCAGCTCCAACTTCTTTCTGACTTGCCAAGGTTGACTTTCTTATAGGTTGCGATGATCATTCTCTCCAACACCTTAAGAGTTCTTGAGCAAGAATCTCAGAAAATTCATCTCATTCTGTAGCTGCTCAAGTAATTCCTCAGTAACAGCATCTTTGTGCTTGCTGTGATGCACATTTAGATTTGTCATGAAGTTGAATATCTTAACAGTCTTTAGATTCCGCAACAACCCAGTAAAATTTGGCTCCTGCAGTTTCCAACAGTCTTCCTCTTCAAAACTAATTTTCTGAAATTTGTTGAACAGATCATGTCAACAACAAATCTAATTTAATTAAGTACATGTATAAGTTAAACTAGACAAATATATACATATGTTTGGTAGCAGATTTTACCGTCGAAACTGCTGACCACGCCATCTGAAACACAACTGCGAACCTGCCAAACAAAGACAAGAGAAAGGTTACGACTGGAGTGGAGGTCTCTGACCGGAAAACTCTCCGATACTTAAGTCAGTAAATAGCTTATGAGAAGAGCTTTTAAGAGAGAAAGCAAAGTGTAATCAGTTGGCAATAGTCAGCCCCCTTAATTGTGAAGTAGAATGTTGTATTTATTGTCATGTAAAGAATAAAATAATACCTGTGATTCGGCAGTATTCAATCTTCCGGGTACTTCTTTACTTCCTTTGCTTTAAATGCTTTTCACTTTTCATTTAATATCCTATTCCTTTCATTAAATGCATTCGGTGGCTAAATATAGATATATAGCCGGAATTTAGTTGTCAAGCTGTCTACCTGTCACATCTGTCAGCCACTTGTAACAAGATGAACTAGTTTAGTTTCCCTTATGGTGATAAATACATAGTTCAACCATAACTAAGGCGCATTTATGGTTACAAACCAATATTAATGCTGTGGGATAGTTCAACCATAACTAGGGTGCATTTATGGTTACAAACCAATATTAATGCTGTGGGACCCATGCTTAATATTTATTAGCCGCCGTTTTAAGGGCCGAACAAATTAACTTTCGAGATCCTCGCCAACTGCCACGTGACAGATTGTCATCCATTGATATTAAGGTGCCAGGAGAATTCAACCGCCTCTATTGTAAGCCACGTGTCAAATGTAAGATGCTCGTGGATGGTGCCACGTGTCAACCAACAGTTGTTCATTATAGTGGCCACGCGTCAATAGTCAAAGTGTTCGGTCTATCACCATGTGTCATAGGAAAAAATATTTGGCGTTGGTCCACGTGTCATCCACTTCAATTGTTCAGCACCCCCCACGTGTCCGAATCTTATTTTACCCAACAATATATGTATATAAAAACAAAAATTTTATACATATATTTGTTTTGGATTCACCTGTTGTTTCTCAAGCTTGTCAATGCTAATGATCAGTGCCTAACTGATAGCGCCTAATCAAAACAGATAGTTTAAAGTCGAAAGTACATAATTTATCCATGACATAAGGCAGAGGAAGCTGTGCTTGTATCTCAATGAACTTGCTACCCAATTCGAGATCTTTAACATGACAAATACTCTCGAGAATCTTTACAAATTCAAATTCCTTATTATCCTCTACACAAAATTGACAGTCAAAGCTTGCACTTTCAAGAGATTGCATTCCCTCGATGACATAGATTTTCCAATCATCTATTGCTATGAGTTCAAAAGAAGAAATAAACAGAGCATAAACCTTTTAACTTAGAACTTGGAGGACAACACCTAGTTTCATGTATTCTTAAGGTCTTCAGACCCACATTCATGATGAAAAGGTCAAGACTGTCACCATATTCGCAATTTGTAAGAGATAAGGGTTCTTGAGAAAGAATCTTAGAAAATTCATCTCATCCTGTAGCTGCTCAAGTAATTCCTCGGCAACAGCATCTTTGTGCTTGCTTTGATGCACATTTAGATTTGTCATGAAGTTGGATATCTTAAAGAGTCTTTAGATTCCCTAACAACCCAGTAAAATTTGGCTCCTGTAGTTTCCAAAAGTCTTCCTTTTCAAAACTAATTTTCTGAAATTTTGTGAACGGAGCATATCAACAACAAATCTAATTAATTACCCAAAAAAAAAAAAAAAACAAATCTAATTTGATTAAGTATAAGATAAACTAAAAAAAAAAAATTATAAGAACAATAATTTTATGCAAATATTTGATTTTGAATTCACCCATTGTTTCTCAAGCTTGTCAATGCTAATGATCAGTGTCAACTGATAGCGCCTGATCAAAACAGATAGTTTAAAGTCGAAAGTACATGATTATCCTTGACAAAAGGCAGAGGAAGCTGTGCTCGTATCTCAATGAACCTGCTACCCAATTCGAGATCTTTAGCATGACAAATACTGTCGAGAATCGTAACAAATTCAAATTCCTTATTATCCTCTACATAAAATTGAGAGTCAAGGCTTGCAATTTCAAGAGATTGCATTTCCTCGATGACATAGTTTTTCCAATCATCTATTGCTACGAGTTCAAAGGAAGAAATAAACCAAGCATAAACCTTTTATCTTAGAACTTCGAGGCCAATGCCTAGTTTCATGTATTCTTAAGGCCTTCAGACCCACATTCATGATGAGAAGGTCAAGACTGTCACCATATTCGCAATTTGTAAGAGATAAAGGTCAAAAATGGACTAGAAGATACCAAGTCGTTAACAATCCGACCAAGTAAGTAAACTCTCTCAAGTGAGAAGATATTCTCAAATTAAATAATGTTAAAATGAAATGAATATTCTCTAATTCTTTTGTTTGGTCGCCTAGTTAAATAATACTAAAATAGAATAATTATTTCGATTTTAATATTAATTTAAATTAAAATGGTATAAAAAAATTCTTGAAATAGGTGGTGGTAGTGGTGATGGTTGTGGTGTTGGTGGATGGTTGTGAAGGAAAAATAGTAATGATGGATGAGTAGTGGAAGTGGCGGTGGTAACTGATGGGAGGTGGTGGTAGTAGTGGCAAAGGTGGGATGGGTGGTAGAGGTGGTGATGGTGGTGTGGGCAGCAATGGTAGGTCAAGGCCTTCATTTAATTTTACATTTTCTCTCATTTTTTTCTTGTGCTAAAAATGTGAAAAATAACCATTAATTCTCTTGTGAGATGGAATGATTATTCTTGCACTTTGTTGGAATGAACATTTTTACATCTCATAAACAGATCAAATAAGAGAATGACAATGAAATTGGAGAACGATTATTTCATTCAACCTATTCTCTCCTACCAGACGTTAACTTTAATAATTGTTATTACCAACTCTATATTGGTGAAAGTTGAAGTGGTTGCCACTAGTTGCCCAACTCTGCAGGGCCAATTAACTCTAGACACCGTAGAAAAGCAAAGTTGAGAGTTTTGTACAATCAGTAGTTGATATTACAACAAGCGAGAAAAAAAAATAATGAGAAAATAAATAGAGCAAATAAGTAAGGCATGCCCACAGATCTTTTAGAACTAAATTTACCGTATCGACTGAGGATAATAGTAATGCCAACCAAAAAGAGAAAAGGTAAATCAAATTGAAATTGAAGTATTTGATCGTTGTTTGTTTACATGAGTTAAAACGTTAGTGATTCCATCTCCCAAATTTGGACATTTATTCATTTAGCTCCAGCAATTCACCTCAATCTCAGCAATTCATCTTGTACTAAGATGGTATACATATAGTAGTGAGCTAGAATGATACATGTAAAGTTAATTACCTCAGAGCATTCACAAGCCAGTGGCATGGACCTTGCATTGCCAAACTCTTGAAGAAGATCCCCGAATCGTGCAAGTCAAGAACCATCATTATTGTGATAATGATTCTGTTCCTTCAAATGTAATTCGGCAGTGAGCGGTGTGGAGGTTTCATCGAAAATTATAGGCTTCATCGAAAATTTACACCTTTCCAGATACATAGCCTAGGTTTGGAAAGCTTGAAATCATGCAGCGGAATGTCTCGTTGTTCATGTGTAAATATGACAGCGATAGAGTATGAAGATTGTCTAGCACTTTCGCGCTGAAGTTGTCAAATGCTGAAAGTCGTAAGTAGCCATCGCTATCTATAAAATAATGTCCCTGCAAGCTACTAGTTTTCTCCTTGATAGCGATTGACATAGTCTTCAAGGTCACGTGCTTCACTGAGCAAAAACTTTTAATTACATGCTGCATTTCCTCACTACTGCTTTCAAACATTTCTACGCTTTCTCCTAGGAGGCGTGGTCTTATGTGCAAACAACGGAATGTACAGCAGGCCTGACTCTGTCTGTTTGTTGGAAACTCTCAAACTGGAAATCGAAGGGAATGGTTTTCATTTCAAGTAATTCACATGTATTCCAAATTAGTTTCAAAGGAACCAACAGTTTATCAATGCTTTGAAAGATTAACACCAAAGTAATTTATTTGGAACCTATGAACAACCTTTTCAAGGGTTAAGATTATCTACAAAGGGAAACATGCACTTTCAAACATTATTGTAATAAATTCGCCCACTTCTTGTACTAAGATGCTATATATACATAATAGTGAGTTAGAACGATATATGTAAAATTAATTACATAATATGAGAATATTCATTTCATTTTAACATTATCTAATTTGAGAATATCTTCTCTCTTGAGGGAGTTTACTTATTTGGTGTGGGTATTAACGACCTGATATCTTCTAGTCCCATTGCTGAACTTTTTTCTCTTACAAATTGCCAATATGTTGACAGTCTTGCCTTTTGTCATGGATAAATTATGTACTTTTAGCTTTAAATTATCTGTTTTGATTAGTCGCTATCAGTTAGACACTGATCATTAGCATTGACAAGCTTGAGAAACAATGGGTGAATTCAAAAACAAATATATGCATAAAATTATTGTTCTTATATACATATATATACATTTTGTTTAGTTTATCTTATACATATACTTAATTAAATTAGATTTGTTGTTGACATGATCTGTTCACAAAATTTCAGAAAATTAGTTTTGAAGAGGAAGACTTTTGGAAACTGCAGGAGCCAAATTTAACTGGGCTGTTGGGGAATCTGAAGACTCTTTAAGATATTCAACTTCATGACAAATCTAAATGTGCATCAAACCAAGCACAAAGATGCTATTGCTGAGGAATTACTTGAGCAGCTAGAGAATGAGATGAATTTTCTGAAATTCTTGCTCAAGAACTCTAAGGTGTTGGAGAGAATGATCATCACAACCTATAAGAGAGTCAACTTTGGCAAGTCAGAAAGAAAGAAGTTGAAGCTGAGGTTCCTGCTTGCTCAGGAGTTGCTAGCATTCCCTACTGAAATCTCTTGCAAATGAAAGTAAATGACCTTTTTTTTTTTTTGCTGTTGCTAATATTTAGTCTTCCAGTAATTGATTTTTCCTTGGTCCACACTTTGGACCCAGCTTCCCTACTATTTCTTTTTATATTTTTTTCTACTATTTGAAATTTTGTTCGTCCATTTCATTCAGGAGCTAAAAATACACAGCCATAAGATGGGTCCCATTATATTAGCTTTAATTACAATTTTCTAAATTAATAAACTACAAAGTGAGTCTCATTTTATTGACTTTAATTACAGTCAGTTTCTTGTCTACATATCATTTTATTGGCTTTATTTATCTTTAGTTTTTATATCTTTATTTATCTTTATTTGTTATTTTTATTTGTATTTAGTTGTTATCTTTATTTATATTTAGTTGTTAATCTTAATCTAAAAAAATTTACTATATCTTTATTTATCTTTAATATAAATTTAAATATTTTAGAAAAATAATAATAATTAAAAATTCATTATTCCTTTATTTATCTATAGTTATTTTTATTCATCTTTATTTGCTATATTTTTATTTACCTTGAATTTGTAACAAGAACCTTCACAACGGATTAAGGGAGGGGCTCTGTTATAAATATAGTAAATTTTTAATTATTTTTATTTCTAAAAATATTTAAATTTATATTAATTTAAAATTTTTATTATTTATTTATCCTTAGTTGCTATTTTTATTTATCTTTATTTGTTATATCTTTATTTATCTTTAATTGTTATCTTTATTTGTATTTAGTTGTTATCTTTATTTAAATTTATATTAATTTCAAAATATTAATTATTTTAAAATTTATCTTTTGTTGTTATCTTCATTTATATTTGATTTTTATTTTTCTTTGTATTTAGTTGTTATCTTTATAATTAAAGCCAATAAAAAGGGGACCCGTTTTGTGGTTTAATTCAAGAAAGTATAATTAAAGTTAATACAATGGGGTGCACTTTATTACTGTGTATTTTTAATCCTTGGATGAAATGGACGGGCAAGATTTAAAATAACAAGAAAGAGAGAGAGAAAAAAAACAGTGAAAGAAATAGCAGGGAGCCGGGTTCCTATGCTTCATGCTCAGTTCATTAAAGTTTGAATTAAACCATTTTCTCTTTTGGAAGTTAAAGAGTTGCACGTTGCATGCCTACTAGGCATGTGATCTGTGTGAGTCAATTTTGAGGGAGAGAATTAGGTGCTTTCAGCAAAAGCAACAACTGTTTTTACCCAATTGTTATTTGTAGGGAACCGGGGATTGTTGGCTTTTAATGTTGCCTTATTTATGATATGTTTAGTTGTGAACTTTTGTCATTTAAGCTTTTGTCATCATCAGGAGCTATATGAATCTATCGGAAACTTTACTAAAACAAGTAAATCAATGTATCAAAAAAATAACTTTTAAGCAAAACAGTAAAAATAAAATTATCAAACAAATTATAGGTATAATTATTTTAAAACTTAATTTCACTTTTTGATAGCAAATATTTTTTAAAAAATATATATACAATTGAAAATTTGTATTGCTGTAAAGTAAGTTATATGTCATAAGCGGGCTTTTTCAAAAAATTAACGTGGCAATTACCTGCTTTTCAAAATTCTAAAAAGAAAAAATTATTTTTGTAGGTTTTTTTTTCTCAATATTTTGTTTAAAAAATATCTTTATTATAAAATAATAGTATTTATGGCATTATAATTATACCTTGAATTGATTTTTTGTATAAAGGTATTTATGACATTATAATTATACAAAACATATGATAAAAAGGAAGATGAGTAATTGTGTAATTTCAATTTATAGAAAAGTAAAGTGGTGTGCAAAAGGGAATTAGTGGAGGACAAACAGGCTCATTCATTCGGATATGATGTCTCCTATTTTTTAGGGGAGTCTTGCTATTGGAAAATTTATCTGTTTTAACGAGCCTTTGTAATGTAAATGGCTATGGATTGTTTTTGTGAATAAGACCATTCGTGGAAGAGAGTTCTGTTAGTATAGTATGGTTTTAGTTGATGACGTTGGACTACCAATGCAGTACATAGAACATTGGTGCAAGTTTATAGAGTACTAGCCCATCAGGTGTCTCTGGAGTTTGATGTCGAGAATTGTTTTATTTAAAACCAAGAGAAGTGATCAAATAAAGTTTCAGACCTCTTCTTGGCTTGAGGGTAATTTGAAAGTTATGTATCTTGATTTGTTTGTCCTAGCATTTAATAAGGAAACGTTGGTGGAAAGTGGGCTACTCCATGGTTGGTGGTATTCTAGCGTGGCATGTTTCTCTTCGTAGGAATCTTCAAGGTTGAGAAGTTCAATCATTTTTCGATCTTTCTCCTTTTGCTACTCCCCCAAGTAGTAGGCAGAGGCGGACCCTAGGATTTGAAATTTGCCTTAATTGAATAAAAAGTTTAAAGATAAAGTGAATCGAGTTATAAAAATTTAGACTGAACATAAGGTTTAAAGGCAAAGTGAACTGGGTTACAAAAATTTAGAATTGGTTAAATTGGAAAAAAATGAACTAAAAAATTTCTTTTAGGACAAGTTACGCAAGTTACAACTCAAGGTAGCCCTAAGATTAGTCCACCCCCAATAGTAGGTGAAGGGCAGGATGGTCTTTTTTGAGTTAGGACAATTCTTTAAGCGTCAAATCTTTGTGTACAATAAGGAAGGGTATACAAGGCCTGGAATATCCCTAATAAAGTATTTGGAAATATGAAAAAGAGTCGCATTCTTTTTGTGTGTGACTCAAGGTAAGGTTCTTACACTACTAATGATTTAAAGATTAAGAGGAGAATTCAAGTGACCTTGCATTGTCATTGGGTTAAATAGTTTATGGAGATTACTCAGTTTTATTTTGGGACGTTATGGGTCCCCCTTGAGCTTTGAACCTTTTTGTTTGCCTTTTTGGTGGCTCCCAAGTTAAGAAAAGCATAAGGGATAGGTGGAATATTGTTCCTTTTTGTTTAATGTGGATTTTTTGGGGGAGGGGAACAGAAAATCTTTCCAAGACAAGGACTTTCTGTTGTAGAAATTAAAGACTTTTTTTAGCGTTAGCAGGGGAAGGAGCCAAATCTACTTTTATATATATATATTTGTCTATGCATGTATGTTCCAAAGCTATTCTAGGAAGATGCTTTTTGCAATCTTAGCAGAATAAATCTTCTTTATTTTATATGGGGACAATTGTCCTTTCTATGTAACTCTCTAGATTCATGGATGTGCAACATTTGATCATGTTCTTGATTCAAGCAAGAATAAATTGTCTCATGTTCAGAAATGCATTTTTCTTGGCCATCTTTGCAATCTGGTTCATTCTTTTTTGGTATATGAAAACAATTGTCACAAGTTGTTTAACATAACTAACTGAAAAAATAAATAAATATATAAATAATGAGTTTTCACATATGCATCCGCATTAAAAAAAAAAAGTCAAATTATAACTTCTAACCCCTATATTTGTGACAAGATATGAATGCATAACTAAAGCAGATTTGCAATGTGTTTTGAACTAGAAATTAACGAATAGCCTATCAAAAAGATTTGGTGTTAGGCTATGGAGATAAAGATGCACATTTTCTAGTTTCATTTTTACATACACAAAAAGGTAAACAAGAATTAGTTAATCAAAACTAACACTATCATAACTATCAAAAAAAAAAAAAAAAAAAACTAACACTATCATAGTAAAGCACCGACTCTCCTATCCTCTTTCTCAAAATGAGATTTCCTGGAAAATGCAAACATGAAATTTTATAGTAGCAACATACATAAATTACCATCTTAGACATCCTTTAACTAACAATTCATGATGAAATCCTAGCCAATGATGGACGCATCTTCTATCTAGCTTCCAACATTGTTATTGTTACTGCATTTTTAGTATGTTGTCTTCTCTCATTTCTTGACGAATCCGAATCAATGGCACTTCTTTCTGCAAAGAAACCGGGCTGTTTGGGTTGAGGCAGAGTCAACCCTTCATTACCCAACATGAAAACTATATATGGCATTGTTGGCCTGTCTTCTGGGAGTTTTTGAACGCATAGTAGACCAACATAAATGCATCTTAGTACTTGGGATTCAACATATGAATCCTCTAAACATGGATCCATTAACTCTAGGGCCTTATCTTGATCCCACAACAACCATGCCTGCACCAGTTGTGCCCACATCATTATATATATTAGAGTTAGAGAAGTAAAGGATAAAGAAAAAGAAAGAAAGATAATTGTAGCTAACTATGAATACCCACATGTCCCAAAAGATTATGATGGTGATCAGGATGATGAAATTTTCAGTTCTTTTGGCCACTCACTATCTCCAATAAAAGCATACCCAAACTGAAGACATCAGATTTTATTGAAAATTTTTCGTCAATGGCATATTCTAGTGACATATAACCACTGCAAAATATGATTATGAAGATTAAGTAGCAAAATATGATGATTGATGACTATAAATCACCGATATTAGCAAACTTACTACGTTCCAATTACTCGCTTTGTTTTGGCTTCCATTTGACCTTCGCTAAAAATTCTTGCTATACCAAAGTTTGAAACTTTGGGGTTTAGATCACAATCTAGCAAAATATTACTAGTTTTGAGATCTCTATGAATAATTCGTAACCTGGAATCCTGGTGAAGATAGAGTACACCCCGTGCAATGCCCATAGCAATGTCAAAACGCTTGGGCCATTTTAGTTGTACTCTTCTATTTTTATCTAAAAAAAATATTATCCAAGTGAGTTTCATTTTTACACTAGAGCAGAGTGCGATGTAAAAGCACTAGTATTGAAATTATTCTAATTAGATCAAGGGGATACGAGTTTTATACCAAAAACAAAATAATCCAAGCTTTTATTGGGCATATACTCGTAGATCAGTATCCTTTCCTCTTCTGCAATGCAACATCCCAAAAGCCTAACTAGGTTTCGGTGTTGAAGTTTAGAAATCATTAACACTTCATTCTTAAACTCTTGAAGACCTTGTCCAGAATTGTTTGATAGCCTTTTTACTGCAATTTCTTGTCCGAAAGGTAACTTACCCTACAAGTAGTCAAACACACGTTGTAAGAATCTCTTTCTTTTTCTCTCAACTATAGAACTGAAATTACCTGCATTACCTTGTAAACTTGGCCAAATCCACCTTCTCCAATCATATGTGTGTTGGAAAAGTTTTTAGTGGCAATTGCCAAGGTAGTCAGATCAAACATGTGCAATTCAGCATCCTCTTTTTTTTGTTTTTGGACCTATGGAATGAGAAACTAGTTGGATGTTAAAAAAATAAAAATAAAAAAGAATGTAACTGGTTTAATTGTTACTCTTCAGGCAACATCCAACATTCTTGAAATGGCAAATGAGCATTGATACAAAAGATCTCAATAAGGTTTGGTAAAATATGCTTACTAGATTTCTTTCTCTTAAAAAAAATCAACCAACACAAGAAGGTCAAGACAACCATCCCTGAAGCTGCTGATACAACTACAACTATCATCACCATTTTCTTCTTCTTCTCATTTTGATCTAGATTAATTACAAGGTGGTTAGTTGTTCATAATCATTAGTCCTTAACCACATCACCAATGTTGCAAAAAATTTCTTTCAAAATAGAACATAAAGGCAACGGTAACAAGTAAAACTCTCTGGAAAGCAAAATCACAAAATACTAAGGATATTGTTCAACAAAAATTTTGCATACCGAGTTCCGAAGCGGGCATCCGTATATTAATCTCTAGCCCATTGACCTCCTGAGTGAGCTCTCGAATATCAATTAGATCGCCAGACCAAAACAAACAGCCGCTGCCACCTACGTTGAGATTCACAACAGCGTAAGCAGCACAAGAACAATTCCTCAAACACTCTGCCTTGCATTCCTTATGGTCCATGCCTTTCCCCAGCCAAAACTCCAACAAATCCGGATATTTTACATTCTTAACCACCACAAATCCATCTCCCTTCCTGCAACCCACCGGAGTTGTCCTCACGTATCCGCCAGACCAATCAAGCATGTCCCATCCAGACTCTGATTTCGGAACAAACCCCTCCAAGCACTCGCAAACTGGGGCTTTGTTAATCTTACAAATTCCATTAGCACCACACTTCCCATAATCATCGCACAAATCATTCTGCACGGTGTACATAACAGCCCATTCAGAGCTCCCCTCGTGCAGCACAAACCTCTGGAGCAAACCCGATTGATTCACCACAAATCTCGTAACAATATTGGACTCGTAAGTATAATAAACCTCGTCGGAATTGTAAACTATAATGGGTTTGATAACCGGGATCGGATTGAAAGCGGAAAGGGCAAATATAACTCCACTCCATGGCCCGCTACGCAGCTTCTTCTGAGACCCTCTGCGAAGAACTGACTGAGGAAGCCTTGTGAAATCCACTCCGTAAGTGAATTCTCCAGGAGATGGGTCAGTTGGGCCTTTCCACGAAGTCAGACAACGGTTCAGGCCAGTTTTCGAGTCCCAGCCCATCTTCATACCAGGTAATAGAGTGTCAGTTGGGTAATCGAAGCTTTGCCATGTATAGCATTCGGGGTTCGAACGGATTTTGTCCACAAGGACAAGGTTGCCCGAATCTAAAATTTTAGCAACTACTGATGATGAGTTTTGTTTTTGCAGAGATGTTGAAGAATTCGATGCCCAAATGGGGTTCTTTGTTCCGTCGTGAAGTACGAGATTTCCATCGCTGCTTCTGGTACTGGGTTTTCTCTGTTTGCGACCCATACTACGATTTGTGGATAGTTCTTGTACCATATGCCCAAGAAGGACCGGTTGTTGGAACCGCTCGGTGTAAAGAATCCAAGTACGAACTTTTGGCCGGAGGACACTAAGGTCTCGCCGGTGGTAATGGATTGATTTGCTGATATTGTGTCGGCTGCATTGGAGATTTGAAGCACTGAGGATGAGATTAGAGTGCAAAGGATGATGAAATGGAAGGTCTCCATTAAGGATTCTGTGGAACCGAAAGTTCTATTGGTATCGAGTGCTTTGAATCAATGTTTTAAAAAGCGGACGTTTGTTGAATCGAAAAATAGGTCGTGCCATAAATATATTTAAATATATAAATAAAATATTAAAATATGTTAAAATTATATAATAATTTTAAAAATTTATATTTTTTACATAATCTTCTACTTTGTTTTACTTTATTAATAAAAAGTGTCGATAAAAAAGTGTTCTAAAATAAAATTACTTAAAACTAATATATTACATAAGTAAAATCAAACAAAAATATAAAATAATAAGCATTAGTGGTTTAGTGGGAGAATAGTACTTTACAATATAATAGAATCAGGTTCAATTCTAAAGTAGTGCATATTAATTTTTTTATTTTACATCAAAAATACAAACCAACCGGTTCGCAAAAACTGGCATCGATTTAACTGTTTATCGGTTCAATTGCTAGGTCACTGATTTTTCACCGATTTGAAGCTCAAATAAGTTTTAGCGGTCGATCGGACCGTTTCTTAGATCGATCAATGGTTCAATCGATTGAACTGATTAATCCGGTTCGATTTTTAAAACACTGCTTTAGATTTTAAAACTAATTTTTCTTTGACCATTTCAAATATTTAGAAAGCTGGAGGTACCTGGTATTTCAAGTTTCACCTATGCAGTATTTAAAGTCAACCAACCCATTTGCGTGGTCAACTCAAATGTGACTTTTTTTTTTAATTATTGCTCATGATGTGACTTATTTTCATTAATCTTATTTGTTACTTATTGGATTTTACACTGATCCCCTAACTTTCACGTTTTAGTATTGAAATGATGGGGAGTAGTAACGTTAAGGCAAAAATTTGAATTAATTTTTTATGTAAAATTATTTTGTTGCTATTTGATTGGTGAGGCGAAATATAGAATAGGGTAAGAGAATTTATTAGATAAAAAAATAATTTAAAATTTTTAATTTTTTCTAAAAGATCAATTTAGGTGTGAGGGCGTACAATATTCCATGTAATTAGAATTGTATTCATTTTTAGGGATGTAATATTTCGTGAATAAAATAAATAGGGTAAATTATATCTACATTCTCTTAACATTTAAGTAATTACATTTAATACTCATAACATTTAAAAATTACACTTATTTTTTTATTTTGAAATATTATTAACATAAACCCCCTTCTAATAAAATTAGTCATTAAAACTTTAAATAAAAAATATTAAATTAATAAAAATTTTAGATATTTTTCTTATTTTACCCATTTTCTCTTACATTTTGTTAGTTTTCTTTAAAAAAATCTCAAAAACTTTATGAATTTACTTATTTTTACTTATTTTGGGAAATTTTTGTTAAAAAACTTATAAAAATATGAGAGGGGGGGAATAAAGTACTAAAAAGATTAAAATTTTAGTTATTTTAACATTTTCTATTAAATTTTAACGGTTGATTCTATTGGAAAAGGGTTAATGCTAACAACATTTCAAAATAAAGAAGGTAAATATAACTTTTAAATGTTGTGGGTGCTAAGTATAATTATCTTATTATTAAGGAGAGCTAAATGTAATTACCCAAACAAATATTAGTGAAATTAAAAATTAATAAAATTAATAACTTGGTGAAACTTCTTAATTTATTCCATTAAAAAAGGCGTATAGATAATATTTACAATTCTATAAGTTATTTAAGTAATTTTTTATTTTTTTATATCTCCATTAACTTCTTACTACTTCTATTTATCTTTTAAAATACGCTTTAATTACTTACTATTTACTTAAATGCCACTATTTATTATTGAGATTAGAGCTAGCAAATGGGCAGGTTTGGGTCGAGTTATAATTGAATTATGATTAAATAGATTGAACCCAATTATACCTACTAAATAATGGATCATTATTGAGTGGGTTAGATGCAGATTATATCAAACTCGTGAACCCAGATTCAAATTTCAATTTTTTTTTGTGAATTTTAAACATATTTTTTATTTTTTAATATATTTATAATTTAATTTATATGTCTACAAGTCCATAAGATGTGATGATTAGTGGTGGTAAAAGGGTCAATATAAAAAATTTTGTATTGAATGGAGGAGTAAGGTAAAATTTTATGAACTTTTTGGGTGGGGGGGAGGGAAGGCAAACACAATATTATATGAAAATTCTTAGAATCTATGAGGGTATTAGAGGATTTTCAAAACTTAAGAAGGGTCAAATATTATATTATATGAAAAAATCCTAAAATCTACAGGGTATTAAAGGATTTTTAAGAATTAAGGGGGGTGTGTCCCCTTGCTCGTCCCCCTTGATCGCCCTTGGTGATGACCTAAAATTTTAATTCTTGCTTTAGTTATTTTTATTAATATTTAATTCGATAATAGGAAATTTGGTTGATTTAAAATTTAAAGCTAATAGAGGTGACGAAATAAAGTTTTGGACCTTTCCTTGGGTTGAGGGTAATCTAAAAGATATGTATGTTGATTTGTTTTCCTAGCAATTAATGAGGAAGTGTTGGTGGAAAGTGGGCTACTCCATGATTGATGGCATTCTAGTGTGGCATGTTCCTCTTCGTAGGAATCTTCAGGGTTAGGAGGTCAATCATTTTTTAGTCTTCTTTTTTTGCTACTCCCCCAAAAAATAGAAGGCAAAAACAGATCCTAGGATTTGAAATTTGCCTTGACTGAACAAAAGTTTTAAAGATAAAGTGAATTGGGCCACAAAAATTTAGGCTGAAGAAAGGATTTAAAGAAAAAGTGGGATTGCATACAAAAATTTAGGGTGAACTAAATTTGGAAAAAAAATTGAACTAAAGAATTCTGTTTGGGCTAGGCTACTTGAGTTACAGCCCCGAGCAACCCTAAGGTCAGTCCTGTCTTGATAGTAGGCGAATGGTAGGATAGTCTCTTCTTGAATAAGGCTAATTTTAGAAATTTTAGTGTCAAATCTTTGTATAGAAAAAAGGAGGGTGGACAAGGGCTAGAATTTCCTTAAAAGAGTATTTGGATATATGAAAAGGAGTCACATTCTTTTTGTGTGACTCAAGGTAAGGTCCTTACTATTAATAATTTAAAGATCAGAGGAGAATTCAAGTGACCTTACATTGTCCGTGCAGATTAGAGGAGGAAGCCATAAAGCCTACCTTTATTCATTGTCAACAGGTTAAACAGTTTATAGAGATTGCTCAGTTTTATTTTGGGATGTTATATGTCTCCTGAGAGATTTGAACCTTTATGTATAACTAAAGGAAAATAGTGATGTTTTCCAAACTAGAAATTAACAAAAAACCTATCAAAAAGATTTAGTGTTAGGTTGTGGAGATAGAGATGCATGATTTGCAGTTTTATTTTTGCATATACAAAAAGGTAGACAAGAATCAGTTAATGAAAACTAACTCTGTCATAGTAAAACACCTGCTCTCCAAGCCTTTTTCTCAAAACAAGATTTCCAAGAAGATGTAAACATGAAATTTTATAATATATATAATTACCATCTTAGACATCCTTGAACTAACAATTCATGAAGAAATCCTAGCCAATGAAGGGCGCATCTTCTATCTGGCTACCAGCATTGTTATTGTTACTACATTTTTAATGTGATGTTTTCTCTCATTTCCTGATGAATCCAAATCAATGGCACTCTTTTCTGTAAAGAAACCCGATTATTTGGGTTAAGAGTCACCCCTTGATTGGACATCAATTGTTACACATTTATATATTTAATTACAGCTTCACTTAGCATATAAATGATATAGATATTTGTGTTTTGTGCAAAATCCATTCCCACTACTCAAATTTGAAGCATATGTTGATTTTACACACAAAAGAAAGAAATCTGAGCCATTTTGAGGATACAAAGGAAAAGGCATGCAAGCATTGGATATATCAAAGTGCATTACATCAGTTGATTGATGCCATTTGAGAGAATGAAGAATTTTCACTTGCATTCAACACAAGAGGGTCAAAATCTTCAGTTGGGAGTTCTGGAAGCAGAGAACCATATTCTGATACATAGATTGGCATATTCGAATATTGTTGGTGACTGAATTACATTCTGGAGGGAAGTGCATATTCGAATACAGATTTAAAGCATTTGAAAGATCGGATATATCTCAGTAATAGATTCCACATGACTGTAACCTCTCCATGTGACATGATCCTAAGATCAAGGAATGGCAAATTTGTAATTCAGGGGCAAATTGCATAACGGAATGAGGAATTTTCAGAAGGAATGAGTAGAGAGAAAAGGGGTGGACATCACACATCCGACGCACATACACACGAGAGGAGTTTTTAGAGAGAGAGAAATAGGGAGAGAGAGCTCTGTTTTTCTAAGTGTGCTGTAGCTTGGGTTTTGAGTCTTCAATTTCAATTCCGATTTCAACTGTTGTAATTAGATTTCAACTGCAATTCAATTTTAATTCCAGATTTCAATGTCTCAATTTCATCTTTCTCTTTTTGTTTCTAATTTTCTGAATATAAGCGGCTGAGTATTTCTTGGGCCAAGGCAAGGGTAATGTCCCTTCCAATGAATCTCAAGATGCTGAGCTTCATGATTTCACTTTGAGTCCTTTAATTACTAATTCAATTTGCATCTGAACACTTTAGGAATCATTGATTCAAGACTCGATTAACACTAATTTGTATATCTTATCGATAAGTTCATAGGTGTTGCTTAACTTAGAACCATCATGACAATCTTGTATGTGGGTTGCTAGACCTAGAACTCCTATTGTTCTTAAGATATGTTATGCACATCAAGTGTTTGATTCATAGTTTGTTTCAATTGAATTTAATTTTCTTAAAATCAGAACAAATTGAATTAGTAATCTACCAACTCTTTACATCTTGAGATTTATTTGGATTGGCATTTAACTTGTATTGCCCAACCCTTTTACATCAGATTTTTAGTTAAATTCAGCTCTTATTTTAGAAAATCATTTCAAAAACCACCAACATTCCAAATCAGATTTTCATATCTGTTTCAAATTCTTGTTAGCCTTTGTTTTGCTAATCAAATCCATTAGATTCAACCACTTTTTTTTCACTCCTTAGATCCTTGTGGAAATGACCTGGTATTCACCAGTTTATTGTGCTTCAACTACACCTTGCACTTGGGGAGGTTTGACTTAATTTTCCTTACTCAACAGTTTTAAAATCTGAAGTTACATTTGCATTTATGTTTAAGAGTGAGGTAATTAAGCAACGACAAGCACGATTTTGGTGCCGTTGCCAGGGATTTTCGAGAAGCAATGGTGTCTTGAATCTGTGGAGCAATTGGTAGCAAGGCTCACCACCATCTTCAATGACAGAGCTACTCAATTTTCTGGGTAACTTTGTTCCTTCTTTGTTTTTATTTTTGTAGGTATTAGTTGTTAGTTTTAAGTGTAGAAATTGCTACATCTGATCTCTGAAATTCTGAATTGATTTGCTGTGAATTTGTTAGAAAAAAATAGAGCTGAAATTCTGTGTGAATTGGTGGATATTTGTGAAGTTAGGTTAGGTTGGAGTTTTGTTAAATCTGAAATTCTGTGCATGCTTTTAAGGTCTGGTAGATTAGTTGGAATTAATTCTGAAGTTCGTACTCCATCATCTCTTGCTGAACTAATTGAATCTGCATCATCTAGTTCATCATCTGAATCTTCTACTGTACACATGGACCCACCACTACCTGCTTTACTGGAAGGAAGTGTTCAAGGGGAGAATGATCAAAATGATCAAAATATTCTCAGACCTCTTCGTGAATACCTTCATCTAGCTAGGAAAACAACACCATTTTGCATCATACTTTCACATGGACATCAGAATTTTAATTTCAAACTTGGTACAATTCAGCTTTTACCCACTTTTCATGGCATGGATTCAAAAAATCCTTACATGCATATAAAAGAATTTGAAGATGTTTGTGGAACTTGTATGGATAGAAATGCTAATGAGGATATGGTTCGTCTCAAGTTATTTCCATTTTCATTGAAAGACAAAACAAAAATGTGGTTGAATTCACTTGAGCCTAGATCTATAGGAACTTGGAGAGAAATGCAAACTAAATTTTTAAAGAAGTACTTTCCTGCAACATGGGCCTAATGAAACATTTGCACAAGCATGGGAAAGATTTAGAGAATTGTTGCAAGCTTGTCCTCATCATGGTTTTGAGTCTTGGCGAATTGTCAATTTCTTTCACAATGCATTGACTCCCAATTTGAAAATGCTTGTTGCAACTATGTGCAATGGTGAATTTTATGATAAGACTGCTGAAGAGGCCTTGCATTTCTTTGATTCATTAGCTAAAATATACTAAGTAGTGGGAGGTAGTCTCCCCATCTTTTTCTGAATTTTCTGACAGCTTAAATGCTAGAGGCAAGTTCCATCTCAATGAGACGGATGATCTTGGAGCTCGATTGGCTGCATTAACAAGAAAAGGTTGAATCGTTGGAGCAAAAGAAGTAAGCAGTTAAGGGGAATGAAGTGAAGTGTGTGCTATATGAAACCTCATATCATAGGACAAATGACTGTCTTACACTTCCAGTTTTTAAAAAGGTCCTTTATGGTCAAGCAAATCCTACACCAGCAGCAAGACCTTTTAATCCAAACCAAGAGGTGAACTCTTATACTCAAGGAAATAATCCATATTCGAATATCTATAATTCTGGATATAGAAATCACCCCAATCTTTCTTGGAAAGCTGAGGCACAAAATCAACAATACCAGCCCTAATAACCATTTCCACATCAACCATTTCCTTCCCAACCTCTCCAACCTCAACAGAACATCAATTCTTATCAACCACCTCACAAGAGATCATTTGAAGATACTTTGCAGCAATTTATGCAAGGGCAGATTGGAACTAATAATCAAAATTTGAGGTTCCAAGAGCAAACAAACAGAGCAATGGAGGATATTCGAAGTCAATTATCAAAGCTCACTTAAGCTTTAACCATAAGAGAATTGGGAAAGCCACCATCTCAGCCAAAATCGAATCTTACAGGCCAAGTGTATTTCAATGAATCATCATCCTCAGGTGCCAATGAGAACTTAGAGCACATACAAGCTGTATCAACTTTGAGAAGTGGAAAGCAAATTGTGAAACCAGACTACATTCCACAAGAGGATGAAAATCAAGGAGATACGAAAGAGAATGAAGAGCAGTTGGAGAGCAACAAGCTGCACAGCAGAGCAGAATTTGAGTAACAACAGGAATTTGAGCAATGAGAAGCAAGAAATCAGAATTCAGAGGGAATAATAGGTAATTTCTGATAATAAAAATGAAATTTTTGAAAATAAAATTAAAGTTTTTGATAAAAAACAAAAAGTTTCTAAAAATGAAAGGATTTCAAGAGAAAACCAAATGGACAGGTCTGAATTTGTTCCAAAACTTCCTTTTCCTCAAAAATTGAACAAGAGCAAGAAAGAGAATCTAAATTCTAAAATCTATGAAGTTTTCAAACAAGTCAGAATTAATGTTCCTTTGCTTGATGCTATTAAACAAAATCCATCTTATGGAAAATTTTTGAAAGACTTGTGCACGGTGAAAAGGAAAATGAATGTCAAAGAAAAAGTATTTTTAACTGAACAAGTGAGTTCTATTTTGCAATTTAAAACTCCATCCAAGTACAAAGATCCAGGGTGTCCCACTATTGCATGTATCATAGGGTATAAAAAGGTAGATCAGGCTTTGTTGGATTTGGGTGCAAGTGTCAATCTCCTACCTTTCACTGTTTATCAAGAGCTTGGTTTAGGTGAACTTAGACCTACTAGGGTGACATTACAACTAGCAAATAGGTCAGTCAAAGTCCCTAAAGGTATTGTGGAGGATGTCTTAATTCAAGTGGAGCATTTTGTTTTTCCTGTGGACTTTATAGTGCTGGACACTCAGCCTATTCAAGGGTCAGAACCAGCTCTCCCTGTCATCTTAGGGAGACTATTTTTAGCCACCTCAAATGCCTTGATCAATTGCAGAACTGGAGTCATTAAGTTCTCTTTTGACAACATGACAATTGAGAAAAACATCTTCAAAATGACAAAACAGCCTAGTGATTATGATGAGTTAGTGGAAGTTGATTTGATTCAAACTATTACTCAAGAGCACTTTGATAGGGAGTATTTTAATGATCCATTAGAGAGAGCTTTAGTGAACAGTGAATAGGTTGAATTTCTTGATGATTATGACTTGGAGAGTTGTGATGAGCAAAAGTTTGAGTAGAATTCAGGTTCTGTTATGTCAGTGAATAAATGGAGACTCGGTTTTGAACCTTTAGAGCTACCAATAGTCAAGTCTCAGCCATCTTTTGAAAAGCCACCCATACCTGAAAGAAAACCTCTACCTGGTGACTTGAATTATGTGTTTTTGGGTGAGGGAGAGTCTTATCCAGCTATCATTTCTTCTCAGCTAAATTTTGATCAAGAAAATAGACTTGTTGAGGTCTTGAGGAAGCATAAAAGAGCCTTGGGCTGGACAATTGCGGACCTGAAAGGAATCAGCCCATTGATTTGCACTCATAGGATATTTTTGGAGGAGAATGTTAAGCCCATTAGGCAAATGCAAAGAAGGCTTAATCCTAACATGAAAGAAGTAGTTAGAAGGGAGGTGATTAAGCTTTTGGATGCTGGAATTATCTACCCCATTTCAGTTTCTAAGTGGGTTAGCCCAACTCAGGTAGTGCCCAAGAAATCTGGAGTGACTGTGGTAAAGAATGAGAGGGATGAATTGGTTCCTATGCGCATCCAAACAAGATGGCGCATGTGCATAGATTACAGAAAATTGAATGCAGTCACAAGGAAAGATCATTTCCCTCTTCCATTCTTAGATCAGATATTGGAAAAAGTGGCAGAGCAGGCATTTTACTGTTTTCTAGATGGGTATTCTGGTTATAATCAGATTGAGATTGCATTAGATGACCAGAAAAAGACTACATTCACATGCCCATTCAGCACATTTGCATATAGGCGTATGCCTTTTGGTCTTTGCAATGCTCCTGCAACTTTTCAGAGATGCATGATGAGCTTGTTTCGTGACTTTGTGGAAAAGTTCCTCAAAGTGTTCATGGACGACTTTTCAGTTTATGGGAGTGATTTTGATATATGCTTGGGAAATTTGGAGAAGGTTTTGACTAGATGTGAGGAAAAGAACTTGGTTTTAAATTGGGAGAAATGTCACTTTATGGTGACTCAGGGTATAGTTCTTGGTCACATAGTGTTTGCTAGGGGGATAGAGGTGGATAAGGCCAAAGTGGAAATAATTCAAAACTCACCCGCCCCTAGATGTGTTAAGGATGTTAGATCATTTTTGGGTCATGCAAGTTTCTATAGGAGGTTCATTGCATCTTTCAGTACCATAGCTAGACCCTTATACAACCTGTTAGCTCAAGATGTTCCCTTTGCTTGGACACCCGAGTGTCAAGCCTCATTTGATAGACTCAAAGGCTTACTTACTTCAGCTCCAATATTGCAAGTACTTGATTAGACCTTGTCTTTTGAGTTGAAGTGTGATGTTAGTGATTGTGCTATTGGTGCAGTCTTAGGCTAGAGGAAGAAAAAAAAGCCACATGTGTTGTATTATGTTAGCAAGACTCTTAGTGATGCACAAAAGAATTACACAACCACTGAGAAAGAGCTTTTAGCGGTAGTCTATGCATTGGACAAGTTTAGGTCATACCTTATGGGTTCTCATGTCATTGTATATACTGACCATGCTGCATTGAAATACCTATTGACCAAACCCGATGCCAAGCCTAGACTCATTTGGTGGATTCTTTTACTTCAAGAGTTTGATTTAGAAATCAAAGACAAGAAGGGGGTTGAAATGTGGTAGCTGACCACATTTCCAGGATTCCAAATCAGGACTTAGCATCATTTGATCCTCCCATAAATGAGACCTTCCCAAATGAACAATTGTTCCATGTAGACTCATCTAAGGTACCTTGGTTTGTAGACATAGCTAATTACTTGGCTACAGGTCTAATACCCACTCATTGGACTAAATTGGATAGACAGAAGTTCTTTAGGAATGTGAGGTATTTCTTCTGGGATGATCCATACTTGTTCAAGTATTGCCTAGACCAAGTTATTAGAAGATGCATTTTTGAGAGTGAGTGCCATAGTGTCATTACATTTTGTCATACTTTAGCTTGTGGGGGTCACTTTTTTGCTAGGAAGACTGTGGCCAAGATTCTGTAATGTGGACTATATTGGTGTACCATGTGTTTGTGATGTGTATGCATTTTGTGTTGCATGTGACAGATGCCAAAGGCTTGGCAGCCTCACTAGGAGGAACATGATGCCACTTCACCCTATTTATGTGCTTGACATCTTTGATTGTTAAGGGATGGACTTTATGGGACCATTTGTGAATTCATTTGGTCATGAATATATCTTAGTGGCTGTTGATTATGTTTCAAAGTGGGTGGAAGCTATCCCAACTAGGACCAATGACTACAAGGTAGTTATCAAGTTCTTGAAGGAGAATGTCTTCTCAAGATTTGGAATGCCAAAAGTAATGATAAGTGATAGAGGAACACACTTTTGTAATAAGCATGTGGGTCTTTTGATGAGGAAATATGGGGTAATGCACAAAGCAGGAACATCTTACCACCCTCAAACAAGTGGACAAGCCGAGCTTGCCAATAGAGAGATTAAGAGAGTCATTGAGAAGATTGTGAATCCAAGTAGGAAAGATTGGTCTTTGAAGCCAGTGGATGCAGTTTGGGCTTATAGGATTGCATACAAGGCTATCTTAGGTATGTCTCCTTATAGGATGGTGTATGGGAAAGCTTGCCATCTACCTATGGAATTGGAGCATAAAGTCTTTTAGGCAGTGAGGCATTTTAATGAGAACATTACTAAATCAGGCTTTCAAAGAAAATTGCAACCGAGTGAGCTGGAAGAAATTAGAAATGATGCGTTTGAAAATGCCAAAATCTCTAAGGATAGAGTGAAGAAGTGGCATGATGCACACATCAAGAAGAGAGAATTGTTTGTGGGACAAAAAGTCTTGTTGTATGATTCTAGGCTACATTTATTTCCAGGAAAACTTAAATCTAGATGGACTGGTCCATATATGATTAAGAATACCACTGAATTTGGGGCTGTGGATATTGAAAATCCTACTTCAAGGAATGTGTTTAAAGTGAATGGGCATAGGCTTAAGGAATATCATGAGAGCTTGGTGGCTGAAATTGAGAGCTGGGATCTTGAAGATCCCCCAGAATATGGCTGATTGGTAAGGAAATTCTGCTACATGTATCATAGTAGTATAGTTTTCTTTTCATTTTGTTCTTTCCTTTTAATTAAAAAAAAATCAATGTGCAAGTTCTAACAGTTAGTTGCAGCATTCAAGTAAGTAGTGCTCAATGAAAAAAAATGAAGAATCTGGTTTATGGAACAATTTTGCTCAAATCTGATTTAATCACCTCAAATTGCAAATGAAATGGTTTTTTTTGCAGTGGCTGAACTAAATTGGTAAGGTTCAAGAGGTATGAACATGTCTGAAACTGGTTTTCAACTTCTTTTACATATATTTGGCACTGTTAAGCTTTATATTTGTGAACAAGTTGGGGGAAATTGGCCAAAGCAAGGGGACAATGAGCTTTCAGTAATTCTCACAAGTTAACTATTCATTAACAGCCCTAGGTATGTTATTTCCTCAACATTTTTCTTTTTATGCTTTTCATTTGATACATTGAGGACAATGTATGTTTTTAGTTGGGGGGGACACAATTTGAGATTGTTAGATAATTTGAAATCATGTCTTCACTGAAATTGACTAAAGTGAGTTGATTTGTTATGCTTAGATTCATTTGAATTGGTTCTGTATTACTTAGGTTGAATGAGTTTATTCTTTTTCCACTTTGAGCTTGCAAATGAAATTAAAAAAATAATGAACATTTGGACACAATTTTTTTTAATTCTTTAATTTTTTTTTTATTTTCTCTTTGAGTTAGATGTCATTAGATGTAAATATAGAGTCAAATTAGGTGATAAAATATGGTTTGAGTATTCCTAAGGGACTGCTATAAAATCTGGTCTCTGGACATTAGATGTGCTATCTGCTGATGGGGCTTGTTTGAATATGGGCCTACGTATTCGAATATGGGCCTACGTATTCGAATACACCATTTTTAAACCCCTGCTATAAATAACCGTGGCTGGACCCATCTGAGTCCTTGTTTCATTTGAATATAAACCTTGGGGTCATGAATAGCTTCAACTCCTCAAACATCCTTTTCATTTTACAACTATGGGTAACTGAAAGGATTTTTGAAGCTACATTGAACCAAGGTCGGGCTACAAATGTTGGATTGAAAAGCTAGGGTTTGGTTTGGTAGACTTTTGATAGAAGGGTTTTTCAAGGTTGCTGAAAGAAGATGCCACGGAAAAGGGTAAGAAAAATGGCCTATAGGGGAACTGCAAAAAGGAGGAGCATGCGAATACTGGAAAAACAAGGTACTGGTCCCTCTTTTGAATCTACTGAATCTATAGAGTTAGAAACCTCTGCCTCAAAGACTACACCACATGAGTCTTCTGAAACTGAGACTCAGAACTCAGTTGAGAACCAATCTGTAGGTGAGGCACACAAAAATGAATCTGAAAATACTAATATTTTTGAATCAGAAAATGAGGTTAGGGCCTCTAAAGTGACAACTGAACAAGAACAGGATCCTACTCTTGAGGAACCTGAAGATAATTTGAGATTCGCCAATAGAAACTCAGAACTGAGGTACTTGGATAGTTATAGTAGAAGAGTGGTACTTTGTGAGAGGGGAGTTAAACTGGAGGATTATGTGGGTGAACCATATGAGTTGTTAGAACTCTTTGATCAAAGGGATTGGGTCATTTGGTTGTCAGCAAACAGGGCAACTATTATTCTTCTTGTGCAAGAATTTTATGCAAATGCTGAGAAGGGGTCACTCCATGGAAATCCAGTGATCATTTCCAAAGTAAGGAGGAAGACCATTACCCTGAGTTCCGAAAACATTGCTTCAACTGGCTTCCTTCCCACTGAAGGAATTTTCACTAGCACACAACATCAGGAAGAGCAGTTGAGTAAAGATAACTTGGCCAAATTACTCTCAGGAGATTCACATACACAATGGACTGGTACATGATTGCCTAAATTGGCCCTCACCCCAAAAAGTAATATTTTGCATATGATAGTTTGTTCTCAAATTCTGCTACATGCTTACAAGTCCTTAGTTACTTTGGAACAAGCTATCATCATGGGAAAGTTACTGCTTAATATTCCCATTGATCTGGCTAAACATATATGGGGGGTGATTGCTCAAACAGTAGAAAAACTAGAATCAAACTCTGGGTTACCGTTTGGAGGGTTGATTATAGAAATTGTCCTAAGGCATGGGATTCAGGAAGAGGCAGGAATGGCTATAGTAAAACCAGCGGCAATGATAGCCAAAACCTCAGTAAAGAGAAGTCAAGGGCAGCTTGGAAAGAGGAATCTGCCACCCCCACCTGATGACTAGCAACAAAAAGGTGGAGAAGGAGTTTAGGAACCAACATCTTTGAGCACGGATGAGAAAATCAGGATTGTTCAACAAAATCAAGAGTTGCTGATTAATGAAGTAAAAGAACTGAAAGCTGGACAGCAGAAGATCATTGAGCTCTTGGAGGGATTATATGAATCTGAACCATCAGATGGTGAGGATCAATGAGGGGAAATCCTTGATTCAACTGTAACAACCCATGGTCCACTCTATTTTGTCTTTTGACCAGATTTATGTTAGCAGTCTACTAGGATGATTCAAACTTGTTTTGTCAAGTTAAGAATAGGAGAACTTGTTTTGATGATTGTTTGACTTTGTTTAATTTTGTTTTGCTGATGGGTTTTGCTGAAAATTGGATGAAAACTTGCAAATTGAATGAATGATATGCCAGTTGACTTGAATTTGATCAGTGTCATTTGCATAAATTAGATTACGTATAGTTTAAATTTTGAAATTTCAAAGATTTGTTCTGCCTGCCTCGTGCTTTAAAGCTAAATGGTTGTGAATGGATACAGTTTGAAACTGGTTTGCTCAACATTTATCTTGATGAATGAATTTATGAATGAACATTGCATTTTATGGATTTCTAGCTATAGTGGAGACTTAGACCTGAAGTGACGTTTTTGAGCCTCAAGCCTTGTTCATGAGAGATTTACATTAACTCTAGAAGCTTTTCAAAAGCTTCAAAATTTCTTCACTTCAATTTCTTTAATAACTCCAAGTACCATACTTTGTTTTTGGGTGTTTGTGAAATTACAGAAGAATTGAACTTGAATCTTGATTCTTAGCTATAATGGTTGAGTGGAATGAGACCATAGAAATGACATTAGGCCATCTTTTTAATATTTGAGCTCACAGTACCTTTCTTGTCATCACCTTGGTAACCAAGTTAAGCCTTAATAGAGCATTCATATTTCTTTCTTCTCACCACATTATTCCTTTAACCACAATGAATGCTCTTTAGCCTTCCTAATATATTTTGGAATACACTGAAGGTAAGGGGGGAAGAGCAATGAAAAGAATTCTAGGATTGTAGGAGTAAGAAAAGAAAAAAAATAGATGGAAGAAAAGGAGAGTTTGGTGGTGTAGAAAAATCAAAGAAAAACACTTTGGTCATAAATTTCAGCTTTTCAATTTTAGTTTAAAAAAAAAAGAAAAAAAATCTAGCTATACATTTTAGCCTTTAAAATTTTGATTTGGAGAATAACATTTTGTTGCCTTTGGAAGCCAAAATTTCAAAAAAAAAAAAAAAAAAAGGAAAAAATGTGAAAAAAAAAATGGAGTAAGGGTGTGATTTGGTAGAACTGTGGAAAGGTAGTGGTATGATGATTCCAGTGTTCCAAAATATTTTTGAACTTGTTATCCCTCCTTCAAATTGCCTCATTACACCCAAATGGCCCCATTACAACCTAATGCAAGTCCTAGTAGACCCATGGAAGGATTTTCATTCAATTGTGAAAGCTGGAAATTGGGAAAGTAGGGTGAAAATTCTGAAGTAAACTCATTGAACCATTCTTTTATGGAGTTATGCCAAGTTCTTTTCTTTCTTGTATAAAGCGTTATTGACTTTTGGATGCCACCTTCTAGAATTTGATTTACATTTACTCTTTAAAAGGGGCATTTTGAGCGAAACCTTGTGTGTTCTATTTTCTTGTGAGTGAATTCCAAGATGACAATTGAAGTCAAAACTTAGGAAAGAAATAGAATGCAGACGTTCAGAATTAAGTGAAATTTAAAGGATTTTATGTTGAGTTGATGGAGTTGAAAACTACTATTCTTTTACACTCAATTCACACACTTGGCAAGTTGCACATTTCTTATAAAATTTTGACTTTTAAACTTTGCTTATGAAAATTTTTGCTCATGGTATTGATTGATTTTCTTGAACCACTAAAATATCATTCATTTGAAAATTGAGTGGATGTTTGTGGCTATCATCACTGTAAGCTCTCACGAGACTACACTCGTCCACTAGGGGGAACCTAGGGGTTGAAAAGGCTTACTATACGGGCTAAGTATAGTCGTGATTTCCTACGAAAGTGGACTTGCTTTTTGTCTTTTCAAAAATAAAAATAAAGTTTCTGGTTGTCTTCAATAAAGTAGCTCTCTTACATCTTTTACTATAGGCATTACTAGGGAATAGTAATGTTGTAGTTGGGGGGTGTGATTGGACATCAATTGTTACACATTTATATATTTAATTACAGCTTTACTTAGCACATAAATGATATAAATATTTGTGTTTTGTGCAGAATCCATTCCCACTACTCAAATTTAAAGCATGTGTTGATTTTATACACAAAAGAAAGAAATCTGAGCCATTTTGAGGATACAAAGGAAAAGACATGCTAGCACTGGATATATCAAAGTGCATTACATCAATTGATTGATGCCATTCGAGAGGATGAAGAACTTTCACTTGCATTCAACACAAGAGGGTCAAAATCTTCAGTTGGGAGTTCTGGAAGCAGAGAGCCATATTCTGATACATAGATTGGCATATTCGAATATTGTTGGTGATTGAATTACATTCTGAAGGGAAAGTGCATATTTGAATACAAATTTAAGGCATTCGAATGATTGGATATATCTCAGTAACAGATTCCACATGACTGTAACCTCTCCATGTGACATGATCCTGAGATTAAGGAATGGCAAATCTGTAATTCAGGGGCAAATTGCATAACGAAATGAGGAATTTTCAGAAGGAATGAGTAGAGAGAAAAGGGGTGGACATCACACATCCGACGCACATAGACACGAGAGGAGTTTTTAGAGAGAAAGAAATAGGGAGAGAGAGCTCTGTTTTTCAAAGTGTGCTGTAGCTTGGGTTTTGAGTCTTCAATTTCAATTCCGATTTCAACTGCTATAATTAGATTTCAATTCCAATTCAATTTTAATTCCAGATTTCAATCTCTCAATTTCATCTTTCTCTTTTTGTTTCTAATTTTCTGAATATAAGCGGCTGAGTATTTCTTGGGCCAAGGTAAGGGCAATGTCCCTTCCAATGAATCTCAAGATGCCGAGCTTCATGATTTCACTTTGAGTCCTTTAATTACTAATTCAATTTGCATCTGAACACTTTAGGAATCATTGATTCAAGACTCGATTAACACTAATTTGTATATCTTATCGATAAGTTCATAGGTGTTGCTTAACTTAGAACCCTCATGACAATCTTGTATGTGGGTTGCTAAACCTAGAACTCCTATTGTTCTTAAGATATGTTATGCACATCAAGTGTTTGATTCATAGTTTGTTTCAATTGAATTTAATTTTCTTAAAATCAGAACAAATTGAATTAGTAATCTACCAACTCTTTACATCTTGAGATTTATTTGGATTTGCATTTAACTTGTATTGCCCAACCCTTTTACATCAGATTTTTAGTTAAATTCAACTCTTATTTTAGAAAATCATTTCAAAAACCACCAACATTCCAAATCAGATTTTCATATCTGTTTCAAATTCTTGTGAGCCTTTGTTTTGCTAATCAAATCCATTAGATTCAACCACTTTTTTTTTGCTCTTTAGATCCCTGTGGAAATGACTTGGTATTCACCAGTTTATTTTGCTTCAACTACACCTTGCACTTGGGGAGGTTTGACTTAATTTTCCTTACCAACACTTTTAAAATATGAAGTTACATCTGCATTTACATTTAAGAGTGAGGTAATTAAGCAACGACAAGCATCCCTTATTACCCAACATGAAAACTATATATAACATTGTTGGTCTAACTTCTAGGAGTTTTTGAATGCATAGTAGACCAACATGAATGCATCTCGATACTTGAGATTCATTATATGAATCCTCTAACCATGGTTCTATTAACTCCAAGGCTTTATCTTGATTGCATTGCACCCATGCCTGAACCAATTGTGCCCGCATTGTTATATATATTAGATTTGGGGAAGTAAAAGAAAAAGAAGAAGAAAGGAAGATAATTGTAGCTGACTGTGAATATCCACATGTCCCAAAAGATTATGATGGTGATCAAGATGATGAAATTTCTGGTTCCTTTGGCCACTCACTGTCTCCAATAAAAGCACACCCAAACTGAAGACATCAGATTTTATTGAAAATTTTTCGTCAATGGCATACTTTGGCAACCTATAACTATTGCAAAATATGATTATGAAGATTAAGGAGTTGAATATGATGATTAATGACTATAAAATAACTGATATTTTCTTGTGGAACTTACTATGTTCCAATTACTCACTTTGTTTTGGCTTCCATTTGGCCTTCTCAAAAAAGTCTTGCTATGCCAAAGCCTGAAACTTTGTGATTTAGATTACAATCTAGCAAAATATTACTAGTTTTGAGATTTGTGTGAATAATTTGTAATCTAGAATCTTGGTGAAGATAGAGAATACCCCATGCAATGCCCACAGCACTGTCGAAGTGCTTGGGCCATTTTAGTTGTATTCTTCTATTTTCATGTGAAAAAATATTATCCAAGTAAGTTTCATTTTTACACTAGAGTGGAGTGCTATGTAAAATGGAACCGATAAAATGGGACCCACTTTGTGGTTTAATTCAAGAAACTTTAATTAAAGTTAATGTAATGGGGTCCACTTTAAGACTGTGTATTTCTAACCCTTGGATGAAATGGACAAACAAGATTTAAAATAGCAGAAAAGAAAAAGGAATAGAAAGAAATAGCAGGGAGCCGGGTTCCTATGCTTCAAGCTCAGTTCATTAATGTTCGAATTAAACCATTTTCTCTTTTGGAAGTTAAAGAGTTGTGCATTGCATGCCCACTAGGTATGTGATCTGAGTGAGTCAATTTTTAGAGTAAGAATTAGGTGATTTCTGCAAAAGCAACAATTGTTTTGTACTAAATTGTTTGCAAGGAATTAGAGATTGTTGGCCTTTTATGCTGCCTTATTTATGATACGTTTAGTTGTAAACTTTTGTCATTTAAATTTTTGTCATCCCAAGGAAGTATATGAATCTTTTAGAAACATTACCAAAACTAGTAAATCAATGTATCGAAAAAATAACTTTTAAGCAAAAAAATAAAATAAAATTATCAAACAAGTTATAGGTATAATTATTTTGAAAACCTGATTTCATTTTTTTAATAGGAAATATTTTTTAAAAAATATATATTGAATTGAAAATTTGTATCACTATAAAGTTACTCATATGTAATAAGCAAGTTTTTCCAAAAAATTAACGTGGCAATTGCCTGCTTTTCAAAAATCTTAAAAAAAAATTATTTTTTGGTAAGTTTTCTTCTCAATATTTTGTTTAAAAAATATTTTTATTATAAAATAAGAGTATTTATGACATTATCATTATGTCTTGGATTGAATTTTTGTATAAAGATATTTTGGACATTATAATTATGTAAAACATTTGATGAAAAGGAAGCTTTAATTGTATAATTTCAATTAATGGAATAGTAAAGTGGAGTGCAAAACGGAATTAGTAGAGGACAAGCAGGCTCACTCATTGGGATATGATTTGTCTCCTATTTTTGAGGGGGCGCTTGCCATTGGAAAGTGTAGCCGTTTTAATGGGCCTTTGTAATGTAAATGGCTATGGATTGTTTTTGTGAATAAGACTATTTGTGGAAGAGAGTTATGTTAGCATAGCATGGTTTTAGTTGACGTTGGACAACCAATGCAGTGCATAGAACATAGGGTGAAAGTTTATGGAGTACTAGCCTATTAGGTGTCTCTAGAGTTTGATGTTGGGAAGTGTTTTATTTAAAGCCAAGAGACGTGATAAAATAAAGTTTCAGACCTTTCCTTGGCTTGAGGGAATCCGAAAGTTATGTATCTTGATTTCTTCGTCCTATCAGTTAATAAGAAGTGTTGGTGGAAAGTGGGCTATCCCATGGTTGGTGGCATTCAAGCATTCATGTTTCTCTTTGTAGGAATCTTCAGGGTTTGGGTAATCAACCATTTTCCAGTCTTTCTCCTTTTGCTACTCTCCCAAGTAGTAGGCAGAGGTGAACCCTAGGATTTGAAATTTGCCTTGACAAAATAAAAGGTTTAAAGATAAAGTTGATTAGGATACAAAAATTTAGGCTAAACATAAGGTTTAAAGGAAGAGTATGTTAGGTTACCAAAATTTAAAGTTGTCTAAATTAAAAAAAAAATGAACTTAAAAAATTTGTTCGGGTCAAGCTCTCAGAGTTACAAGTCAGGGCAGCCCTGGTCTGCCCCTAATAGTAGGTGAAAGGCAGGATGGTTTCTTTTTGAATAAGGCCAATTCTTTAAGTGTCAAATCTGTGTGTAATAAGGGAGGGTGGACAAGGCCTGGAATATCCCTAATAAAATATTTGGAAACATGGAAAGGAGTCACATTCTTTTTGTGCGTGAATCAAGGTAAGGTCCTTACACTACTACTGATTTAAAGATCAAGAGGAGAATTTAAGTGACCTTGCATTGTTTGCGCAGATTAGAGGAGAAATCCATAAAACATATCTTTATTCATTGTCAGTGGACTAAACAGTTTATGGAGATTGCTCAATTTTATTTTGGGACGTTATGGATCCCCCTAGAGCTTTGAACCTTTTTGCTTGCGTTTTTGGTGGCTCCTAAGCTGAGAAAAGCAAAAGGAACAGGTGGAATATTTTTCCTTTTTGTTTAATGTGGATATTTTGGGGGAGGGGAACAGAAAATCTTTCCAAGACAAGGACTTTCTGTCGTATAAATTGCAGACCATTTTTAGGGTTAGCAAGGGAAGGAGCCAAATCTACTTTTATATATATGTATATGCATGTATGCATGTATGTTCTAAAGCTATTCTACGAAGATGCTTTTTGCAATCTTAGCAGAATAAATCTTCTTCATTTTATATGGAGACTATAGTCCTTTCTCTGTAACTCTTTGGATTCATGGGTGTGCAACATTTGTTCATGTTCGTGATTCAAGGATAAATTGCCTCTCGTGTTCAGGAATGCATTTTTCTTGGCCATCTTTGCTATTTGCTTCATTCTTTTTTGGTATATGAAAACAATTGTCACAAGTTGTTTAACATAACCAACCAAAAAAAATAAAAAAATAAATAAATAATGAGTTTTCACACGTGCATCTACATTAAAAAAAAAAAAAAGTCAAATCATAACTTCCTGTCCCTATATTTGTGACAAGATATGAATGAATAACTAAAGCAAACTTGCATTGTGTTTCGAACTAGAAAAAACAGGTAAATCTCTGTCCTTTACAGACTTCTTAATCTTCTACACTGTTCTTATGGAAGGGTATAAAATTGCAGTCATTGATGTTGACCTGTAATGTGAAACAAACTTTTCTCTGGTAAGCCCTCTATGCCAGCAGAAAAATAATTTTAGATGGACAAATAAATATGCAGGCAGTCAACTTAGAGGCATGGCCAAATATTATCAAACTATAAGAATTGATGTATCTTTTTAATATTTTGAGAATAAACTCCTCCTTTGGAATGGGATTTGGACCTTGTCAAGGGTAAAGCTTAGATTTTAGGTGTGCTTTATCTGCAGACTAATGTAGAGATTTTGAAGGGTTTAGTTTAGATTAAGGAGGCACAGTATTCAAGTCACGTGAGCTTGAAACCTGATAGCCTATTTAAGTTATTTCATTCCAATATATACCTTCATTTAGATGAACTTGAGACTTATTATTAATCCCTTAATAACTCAAATGAACGAGGCAGACTAATATATTTCAAACCATTACAATTTACTTCTAGTTGAAATTTCTTTTCCATATTTAGTCATAGTTTTGGCCTGCAAGATTAATGGTGGGATCCACCCCTTAAAGGAGGTTATATTTCACTTCTTTTCTTTACTTTTTATTATTATTATTTTTTAATTTTTTCTCATTGGCTTCAAAATTTGGAAACGCTGTGTACCATGCATGTATTGCAAATATTTGGCCATGCCTCTAAGTTGACTGCCTGCATATTTATTTGTCCATCTAAAAACTTTTTTCTGCCGGCATAGAGGGCTTACCAGAGAAAAAGTTTGTTTCACTTTGCAGGTCAACATCAATGGCTACAATTTTATACCCTTCCATAAGAACAGGGTAGAAGATTAAGAAATCTGTAAAGGTCAGAGATTTACCTGTTTTTTCTTACCACCTCATCCTTTCTTTACTTCCCGGTTTTTGGTCAATATTAAGGTTGGTACTCTAATACTTTTCTTTGAGAGTTCATCACAACATGGTGTTGCTGTTACTTTGTAACATTGAATGAGCTATACAGTGCATCATTATATAATCAAAATGACTACACGTTGGTGAATGTGGGACACCATCATCTTTGATTTTTTAAATTGCTCTCACCACATTGGTTGTGATACAGAAGAAAAAGAAAATGTTGCATTGTGAAGAAAAGAGTGCTTGCTTGCCGTTTTATCCCTTTAGCTCCTAATGATGCGTCATTTGCAAGGCCTAGTCTTTGTTCTCAATCAAGAAGAAATATTTTCAATAAATAAATAAATATACATCTTCATGTCTGTAAAAATATGAAACTGTTCTCTTATTATGTTTTTCCTCTCTTCTACTGCTTAAACAGGTATAATACTGAAAATAAATATATTTCATTCGTTCTGAAGCACCAACATATCAGCATGAAATGTCTTTTAGCGAGGGGCTAAATATGTAACGGTTAATAGGTTGGCTGAATGTGTTTCTCCCTTGCATGAATAATAATCTGCTTCGGAGAATTGCCGTTCAGCAAAAAATCCAGGCTGTTTTGGCTGAGGCAATGACATGTCGCTGCACAGCATAAGAACCACAGAGGCCATGGTTGGCCTGTCCTCTGGATTTTGTTGCACGCATAATAGACCAATATGGATCGATCGAAGCACCTCAGAGTGATTACATGAATCTGTTATTGAGCTGTCAATTAATTCTGCAGACTTGCATTCTTTACAGAGGTTCCATGCCTGGACAATTGGGTTAGGCTTTGTCAGTAATTACTTGAATTGAGAGATTAGGTAACATTACTCTTGATACTTGTTGGCTTACATGTCCTAAAAGGTTGAGGTTGTGGTCAGGATGATAAAACCTTCTGTTTTTCTTCCCACTTATTATCTCAAGCACCAATACGCCAAAGCTGAAGATATCAGACTTTATGGAGAAGAGCCCATCAATAGCATATTCAGGAGACATATAACCACTGCAAGAACCGGGGGATGAAATTAATGTCTTCCTAAACAAAGGAGTAATGCATGACAAAAAAATACTTACTATGTTCCAACTACTCTAGCTGTATTTACCTCAGTTTCATCACCTCCAAAACTTCTAGCCAGGCCAAAGTCTGAAATTTTTGGATTCATCTCATGATCTAGTAAAATATTACCGGCTTTTAGGTCTCTGTGGATGATTCTCAATCTGGAGTCTTGATGAAGATAGAGAAGCCCTCTAGCGATTCCGTTGATAATATTGTAACGCTTAGTCCAATCTAATAACATCCTTTGCTTTTCATCTACACAAATTTAATTAAATTATCATGCTTCCATGACAAGCAGGATAGTTTGGAGTTTGGCCTTTTAAAATAGTTGAAATATGGCTTGGTGTATCTTGGACATAGAATACTGAAAATCTGCTACAGTAAAGAGTTTAGAGAGAGACAAACCAAAAATAAAGGAATCCAAGCTTTTGTTGGGAAGATATTCATATATCAGCATCTGCCCTTCTTCTTCAATGCAACATCCTAGAAGCTTCACAAGGTTTCGATGCTGAAGTTTGGCAATACATAACACTTCATTCTTGAATTCATCAAGTCCTTGTTTTGAATTTTTGGACAGCCTCTTCACAGCTATTTCTTGTCCCTCCTCCAACATTCCCTGAAAAAATCAAAATTTGGCAGTTCCATAATCTTCTTAAGCATGAGGTAATCTTGCTTTCTTTCTTGTTTCCATGATTTTCCTCATTCAACTCTATCTTGTGTGTTTTTGAAAGATGCAATAAGATCATTGATTTTTATGATAAAAGTTATAGCCACAGCTCCACTTGCCATATAGTTTTTTTGGGTGAATATAATGTTGAACTGCATATATGTGTAAATAATCCTTTGATTATATAATTTGCATGTAAGAACACCTCCTCTCGATAATTTGTAACAACATGATTGGGTTGTTTACATAGTTTTAACCAGATAAGTTTGAGAGACTGAAATTTTTCTGAAAGCATTGGTGCTAACTAAAATTTTGACACGAATGATGACGAGTTCTGTTGCATACACTGGTCTTGGTGCACATACATGATATACCATCATAGCAAGTGGGTAGAGCATGAATTACTTTCTGATGCTGCATAATATAATTGCAGACAGTTTGCATTACCTTGTACACAGGTCCAAAGCCACCCTCTCCAATCTTCTTGTCAACTGAAAAGTTGTTGGTGGCTTTTGCTATTGTTTCAAAGTCAAATAATGGTAATTCTATGTCTTTTCCGTTGTTTTCATCAATGCACTCTTTTTTTGTATTGAGTCTCATCATCCCTGCAAAGTAGATGTGAAATTTATGGTGAGAGTAATGCACAAGTGTTTTGACTTATATACATATATATATATATATATATATGGAATATTTCCAGGAGCCCAGCCTACCATTTTTCAGGTCCTTCAGGATACTACACCCTCTCTAATGGTTTAATCTTTCAGATGTATGGTTATCCATAGAAGTATCAGAGTTGGTTGGTCCCAACCTTTTGATATTACTGTACTTATGTGCTTATGCTTTTAGAGATGGTTACCTTTCAAATGTGGTTCCGCATAGGATCCCCACCCTTATTCCCTTCGCCAAAATGTCTTATTAAGGCACTTCACAGGCAAGAGGCAACTAGGTATTCTAACATGGGGAAAAGACTTGTCTCTTTTATTATGTGAACAGGATTGTAACTGGACCAAGTCATTCATATACAGGCTTAAGCTCGACTCGTTCATTTAATAAATGAACAGAGTTTGAGCAGAAAAATTAGGTTCATTTAGTAAATGAGTCAACTTGACTCTGCTCATTAAGGACTCATTTAATGGTTGTATGTAGTTAAATAATATAAATATAAATATATTAATAAATATTTTAAATTTATATAATGATAGCGTGTGCTTTCCATTCTAAAACTACATTACAATTTATTGGACTTTTAGTTGAACCATTTATATATTATAAATTACACTCTAAACTATTATGTTCCACCACACTATGTTAAATTCATTAGTAATTAAACATATTTATTACAATAAGTTAAGATTCACTGTTGTAATTTAAGAGAACTTACTTGACTCTATGATTTGTTTTTTAAAAAATACAGCAGATCATCAATGAAAAATTGTTCATGAACAAGTCAAGCTGGGGCAATAAGTTCCTTCGGGCACATTCATTGATAAACAAGACAAGCTTGAATAAAGAATATGATTCATTTAGTAAACGAGCCAAATTTAAACTGCATCGAGTTCGACTCATTTATAGCCCTGAAGATGGAGGCGGCCGAGTTGAATAGGAATTCAACTGGCACTATGAAAAACAGAACCTAATAAGAAGGATGGAGCTGGAGTTTCTATTAGTAAGGTTCTTCAGCCTATTTAGGATTCTATATAGATCAGAATAAGATATCTGAGACACGTCTGATCAGATAATTACCTTGTCTCTGCAGCTTCCGCTTCTTTGAGACATGTAAGAGTAGGAGTAAGCATAGGAGACTCAGCCCTAAAAATGATATAAAGATGGGCATAATCCTCATCATTTTGGCCACGATGGAGCTTCCATATTCCTCTGCATATCCAACAGTTGACCATGTGAGAAAGTAAAGCAGGAAAAGTATGATATAGAACTAGCAATATCGCAAAAAACACTCAAAAAAAATTCTATTTTTTATTAATTTTTTTCAACTTTTTCTAATTAAATTTCGTCATGTTTTAATTTTATACTATTTTTTATTTATTTATTTATTTTTTTTGACAAACCAAACAGCACCAGAGTTAGCCGAAGGAGGGTTTTGGAATGGTTCCAGAGGAAATCCAGTGTTTCTGTTTGTTAAGGAGAAGGGCCTAACTGAGTTATACAATGAGGTATTTGGTGTAAAGTATCCTTGAAATGCTTAGGCGTACGATGGTGTGGAGGGAAGGATTGTTCGAGTCAGAGAGAATTAATATTCTTTACAAGTCCTAGCACGAAGGCTTCTCATGACTTGGTAGCAAGTAACCCGGTCTCGTAACCATAACTATCAAAAGTACGGTGCTGGCGAGAGATACAAACTTCCTTTTATTGTGGATAAGTTGATCGATCGTAAATAATATTATGAGATAATATATATAACTAATTTTTTTTTGTGAAATTATTCTTTTGATGTTTGATTAATGAAATATGAAGTTGAATAAAAAATACAATTTGACATGAGATTAAATAACAAATAATTTTAAACTCCTAGCTTTGGATAGAAAACTAACTCAAACATATGAGTGATGTTATATATCTCTACTTTGAAGCATATACAATTCTTATTCAAATCCCTAAAGAAAATAAGCACATTTTATTAGCTCCATTGAACTAAAATCCTCCAAACTAACGCACTCACGGGTGAAAAACTTGTGGAATGGTAGCTAAGAACAAGGATTTGCTCCCAGTTGTTAAGTAAATATTTTGATTAGTTTCGGTAAAAGGCACATTTTATCCTAATAAACTGAAAGTAGTTATGTCTGATACGTAAGAATGCAATAAAATGATAAATGAGAATGGAATGTGGATGGAAATTGTGCAGATGAAAAATAAATCATTCCCCGAGTATAAATACCAACGACTATAGATTATATTCTAGTTAGATTGAGACTATATAATTTGATAGTAATGTGATATAATTACTTGATTATATTATACAAAAAAATTACTTCAAGGTTATTCTTTCACCAGTTTCAGTACTTACATTATTACTAACATTTGATGCTACCTACTACTATTATAGTTAAATTAAAATAATGCATGTCAGACATTATACATTTATAAATACTAGAGACATGTGCAAAGAAAGGAACTTTCTCCCTCTCTCTCTATATGAAATTATCATCATTATGACCTATTCCTAGCTTGAACATCGGAGTGTCCCTAGTCAGGACTTCCTTTCACTGTTCTATTTCACTATTTTCTTACATGTAGTCAGGACTTCCTTTCACTGTTCTATTTCACTATTTTCTTACATGTAAGTCTCCACCATGAAAGGGGATTGATGAGAAAGAGGGACAAATGGGGTGAAAATTTTCTGCACAAAAATCAAATGAAACACGACCATCCTATTGATCATTTGTTTGATTGCCATCATGAAAATCAAACAATGCAATAAATATTCAAATTTTCATAATTTAATTACATATTTTAACTATGATGAGATAAAATGAAATGTAATAAAAATTACTAACATCAATTTTTTATCTTATAAAAATAAATTTTCTTTTTAGAATGCAAATCTGTGAAAAAAATGGCTAGTGATAAATGATTAATTTATAATTTAAGTTCGGATCGTATCAAAATTTTCTCAACTATTAAGAAACATGTTCATAAATATTTTTTAATCTTTTGTGAGACCCATAATATGAATCTGGGCAAACAAAGCCTAGGGGTAAAATGTCATTTGAGTTTTAATTTCAATTTGGGTCGAAATTTATTTAACTATTAGAACATATCAATGATATTTTTTTTAACTTTTTGGATAGCTTAGAATGTGAGGTTGAAGAAAAAAAATTGTCAAGAATAAAATCATAATTTTATGGCTCAAATTTATAGTAGACCAAAATTTACCTAGTTATAAAGAAACATGTTGATAAAATATTTTTTAACTTTTTAGAAAGTTCAAAATATGAATTTAGGCAAAAAAATGGAGGTAAATTGATAATTTTGCAGTCCGAGTTTGAATTTAAACAAAAAAATAAAGTACATGGACAAAATAATCATTCTACAACTCAAGAAACTGACTAAAAGAAATATATTTATGATCATATAGTAATTGTTTGTTTGTTAATTTATTCTGCTTTCTCTCTTAATGTAGGAAAAATTATTCTTAAGTAATAGTATTTTAACTTTATTTTTTAAATATCGAATGTGAGAATAGGTTAAAATAATAGTGAGTTTTATTCTATTTTCACGTATCAAACAGTCAAAAGGAATGACATTCTGTGTAACTAACCGTCACACTAGCAAAATTGATATAAAATGTGATATTTATTATTTTTTAGATAAAAAAGACAATTGTTGTGTTTAATCAAGAATTTGTGAATTGTAACGGAACCAAAAAATAAAAAATAAAAAAGGGATAAATATTTAAATTGTTTTTCTCGTTTAGTTTGCAATGGAGAATAAAAACGAGAAGATAGGAGATTTTTTTAATTTTCTTAACTTATTTTAAACTGGTTGTGAAATTTGTATCTTATCATAATTTTTGTTATGAATACAATTAACACACTTAAAAATTATAATTTAAAAGAGTTAAATTTTGATAAAAAATTAAATAAATAAAAATAAGTTAAAAATAGAAAAAGAAAAACTAGATTAGGGTAGGCAAACCAACCCATGGGACGACTCTGCTGGGTAAGGGTTGTTTACAGCTCAATGCCTACCTTACAATCTCCGTACTGAACCTTGCATTGGATGTGTTAATCTTTGATGAACTCTAAAATCACCATCGTCAACTCTGCATTCATTTTTGGCAAAATCCGTGTCCCTTGTGACCCGACATCATTAACAATTTTCCGTCAGGGTCGACAAGTGAGGTGCTTTTGCTGATTAATATATATATATATATATATATTGGTGAAGAGAAAATAAAAGAGTGTAAAACATACAAATTTATATACATTGGCCGTCAAATTGAAGTTAGATGATTAATATTGATTTAGAGTTCGATTGTTAATTGATTTTGAGTTAAATATTTTAACATGACACATGACATTATAAATAGCTAGATTTGATATAGTAACATTTATTCCACATTAATAAAAAATTTAATTTCATTGACATATTAGAATTTGTACATATTAACACAAAGGACACGTGTGAAAGAGTATGGGAATTATTCTAATATTGATAAAATAAATTTTTCATAACTAGTGCATCTGTTTACTTTTATCTGTGAGTGAGTTGGTAAATTAGTAGGACTACTAGAGTATTCGTTGTAGACTAAAATTTGTAATTGTATTCTAGTAAGCAAGTTTCATTCTTGTGAATTGAACTGGCATGTAAGGAGGGACTAATAAGGTCTTGAAAATCGTAATAATATTCAAATTTTGTAATTAATTTTCTACTTATTAGATATTCGTCAAACGATTATATATATATTAGTGTTGAAGTTAGCAACTTTCTAGAAGTAATTTTTTTTAGATTTATTAGTTATTTTGTTTCTTTATTTACCTTATTCTGCTTTATAGTTTCACCTTTAACTTTACTTTTAATACGTTGTAGGACTGTAAGACTTTATGACTCATAAGGTTTCTAGTTAATAAAATTATTATAAGAGAATTATTCTCAATAAAAAAATCTGTTTTTTTCTAAATATTTGTAAACTACATAAAGATTCATAGCATTTCCTTTTCATCACTTTCTGTCCTGCATCACTCTTTCTAACTGCTTATTGTCAGTTGATTTATATTAGTCAATTAATTTTATATTAGATACTTTAACATAAATTAATTGTGAGGATGGACCAATGGGATCTTTCTAACTACTTATTTTCAATTAATTTTGTTTTAATTTTACAGTAAATGCTTTAACCTAAAGGATGTCTGTATTTTCTACTCCTATGAGAAGTGAATCCACACCTAATTCAGAGGCTGCTTTAACGTATCGTAGGTATTTTCTACGCCTATGAGAAACGAATCCATACCTAATTCAGAGGCTGCCATTCGCACGTAGAGATCTTGCCCATCCTCCGCATACTGTCTTATATCAACCAGGTCCCCAAACCAAATCAGGCATCCACTCCCACCGTCTCTGATATCCAAATTCGAATAAGCAGTGCACGAGCAGTTGCTCAAGCACTTCCTCTTGCACTCTTCAAGGTTCATGCTCTCGCTAAACCAAGCCCATCTCGTGTCGGGCAACTTCACCCAGGGTACTTAAGAAACCCATCTCCCTTCCCACACTGCAGTTGAGTCCTCCGGACGCACCCACTAGACCAGTCGGAGACATCCCATTCCTGCGGGGATTTCGGCTCGAACCCCGTCAAGCACCCGCACGCGGGGGAGTTGTTAATGTTACAACTCCCGTACGGCCCGCACAGCGCGTTTACTGTCGCAGTGTGTCCATCTGTGCGGTCAAGTAAAGCACCCAGCCTTGGAGTGCGATTAATCCATATGAAACGCTGTAAAATTCCGTTCGAACTTAGCACCATCCTGGAAACAACCGAGCTGTTCACGAGCTCGTACTCGTAGTACACCTCCACCTCTGGATTAAAAACCAACTCGAATGTGTAGATCGGGTTTGGCTTTAAACTAGGCATGCCGCTGAACCGTAGACCATTCCAGGGTCCGGACCGGGAACTGTATTTCCGATCCTTTCCTAAGGAATATTTGTGGGCATCCGTTGGTATCGAATCGGTTCGTAATATTGCCGGAGAAGGATCGTCCGGGCTAGTCCACCGAGGAGAGGTACTATCCAGGCCGGAGACAAAATTCTTCCGAAACTCCATGTCCGGGAGGAAGGTGTCCCCAGGATAATCAAGCTCTGCCACAAAGAAATTTTCCGATGAGACGGCGTCGTTGATTCCATCCCTCACCAACGAGGTTTCCCGAATCCAGAAGTTGTGCCACCGGATAGGATGGGGACGTTGATGTGCTTGGATGACCAAACAACGTTGTTTGGCGGAGTTGTGAAGTACTAGGATTCCGGAGGCTGTCGAGCTTCAGAACTCCGGATGTATCCGTAATTGGAATAGCTCGATTTGCAACCCAAACAACTGTCCCGTGGGATATTTTCTTGTACAAAATGCCTAAGTATCTGTTCTTGGACATACGGGACTGAAAAATCCCATATCAAAGTTGCCGCCGGCTGAGGAAATGGTTTCTGCCGGTCTCTGAGGGTCTGATTTGTGGTTAGTATGGATGAATCCATTTGGGTTGAGCTTTCAAGATAGGAATTAGCAAGGTGGAGAAAAAAGAACAATACATTAAAGGCCTCCCATTGTTTGAGCGAGCAGATGGGTTGAGAATGCTCCTATTTTTATTCAGGGTTATTAAGAGACTGAGGTCTTCAATAGAAGTCTTCTGAGTCAATCGCTCGTCTTGCTAAACCAGTATTATCTAGCAAGAGTCAACAGATTTGTAATATGAGTGGCCGGTGTACGTTTTTCAGTGGTGGGCCTAAGGTTCTAGAATGCTACGAGTTTTTTTGGGAGTGATCAGTAATTCTTTTTTTTTTTTTTCTTGGGGGGGGGGGGGAGGGTGGGGGAGGGAATTTTCTTCTTTTCCCCTCCAGTTGTTTATAGCCATTTGATGGGTAAAATGTGACACAACACACCAAAGCAATGGCTTCCGATTAATTCTATCCTAATATATCAGCTTAATTCATGAGGTTGATGATGAAAACAAGTTAAGGTCAATAATCCATAATATTTCATAACATGATTCAATATTCTTATCTATATTTTAACTTTGCATTTCTGAGACTTGAAGATAGGTGGTGCGTGAGTAGTGATGGATTAGAATTTGATTCTTAACCCTTCAATTTTGTCTAAAAAATTCTAAAAAACTTTAAAGGTTTCCTAACTTATATTTTAATCAAATTTTATTGTGTTACTTTTTAATTAAATTTTGATTTTTTTTTAACTTTTTTCAGAACTCCAAACATTAGACACAGGTTTAAAGTTTTGGGACCCGAGAAAAGAAACTGGGATGAACCTTAAGAGATATTCAAATTTTGATTTAAGAATTATGGACAGAAACTTAATTAAAAGAATTTCTGAAACTGGGCCAGTAGAAGAAAAATAGTAATAGTTAATTTGGTAGATATCATGGCCAGCTTCTGCATAGGTGTGGCCAAAATTGTTGATGGAGAAGCAAAGCTTGCTGTCTTTCTTAGAAAACTTTTATTATATTCTCATTTTTGGTTAGTTAATTTGATCTACCATGGATAGCTTTTTCAGCTTCGGAGTCATCCTGAGGAAGGTAATTAATGACGATTATTAGTGACTTGGACAAAACTGTTCCTTTCGTGATTTGGAGGTTTTAATTCAATACTCCCGGAGGCCATATTACTTTTTTAATTATTTGCACGCATAGCTCTATTGTGACCAGGGCGGGGCCATCCCGTTTTATTACTGAATTCCAATGGAAAGATACTTTAACGAAACAAACCATCTGTAAACATTACTTTTTCACCTGACGTCTCTGCTTGCTGACAAAATATCAGATAAACACCTATTATTTTTTGGGTGCATGTGACTTAAAATGTGCTTTTATGCGATTTCTTCCCATCAAGGACAATAGTTTATCCCATGATATAGATACGTCATCAAAGGTTTTCTTTCTTTTTTTTTTTTTTTCCTTTTTCTCTTTCGAGCAGCCTAAAATTAGATAAATATTAAGGATTCGAAATTATTTGGCAAAATATTACCGATAAAAAATGCCTTCGAAATAAGATTTTATATATATTACGATTTGGACACAGAAAAAAAAATACTATTTGAAATAATATTTTTCTAATAAAGACTCTTTTTAATAGTATTTTTATAATTCAACTAAATAAGTATCTATGATGTACGTACCACAATCTGCAATTATAAAAACCCTTTTAAGATAACGTTATTGAAATAGTATTTTTTAAAACACTCATTTTTTTAGCTGAATTTGAAAAAAAAATGTAAAAATTCTTTTAAATGATGCGTTTTCATCAACAATACTTTGACAATTACTTCAAAATTGTATGTGTTGATCAAAATATTAATATCAAAATAACAAAACTTATAAAAAATAAAATTAACTTTGTCATCGACCTTTATCTTACTAAGATAAAAACGTTAGGTGCGTTTAAGTGATAAAAAGTGAGATGAAATGAGATAAATGAGATAAGTTTGGGTTTGTAATTATGCAGTGAGATAAAAAATGAATATTTTTAGAGTTTTTCAGTATTTTCACTGTTTTTCAGAATTTTTTATCGCCCCAAAATGAGCTATTGTATAAATGTCCTATAAAATTTTATTAGAAGTTGGGAACAAAACCATATACCCTTTGTGGGAGATTTTTAAATTTGACGATAAAAAAAACATGTCTCGACTCTCACCCCCTTTTTTTTACATGAATCAACACTGTTAATTAAAAAATTAATTCTCCAACTTTTTCAAATTTTCTCCAACCTTTATACATGTTTATTAAGTACACAATTTTTTCCAAAAGGTACGTGTAACAACACTAGGACAAAAGTTACAAAAATTTTTTTTTTTTTAACAACAATGCACCCTAAAGTATTTTATTGTATACAAGATGAATATGCCAATCAAATACAAGAAGTATTTAGACTAATAACTTTTAACTCTAATAATTAAAAATAAGAAACTACAAGAACTCCAAAAATTATCGAAAAGAAAATAGTGCAAATGGATATTTTTGTTGAAGAAATGTAGGATTCTTCTAAATCATCACAGAAGACAGAATTAATAGAAATCAATTCCAGATTTTATTAATAACTAACTATTACCAAAACAAAAAACTGGAACTGACTATAATGTTTTTATAAATTAATTTATTATTGACCACTTGGCTTCATCATTCTATGTCACTACAGTACTTATCTAAATCCACAGATTGGTTTGAACATGGCCCGAAGATTATATATGCTTCATCATCAAAAAGATGAACTGAAGTGTGGCAAAGCAATCTTGGTTCCATAATAGAACAAAAACAAGCGTATGGGGCTAAGATTTCTAATGTTTTGGTGCTTTGTTGCCAAAAGAATTGATCAATGAGAGATTCCACCCCACACCTGGGGTAAAAAAAATTCACAGCTTAAAAGGAGATAAAAAATACAGATAAACAAACTACTGATATGAAAAATATAATTACAGTGAAGAAAGAAAGCCTCAACATGATTTTATGAGCTAAAAACTAAAAAAATAAATAAATAAAAAATTACAATCGAACATCAATGAAAGAATGTTTCTCTAGCTGGCCCCTAAAAGGTTATGGTGACCATGTTGGCCGAATGATGCTCATCTTCCTCACTTCTTGATGACTCAACTTCGAGCAGATTCATTTCAGTGAAAAAACCAGGCTGTTTGGGCTGAACCAGAGCACCCTCTCCCCCCAGCATCAGAACCACGTTTGACATGTTAGGCCTATCCTCCGGCCGTTTTTGCACACACAATAATCCCACATGAATTGAACGCGACACTTCTGATAAATCGCATGTCTTCTCCATCGACCAATTCTGCACTCCTGCCCTCTTGTAAAGTCTCCACGCCTAAAAAACATTTGTTTAACAGTTTTGCAAATGGTTGTTCTGATTTAAAAAAAAAAAAAAATTGCTCTACTCCATGCCTACATGTCCAAGAAGATTGTGGTAATGGTCTTGGTGATATAATCCCCTGTTTTTACCCGCACTCACTATTTCCAATACTAGAACACCAAAGCTAAAAACATCGGATTTTACTGAGAAGAGACCATCAATTGCATATTCTGGAGACATGTAGCCACTGCAGGGAAACAATGAACAATTATTAAACTAATTTATGAATGTTGAAAGAGTATGATTGGGAACTGATTATGGGGTTCGTACTATGTTTCGACTACTCTTTTTGTATTTGCTTCTATCTCATTTTCTCCAAAAATTCTAACCAACCCAAAATCTGATATTTTGGGGTTCATATCATAGTCTAGTAAAATATTGCTAGCCTTGAGATCTCTGTGTAAAATTCTCAGCCTAGAATCTTGGTGGAGATAAAGAAGGCTGCGAGCAATTCCATTGATGATGTGGAATCGTGTAGGCCAACCCAGTAGCATCCTTGTGATTGATCTGTCCAATTTTCACCCAAGTTAAATCAAGCTGCTAATAGTTAACTTGTTGAGAATGTGCACAAAATGACTATTAAACAAAAACATAATTTTTAGTTTGTCTGGACACAAGTTAAGATATGAAATTTAAGACTTTCAACCTTCAGGAAATAGACAATTTACAATTGAAGGGGGAGAAAAAACCTACAAATAATACCACTTGTTTGCCAAATAACAGTGACTTCCATTTGACAATGAATTTCACAGTTCTCCTTTTCATTATAGGACCACAAGTGATTGTACTATGAAAAGTACAATCATTAACCTTAATTTGTGGTTTGTGGGGTCGATTTATATCCTAAAAAGATGATAAATTGTTTTTAAATGCATTAATGAGGATTTCTTGTGATTTGCAGGTGTTTGGGACTAAATTGGAAGAAATCAAGAAAATGGTTCGAACACATGTTTGAACTAACTATTGTTCAAACCAATGTTCTAACCACAGAAGGCACACCAGAGAAAGATGCAACAGAATTTGGCTAAGTGTTGAAAAAGTGATTCGAACCAATGTTCAAACCATAGGTTGTTTGAACCTTGGTTAGAACAACAGAAGCCAAGTGCAGACCAACAAGTGCAGAATTTGACTAAGGCAAAGTGGTTCGAACCTTTGTTCAAACCACATGTGGTTAACCTTAGTTCGATCAACAGAAAGGTGACAAGCATCAGAAGCTCAAAATTTTCTAAGTCTAAGACTTTGGTTCGAACATTGGTTTGAACCAACCCTTGTTCAAACATTGGTTTGATCAACAGAGGCTGTGCAAGGTCCAACTGGAGTGAAATTTGACTAAGTCCCATAAATTGGTTCGAACCTTTGTTCGAACCAATTAGCTTGTTCAAACGCATGTTCAAACCAACCTACAATGCGAGGATCCTAAAATTCAATTTTTGAGAAAGGGGCAGTTATGTACTTTCACATGTTATATTCATATATGTACAGAGGAGGTCGTTTAGAGAAGGGGGAGACATACATTACATTCAGTTTATTTTTTTCCTTATATAGAGAGAATTTTAGAGAGAGAAAGTGAATTCATCTTCAATTTCTTGAAGTTTTGTAGCAGATTTTCAGTTTATTAATGGATTTACTTCTTTTTCTACTGTTTTCTCCTTCCATTATGCTTGAGTAGACTTTTCTCTTGGATTCAAGGCAAGTCTCATAGTTGATTTGCAAGAATTTCAAGGTAATGGGTTTAATGTTGGAATCTATTGTGTTAATGGATCAATCTATGTTTGATTTGAATTGATTATTGATGTTTGAGTTGAGATTTCAATTGAACTCCAATTTTGTATGGTTTATGGCTTTTACTTATAGATTTCTACATAGAATTATCATGCCTTTCTCTTAGATTTGTATGGTAATTGCTATTCTTAGGATTTGTATGTAAGATCTATGAGCTATGCATATTAGGTGTTTGATTTGAATTCTCAACAGATTTTTGTTCTTAATTTCTTACTCAAATCGGATTTAGATTGTCCTAAGTGGTTTTATATATCAAATATCTTCCGATCTACCCTTTTTAGGTGTAGATTGAGTAATTGATCCCTTGGAATTTATTGTCAATCACTACGAGCTTGTTTTGGATCCAAGGTTTTCTTAAATTTGTTTCTAAAAAAATTTTATCCAAACAACCATTTCTAAAACCAAATTCAATCTCTATCATTCATTGTGGGGTTGAAAATTTGTCTAAAAGTTTTCCAAGAATCGTTTGTTCACTAATTTTTACTAAGGCTCTCTGTGGACACGATCTGGTTCTCACCGGTTATTGTGCTTCAATAGACACCCTACACTTGGGGTCGAGCCAATATTGATACATTGGAATCGAACAAGCAACAGGTCATAATAATGTGCCAACATTAAGTAGGACAAAACCAGCTGGAATTCTAGTTAAGTTTGAAATATGTGATGGATTTGAGGAAGTCATACCAAAGATAAAGTTGTTCAAGCTGTTATTAGGCATGTATTCATATATCAACATCCTTTCTTCTTTTTCAATGCAACATCCTAGAAGCTTTTCAAGATTTCGATGCCAAAGCTTGGCAATACATGTGACTTCATTCATGAACTCATCAACCCCTTGAGTTGAATTCTTTGCAAGCAACTTCACAGCTATTTGTTGTCCCCCTTCCAACATTCCCTGAAAATTGAAACCATGTTTTTTGTTAGGTACAATATTCTGCCATTGAAAGAAGGCACACCCTTTCTCTTTGTGTTTCGTTGTCCTTTATAATATTAACTTCCACCCCAAGCAAGCTAAGCTAACAGTCACCATGAAAGTCTTTAGAAAGAATTTGATGCCATTTTTCCACAGAACAGGTTTAACTAATAAAACCATCCTGTGAAATGCAGATGTGCTGATTAATTTTACTTATCTCTTTATTTTTGAAATGCAGAGTTTTCAATTCTGTCTACATATATGGAAGTTTCTAGCAAAATAGTGGAACTTAGCATAAACTGCCTAGAGTTCACTAGTTGGCCATTTGTGACCGTCATAAAACTGCATATAAATGTATCTGTATCTTGTAAACAGGTCCAAATCCACCCTCTCCGAGCTTAATTGCAAAGTTATTTGTAGAGCTATTGATTGTAGCCAAGTCAAACAATGGTAACTCTAAATCATCACTCTTGATTTCTTTGTAGTATTTCCCTGCAAGAGGGGGGTTTGAGTACATTCAACTGAAACTAGTTGTTCAAAAAAGCCTTGTACTTACTCCAATTTGAAAAAGGCTATGAGATAGTACTGAAATATCAACGACTAATTTGTGCTACCTTTCCTTTTTTGCCGCCACTCCTTCCAAATGCACAATGTAATGGCCAGAGCGAGAATAGATGCTCCTGTTGAAACTACTGAGATGACTATGATCCTCCTTGCTCTCTTCCATCTATGGCCGGCTTGACCTATTTATGTAGCAATTTAACTAAAATTAGAAATGCTAGAAAACCAGGAATTCCAGGTGATTATATATTTGGGGGAGGAGATATCTAGTCTTCCAACCAAACAACATATGCAGTCAACTTATCCCAAAGCTAAAATAAAACCCTGTCCATGCATAGAACTTAATAAGTGGAAGAAATTGTGTCTGCCTGAAAAGAGTCCAATTTGTCCACCCCATGAAATGTGACCAATAAAGAAAATGAAAATTCATGTGAAATATCAAGATTATGTGGAAATTAATATGTATGGTACCCTTAGTGTAATGTTCAGTAATAAATTTTATTAGATTCTTACCTAATTCAGAGGTAGCCATCCTAAAGTAAAGATCTTGTCCATTCTTGGTGACCTCTGTAATATCAAATAGGTCACCAAACCAAAGGAAGCACCCACTTCCTCCTGCTCTCACATCTATATTTGCATAAGCCACACAAGAGCAGTTCTTCAAGCACATTGACTCACATTCCTTAAGACTCATGCTCTCGTTAAACCACGAATTTCGTGTATCTGGCAATTTGACACTGGGAAGCTTTAAAAATCCATCTCCGCCAGCACTACTACTATTGCAACCCAACGGCCTTCTCCTAACGCAGCCGCTCAAACGATTCCTGCTCAAATCTTTTGGGGAATTTGGCACAAACCCTTTTAAACACTCGCATCCTGCAGTGTTGCTGCAGCTAGTATAGGTGCCACAAAATGCATAAATATCACAATTAGCCATTGGCAAAGTTAAGTATAGGAGCCAACTTTTGGCTCCATCAGTCGATATCATGCGCTGCAGGATGCCATTTTCATTCAAAAGCAACCTTGTGAGGACATTTTCAGGATCCTCATAAAAGAAATACATCTCCTCCTGATTCAAAACAAAGCCGAATTTATACCGGCCATCAGCATGTATACTCGGAAACCCGCTGAATTGGAGGCCATTCCATGGTCCCATCCGAAACTGGTCAACAGAGCCCATCGTCAGAAAGTACTGTGGATACCCACGAGGGTCAATCCCGAACGTAAAAGCCCCAAGAGCTGGATCATCCCTACTCTTCCACGACTGCAGATACCTATGCAGGCCAGTTACTGTGTTCCTTCCAAACTTCATGCCTGGTAAAAGCGTATCGCTCGGATAGTCAAAACTCTGCCAGAGGAAGTTCTTTCTGTCATCATCATCGTCTGCTTACTTCAAGACAAGGTTTCCTGAGTCCAAGAGTTCTGCAGCAGGATTTCCTGTAGATGCTCTTGACGAATTGGAAGACCAAATGATGCTATCTGTGCGGTTGAGGAGGGCAATAACACCTTCTTGGGTAACCTTTAAAACGCCCGAGGAATCATCGAGAGGGGCTTCTCTGTTGGCAACCCATGCCACGGTTGGCAATTCGGATTCAGATCCAGATGAACTTTTGAACCATATGCCCAAATATCTGTTCTTGGAACTTCCTGGGCTGAAAAATCCTTGCTCAAACCTTCGTCCACCCGACACAATTGTGTCGCCATCTCTGAGCAACTGAGCAGTGGTTATTGTGTCTGTAGCAGTGGGACTATTACTACTACTGACGCTTGAAATGGAGGACAACAACACCAATAGTGTGATGATCCCATGCATCAGTGTTTTGATGCCTCTTTTCAATCAAAATTAATTCTGTTTCATCAATCCATTAAATTGTCAAGTAAAGAGGAAACAGAAGAAGAAGAGGAAGAACAAAAAAAAGAACAATGAAGAAAAAAAAAAAAAACTCGGCAAAGGAGACAACGTATAAGAGTCGTGTACGTTTTCCATTTTCCTTTGAAAATAGAAGAATTGTTTATCTTTTTTTCGCACTTATGGTCAATCAGTAGCGCCACATACTTTGGGGCATTGCAAGTGTCATTCCCACACGACTATAGCTATAAGCATTTTTGTTTTTAATTACATTCTTCTCTCCTCTTGTGAAAAAAATAGCACTTACATACTTTCAAATTTCTTATCTTTATACCGGTCCTCACACTTAGAAAAAGGTGAAAATCCTTTAAATTTAAAACTTTATCTTTAACTACCCGTATTAGAAATGATATTAAATTTTTAAGTGAAAAAATAAAAATATTCATTGAAAATCAAAAAATTCAAAGTATAATTATAAATAATATGAATAGAGGGTATAAGTAATTACCAAAAAAAAAAAGATAGAGGGTATAAGTACATTTTTTTAACTCATTAAGAGCTAAAATAATTAATACTGATCTATTTTTTAACAAATCCATTTTAGTTAAAAGTGCAGAGGTGTAAAGATAATTTTTTTTTTTTTTTTATGAAATTCAAGAGTCTAAGTAATTTTTACCTTAACTACATGTGTCTAAAAGTAATTAATTCAAAAACATTATATATATATTTTGCGTTTAGATACAGGATCATATGTTTTTTTTCCAACTTTTATCATTATTATTATTATTATATTATTTTGCATTTAGTAAAAGTTCAATTTTTACTCAAATTTTTTTTCTAAAAATTGATGTTTTACTAAATGCATAAAAAACTACCACAAACACTAGAACTACAAAAAATTAAATTTTTTCTACAAATTGCAAAGAATTTATAAATTTTTACCAAATATGTAAAGAGTTATAAAATAACTTTTAGTACAAAATTACAAAAATGTTACAAAATATTTGTTCACCAAATGCATAATCTCGAAATCATTTTTCACAAAAATATTTCAACCACTTTTTTTTTTTCCTTCGCCTTTTGGCAAAAGCTTTCCGGAAGGATCTTATTTAAAAATGAGTAATGTGCTTCTCAACTTTAAAAATAAACCAATAAATAAAAAATCTTGACTGAGGCATATCATCAAACAGTAGACAGGTAACGTAAAAGAATTACCTATCTACGTTTTATTCAATTTTGAGGCAAGTACAATCCAGAAATTGCATTAAACTATTAATATACACAAAAGCAGGAAATTCCGATCGACCCAATTCAATTCAACCCAACTGTCAATTTTAGCCAGCTACGCAACTAGTAGTATAGTAACATTTTAGGAGGCAATGCAAGATATTCGCTGTGGTAGGAACATAAAAGAAAAGAATATCGACTATCCGCTTCTGTGTTCACAAGGAAGTAGCCGAATTTTGACTGCAACAGTCGGAAAAGAGAGAATTGTATGTCAGTGGTCCTACTTATAAAATTAGAGTTAGACGAAAGAGAGCCGGATTTAGTTTTTGTAAAAAAGTAATAAATAAAAATAAATAAAAAACCAAAGCTAACCTTTCTTTTCTAGTTTTTTTTTTTTTTTTGAGGTGTCTTATACAATTTTTTAATTAAATTTTGATTTTTTATTTTAATTTTGGTAGTTTTTAGCCATTTTATTCACATACTTATAAAAAAATTTTAAAAATACTTATAAATAGAAAAACTATGAGTGACTAAAAAAATACCAACTTCTGTAGCTTTTTTTTTTGCTTTTAAACATTTTATGTAATTTTTTTAAGCAATATGCAAGTGAATGGCATCCCTTAGGTGAAAAAATTGTAAGCTCTTATAACAAAGAATCCTCAATTTTAACCGCATACAATATGTATTAAAATTCATTTTGTATTCGATATACAAATTGATATAGTATGAATAAATAGTCCTAATTGGCATGGACCGGACTGAATGAATTGTGATATCCAAAAATATGAGGTTTTTTACCACAAGGATTCAATTTAGACGTACAATATATGATTTTGAGCATCTTGGATAATTTAGAACTATTTTCACCACCTATAACTACACTGTGTATATTTTCATAGTTGAATTCTATTATTTAAGACCTCGAATTGATAATTTTGTTATTTTTGAAAATTGCTAATACAATCACCGTAAAACAAAAAAGAAAAAAAAATCATTTGTAACGAGCCAAAACTTTTGAAAATAGAAAAAGCAGTTGCGTAAACATATTGCACTAAACAGTGTCCAAAAATAGAGTAGCAAATGAGTATTTGCAATAATATATTTTTGTACTTTTAGGCGATAGTTTATATAAACTATTGCAAAATGTGTCATTTATGCAACAATTCGTTGCTAACAATTGTTAAATCATATGTATATTTTTTTAACATTTGTTGTAAGATTAAAATAGTTTCACATTCTAAATGTAATAATGGTTTAAGGATTGTTGCATAACAATTTTGCAAATGATCCTATTTTATTGTATAGAAATCAGAATTGATTCCCATAAATTCTAATACGATAACGAAGCAATCTTTACTGTAATTTGATCCATATTAAATCTACTTTTTTTTTTTTATTTTGTGTCACAAATAGATTTATGTTGTGACAAATTGAGATTAATATGGTAATAAAATATGAAAAATAATATGGCAAAAAATAAAAATAATTGCAATATACAAAGGCACAAGGAATTACGTGATTCGGCATAATGCCTATGTTCACAGGCGAAGACAAGATAAGTATTTTATTATGACAAAAGGAGAATACAAAATATGACAAAGATACAAAATATTTCGATACAAAAATTAAGACAAAAAGTACTCAAAATATATCTTACCCAATACACTTAATTTCTCTCACACCTCTTTACACTTTAATCTCTATTTTTTTCTTAATTTTTTTTTTCCTTTCTCTTTGCACTGCTTTTTCATTCTACAACACTTGGTATTTATACATGAACAATTCTAAATTTGACTGACCCAACCAATGACTAGAAAGGATTCTAATCTATAAGCACCAAATTTAGTTAGTGCATTGATGGCAAAAGAAAAGATATGATAAGACAAGATCAAGCCTTCCCTAACATGGGATTGCCACCTCATCACGACTCAACAATTCTCCCCTTAAGCCCATGTGTGGGTAGTCATGATCATTTTCTATCGTTTCCATAATGCCCTGAAGGGCTTTTCAAATACTACAAACCCCAATCAAGTCCAACCCATGCTTGAATTTCAAATAGGAACTGCTTAGTCAACATATCAGTTGGATTATTCGTCGTACCAATCTTTTGAATTCTAAGATGCCCTTGAGATATAATTTCTCGAATAAAATGATATCTGATGTTAATGTGCTTGTTCCTCTCATGATACACTTGACTAGCACTTTGGCTATCATAATATACCACAGTATAATCCTGTTTCAAGCCTAATTCGTCAAGCAAGCCTATTAACCAAGGGGTCGTTTGGTTTGCTGAAAAACTCCAAAAACTCTATAAATCTCTGTTAACTTTATATCAAATCAACTTTTTCTCTCACTGCACGCATTACGAACTCTCCTCAAACCGCAATTTATCTCAATTTATCTAACTTTCTTAATCCAAATGACCCCCAAATAACTTCTTTCACTGCCTTAGTTATCGCCATATATTCTGCCTCCATAGTGGACAAAGCAACCGTAGTCCGTAATGTTGCTTTCCAACTAATGGCAAAAACTGAAAGAATGAAGACATACCCTATCAGAGATCTTCTCTTATCAAGATCATAGCATAATTTGAATCCACGAACCCAATAGCAGTACTCTTTGTACCATTATTATCAAATACTAAACCAACATCTGTAGTACCTCTTAAGTATCGAAATATCTATTTCATGGCCTACCAGTGAGTTTTACCAGGATTGGCCATGTATCTACTTACAACACTAACTGCATGTGAAATATCCAGACGAGTAATACTATAGCATACATGAAGCTTCTAGCAGTACTAGCATATGGTACACGAGATATGTCTGTCTTTTCTTCTTCAGGCTATGGTGACAAAGCCACTAAAAGCTTAAAATGTGCAATAAGTGGAGTACTCATAGGCTTATAGTATTGTATACCAAAACGTTCAAGTACTTTCTCTATGTATTTTTTCTATGATAAGTATAATTTTCCTGCTTTTCTATGCCTGAATTTTCTATACCTAAGATCTTCTTTGTTGGACCCAAATCTTTCATCTCAAACTCACCACTAAGTTTGGCTTTCAACTTGACAACCTTAAACATGTTCTTTGTAGCAATAAACATGTCATCAATATACAATAGCAAATACACAAATGAATTATTTGTGAGATTTGTGAAGTAGACACAACTATCATGCTTACTTCTAGAGTATCCATGCTCAATCATGAATGTGTCAAACTGCTTATACCATTTTCTAGGTGATTGTTTCAAGCCATAAAAGGATTTCTTCAATAAGAAAACATGGTCCTCATTTCTACAACAATGAACCTTTCTGGTTGATGTATGTAAATCTGTTCTTTAAGATCATGGTGTAAGAGATGTTTTGATATCAAGCTGTTCAAGTTCTAAATCAAACATGGCAACTATAGCAAGCAACAAGCGAATAGAGCTATGTTTCACAACGGTGAGAACACTTCATTGAAGTCCACACCTTCTTTTTGATTATAGCCCTTTGCCACCAAGCATGCCTTGTACCTTGCATCTTTCGTTGCTAAAATTCCTTCTTTTCATTTGAAGACCCATTTCCACTTGACAATCCTTTTACCTTTAGGTGGTTGCACTAGCTCCCAAGTTTGATTCTTCCGAAAGACTTAACTTTTTCATTCATAGCAACAGTCCATTATGTTGATGTCACGCGCCTAACTTACTTGTTCGGGACAGACAGTATGGGAATATGGGAACAAAATAAATTAAATAAAAACTTGTGCCAAGGTCAAGTTTCAATACAATAACAACCATCAGAACAACTAAATACGTTCCTCATTCCTATACGAAATAAATAAAATATCGTCAATCACGATAAATTTAAGGTCACACCTTGTTGACTAAATTTAAGATAGATACAGCCACATAGGTATCATCAACAACAATGCAATCTCATATACAAATGATTTTGGGACCCACGCCCCGATGTCACACAAAGAGGAATACGAACATCTAATATAAGTAAAATTTGGAAATAAATCAATCTGTCAATCTCAACACAGTTCCGAGTGGTTATTCCCTGATCTTGTCGAGTCACCCGCAATATAGATAAAGTGAGTTAACCAGCCCATTAGGTAGAACCATGCAAGTGTATGCTAATGAATATGCTCAAACATACAATATAACTCGCAACAATAGCAACCAAACATAATATAAAATGCACATGTTAGATTATGCAATACAAACATCATATAAAATTCATATGTAATGTAATGCGATTATCCAATCTCCATCTACTCAAACCTCACCCATAGTAAAGACCAGACTCAGGCTATTCTACCTTGAGCTCCTACATATCCCACCTCGGGAATCAGGTCACTGTGGTTCTTATTTTATATCCTTTATCTCATGACCAAACTCATGATCAATATAATCATCCCTACATCTCCTCAATAAATGTAACAATCACATTATCTCAATATATATAAACCAAATAGGGAACCGTGTTACACCCCTTGGCTCATCTGCTAGGGAACCGTGTTACACCCTAGTCAGGCATCCGCTCATCTAAGCAAGGTCGGCTACAATTCAGAGAAAATCCCATAATATCTCACTTCAATATTAATGTCCAACTTCAAATGATTAATCTTTAGTCATATATATCGTCTGGGAATTGTCTGGTATTTTCAAAATCTCATTCTCATTTTTCTCAAATCGCGAACCTAGTCTACATATAACCCGTGACTCGGCACGTCACATTATAAATGTGGCACTCTCAGCCAATCAGTATCCTCAACATAGACCAAATGATGTTACCCTAACTCTAATGCACATGATATGATCAATCATATATAATAATTCTCTTCAAGAATTCACAACATTAACAAGACATGCTATGTTAAGCCATCAATTATGTTTCATACTATTCCATCATCAATTATGTCTGATTTAATCATATAGTAATTCTTTTCCATAATTATTAACATAAAACAAAGTATGCCTTAAATCTCAAAATTTATAATTTTTCTAACATCTTTCCAATTATGTAACGTCAACTATAATTTCCCATAACTCTAGGGACAACATTATTATCCTCCCCAATTCTTTAGGGGTAAAATCATAATTTCCTAAACTTTAGGGGCCACTTTGTAATTATTTAAACCTTTGGGTGGTCATTTTGTAATTATTTAAACTCTTAGGGGACACTTTGTAATTATTTAGAACTTTCGTGGCCATTTTACAATTATCTAAAACTATGGGGGTTAATTTGTGATTATCTAAAAGCTTTGGGCCCAAATAGTAATATCTCTAACTATTTTCTCTATCTTTTTCTTTTTTTTTTTTTTCTTTTTCTTCTTCTTCTCCAGTGAACGCCTAACGAATTGCTTTCAATTTCAAACTGACTTCATTGTCAGTTTAAATTTAATCACTTTCACACAAAATGAACATATAGAAATTTATCCTAAAATCTTTATATATTTATGTAATTATCATAATTCAAAAGTATGAAAAATTCAATACATATACGCATATATACACACATCTATATACATTATATACATAGCTCACAAAACTTCACCAAATCAAGCATATAAATATACCAAAATGATCCTTACAACATCTAAACACAAATATATGTCCCATTTGCTTTAGATCTGAAAAAAATAAGAAAAGAAGAGATTTTAGTTTAGGCACCTAACCTTTAGGCGTCAATTTCTTCCACCTCGAGTAAAATTACACGAAACGGACACTGCCACACGTTTATGGTATCGAAGACTATCCGAGTCTATCTTCCTTCCTTCCCGGTTCCCTCTCTATCTACTTTCTCTCTTCTCTCTCTCTCTCTTCTCTCTCCCCATTTCTCTGGCAAACCCAGGGGGAGACCAAAAAAAAAAAAGCAGAAGCAAAAGAAAAAAAGAAAAAGAGAAAGAACAGAAAAGAAAGAAAGAAAAAGGAAAAAAAGCTGGGTTTGGCCTAGTTTGTCCCACCAAATATCAATTTAGACCATACTCGACCCAAGGAAAAATAAATAAATTATCCAATTTCATTTTAAATATTTTATTGACCCAAAATAACACATAAATGGCCAAAATTAAATAGCTGGTACTACATTCTCCCCCCTTATTAAAAATTTTATCCTCGAAATTTAATTATAATCTTTAATCTAGGAACCAAGACATCCATTCTGATTATGTTCCCAATTCACTTATCTCTAAGGATCTCACAATTCTCAATAGTGCCTTAGCACACAAATCAACGAAGTGATTTTATATCAAAATTTAGCTCACGTGAATACTTACTCTGTAATGTTAGTTAACACTACTACGTATTGCATTTTCCCTTTTTAGAATTAACAATTCAAGCCATTATATACCTCTGAATGCTTTTAGGGCGCACCACTACTTTGAATGATGATACTTTCAAACTTTTTCTTCCAAAAGTACAACTATTTCAGTCAACTCCATTTTGTTCTTAAGTCTCAATATGATTATACTCTTGCATTTCACTCTTTAATAAGAAAACTAACCATATCAGTCGCCAATCCTTGCGACCTCTTAATTTACACATTGGCCACTACATTACCTCATTAGTAATACTAAAAGTTTAAAACCAGAATCTTCCACTATTCTGTTTTCCCTCCAAATCGACTAAGCCGATGAGTCTATCAGCTAGGAAATATCCAAAATAGGGTAGCAGAGATAACCTATCAAATTTACAAACTTCAATTATCAAATACAGATTTCGATAGTGCCATGTATTACCACATAGGCCTTATGAAATTCATTGAAATGCTTTAACCATTTATCAGAAATCAAAACACTACCCCTTGAGCAATCAAAGCTCACACATATATAACGTATAACTAATCAAACATATTGTCAATTCTCGGCAACACTACTTATTCTTAATTGTCATCAAGCTTAACAACTTCCCATTTATAAAAAATTATAAGGTTTTTTCTTCCATGTCTAACGAAAATCACCACCGTTCTTCCTTAACAAATACTATGACAAGTGAAACTTCAGACTAATAATTAATTCACCCAAATGAAGTCTCAATTAACTTAATCCAATTAGTGCTAAGTAGTATAATACCACAAAACACAGGAAACTCCCGATATGGACTCTAAATAGAGACATATCATTTCCCTTGAGAAGGCAAATTGAGAAGCTGTCAGGAATCTATCAACACCTGTGTACATCACATCACGAAGACAGTACTAATCATTTTTCTCATCAAACCTCAACCTGATCAACATATCAAAAGTTATTTCGAAACATTTTAAACCAAACTTTAGAGAAAGAAATATTACTCTCAGTTTACCCTAAACTTCACTGCAACTATAAGGCACAACAATTGTCAATCGCTTACGTTAATAATTGATCGCCATATGAAAGGTAGACCACCTTTTCATCCTCAAATTGCCTCAATTTTTTTTTTTTAAACTTTAAAGTTGATCTACTGCCACACATCAAATTATCATAACACATAATCTCATTAATTCCAAAATTTGTATACTTAGGCTATTCAGACTTTTAGACTTCTAAATTTAAATTATTATTTTCCTCACAATGCCCTTCAATCATCATTTTTAACACTACCACCATTATTGAAACACTTAATAAATCTCATCCTTGGACCTACTGGACCACCACCATTATATAATCCACTCACATATCTATCAAACTTACCGCCCAGTATTCATTCGTGTCTAACAACCGACCAGTTTATGTCTTTGGTAACAACCCTGGCTTTAACAATACTCATTCAATTAAATTTTGCACTTCCTCGGGAAACACATCCGCCATCTACACCTCACTTTTGGAAAATAAAATAAATCCCTTTTTGATCAACCTTAACTTTCCATATGGATAAAAAGCTTCCCCCATGCAATTTAATATCAATTGTGGAGGAGGTAAAATTACTCTTACCTTATTCCGAGTTAGAACTACAGAATCCTCAAACAAAATGATTATTACTAATACATGGCAGCAACCAATCATTACCTGATATGTGAAAAAAAAATCCATTTATTTACAAGGTTAAATCAATTCAGTTTATTTTATTACTTGAAGATCACCTCACTATTAGGGCCATTCTAAACCTTTGTAATTTATAACACTAGGAAAACCACCTTAAATTCTCGAATCACAATTTTTCTATTTTCATCTGTATGTAGTATGAACATATAATTGTTTGAATTTCACTCATTTATTTGACAACATACCATAACTTTTAGCCGTTAAGTCAACAAGCTAGAGACACCACAATTCCAAATAAGATCAATCTCACTGTTAGACTTTAATAACTCTAATCCATAGCCTTAGGGTCATTCATGGTAACTCGAACATCAAGAAAATCGCTTCATATTTGTTAATATCATTGCTCCAAATGGAACTTTAAAATTATTAACACCTTCTAGATTACTTTATCAAAATTAAATTACCATAACTGCCAAACTCTACGACTTATTACGTAAAATGTATCAATTACTAGATTAGCACCACTAAAATAACACTGATTATCAAAATTATAATCTCTTATGTACTCGCTCCACTATTTAATCACATGATGTAAATAACTACTTTTAAACTTTGGTCACCCAAACACATCCTAATCCTTCATCTATTGTTAATGTTGCCGAGGATTCAACTACCTCGACTCACCACCATTCGATTATCTCATGTCAAAATAAAACCAAGACCTTTATGTGAAGTATCACAATATCTAAACTAACTCACTCATTAACACCGAAGCCTCAGTCACCTGTCGCTTCGACCATTAAAATGTCATCAAGTTTTTCTCCAAACGATTAAACTTCATTTCCAGTTAACTGAGTCAGTAAACCTTCCCACAAAGAAGAACCTGAATGGAATAGTTATAACAATACACCAAATTTTGAAATTTTATATATGATTCATAAACCTCTCTCATGCTCAATTGACATAATCAAAACCTTTGAAAAATTAATCGTAATAATTCAACCGAAAATTAACTAATCTCAAATTTTTACCTCAAATAATAAACACTCAACTTAATCTTCTTTACGCATAATTAGCCAAACAAATTGCCAACCTCAGTACCGAATACTCATTCCCGTTATCATTGGATCTACAACTTTATCTACTCAAAATTTAAATTTTAAATTCTAAACTCTCTAAACTTAATCAGCACCATATCACCTGGCACCACAAACAGAGGAGACACATGGCATAAACTCCATGAAAAGGTTATCTGCCTTTGAGAAAGAAATCCCAACTATTCTGTCGAAGCATATCCACCAATTTATAACTTACTGTAGTAAACCAACATTGAGACTCTCTTTTTCCACATCCAGTTGACCATCACAATTGAAACTCCCTCAATGCACTTAATCATTAAGTACTGAAGAAAATAACATGACTTTAGCCTCAGCTTAATTTTGAGCGACGTGGTTCTTAAGTAAACTAGTTGTTACTAACTCATTGTAACAACTAATCGTCATATAGTAAGAGGGTACCTATCCATTCCCACTATCATCTTAATTTTATTTACTGAGTAAAACTCTAATATCATTTAACAACTGTCCTCATTTAATAATAAAATATACTCTCAATAAATCCATGAGCCACTAACTTAGATCCTTAAAACCTCTTGAATTCAAATTCAAAGTCAGTATCATTTCCACAATCATTTTTTTATTAATATTCCCAATATTCGAAAAATCAATAGAACCCTTCGTAAATCTCACTTACACCCATCAAACTGTTACTAGTCATCAAAATTTACCATTAACTATATCGCACCATAAAATGTTCATATCGGTAACTGACAGAGCCATTATTTTGGGGCAAAATCCTGATTCCAATCACTTTCACAATCCACTATAGTATGAAACATCATAATACTCAATCTGAAATGCATGAAATAAATGTTAAGAAATTCGTAAGACAAAATAGAAACATACAAGCCTCACAACCCAAGGCCCAAAGGATTCGCAACCTAATGCTCTGATACCAATCTGTCATTCCCCTAACTTACTTGTTCGGGACAGATGGCATAGGAATATGGGAACAAAATAAATTAAATAAAAACTTGTGCTAAGGTCGAGTTTCAATACAATAAAAACCATCAGAACAACTAAATACGTTCCTCATTGCCATATGAAATAAATAAAATATCGTCAACCGCGATAAATTAAGGTCACACCCTAGTGACTAAATTTAAGATAGATACAGCCACATAGGTCTCATCAACAACAATGTAATCTCATATACAAATTGACTTTGGGACCCATGCCCCCAGGTCACACAAAGAGGAATACGAAGATCTAAATATAAGTAAAATTTTGTAACAAATCAATCTGTCAATCTCAACTCAGCTCCGAGTGGTTATTCCCTGATCTTGTCGGGTCACCCGCAATATAGATAGAGTGAGTTAACCAGCCCATTAGATAACCATGCATGTGTATGCTAATGAATATGCTCAAACATACAATATAACTCACAACAATAGCAACCAAATATATATAAAATGCACATGTTAGATTATGCAATACAAACATCCTATAAAATGCATATGTATTGTAATACGATTATCCAATCTCCATCTACTCAAACCTCACCCATAGTAAAGACCAGACTTAGGCTATTCTACCTTGAGCTGCCTACGTATCCCACATCGGGAATCAGGTCACCGTAGTTCCTATTTTATATCCTTTATCTCATGACCAAACTCATGATCAATATAATAATCACCCTACATCTCATTAATAAATATAACAATCACATTATCTCAATATATATAAAATAAATGGGGAACCGTGTTACACCCCCATTGGTGTAAAACTTGGGGGAACCGTGTTACACCCCCTGGCTCGTTTGCTAGGGAACCGTGTTACACCCTTAGTTAGGCATCCACTCTTCTCAAGCAAGGTCCGGCTACAATCCGGAGAAAATCCCATAATATCTCACTTTAATATTAATGCCCAACTCCAAATGATTAATCTTTAATCATATATATCGTCTGAGAATTATCTGGTATTTTCAAAATCTCATTTTCTCATTTTCTCAAATTACGAACCCAGTCTACATATATAACCTGTGACTTGGCATGTCACATTATAAATGTGGCACTCTCAGCCAATCAATATCCTCAACATAGACCAAATGATGTTACCCCAACTCTAATGCGCATGATATGATCAATCATATATGATAATTCTCTTCAAGAATTCATAACATTAACAAGACATGCTATGTTAAGCCATCAATTATGTTTCATACTATTCCATCATCAATTATGTCTAATTTAATCATATATAGTAATTTTTTCATAATTATTAACATAAAACAAAGTATGCCTTAAATCTCAAAATTTATAGTTTTTCTAACATCTTTCCAATTATAACGTCAACTATAATTTCCCATAACTCTAGGGACAACATTATTATCCTCCCCAATTCTTTAGGGGTAAAATCATAATTTTCCTAAACTTTAGGGGTCAGTTTGTAATTATTTAAACCTTTAGGTGGTCATTTTGTAATTATTTAAACTCTTAGGGGACACGTTGTAATTATTTAAAACTTTGGGGGTCATTTTATAATTATCTAAAACTATGGGGGTCAATTTGTGATTGTCTAAAAGCTTTGGGCCCAAATGGTAATATCTCTAACTATTTTTTCTATCCTTTTTTTTTCTTTTTTTTTCTTTTTCTTTTTCTTTTTCTTCTTCTTCTCCAGTGAATGCCCAACGAATTGCTTTCAATTTCAAACTGACTTCTCATTGTCAGTTTAAATTTAATCACTTCCACACAAAATGAACGTATAGAAATTTATCCTAAAATCTTTATATATTATTTATGTAATTATCATAACTCAAAAGTATGAAAAATTCAACACATATATGCATATATAGACACACCTGTATATATATATATATAGCTCACAAAACTTCACCAAATCAAGTATATAAATATACCAAAATGATCCTTCCAACGTCTAAAACACAAATATAGGTCCATTTGCCTAGATCTGAAGAAAAAATGAGAAAAGAAGAGATTTTAGTTTAGGCACCTAACCTTAGGCATCGATTTCTTCCACCTCAAGCAAAATTACGCGAAACGGACACTGCCACAGCGTTCTCGGCGTTGAAGACTATCTGGGTCTAACTTCCTTCCTTCCCAGATCCCTCTCTCTCTACCTTATTTCTTCTCTCTCTCTCTCTCTCTCTTCTCTCTCTCCCGTTTCTCTGGCAAACCCACGGGGGGAGACCCAAAAAATGCAGAAGGAAAAGAAAAAAGAAAAAGAAAGGAAAAGAAAAGAAAGAAAGAAGAAGGAAAAAAAAAGGCTAGGTCTGGCCCAGTTTGTCCCACCAAATATCAATTTAGACGATACCCGGCCCAAGGAAAAATAAATAAATTACCCAATTTCATTTTAAATATTTTATTGACCCAAAATAACATATAAAGGGCCAAAATTAAATTGCGGGTACTACAGTTGACTCCTTACTTGTGACAGCTCCATGATAGGTTATAGGTTCTTGAAACTCTATTATTTCTGCCATCATGAAAGCATAAGAGACAAAATCAATATTGCTATACCTCAAAAGTGGTCTGATGATTCTCTTCTATCTATTGATAGTAATATTGTATGGTTGCTCAGGTAGTGCATTATCCGCTTGCTCTCCTTCTCTAATGGGCTCATCAGGAGTAATACCTTCTATGTGGGGTCCACTATCAAACTCTACCCTTTCTCCAATATTAAGGTCTTATTTTTATCAACACACTACTTTCTCGGATGCAACATGACTAATTCATCAAAGGTAACATCTCTACTGATAATGAATTTGGGTGACTTAGGATTAGGACACCACAATCTATATCCTTTCCGTAGATCCATATCCCAGAAAAATGCACTTCTTGGCTCGTGGCTTGAGCTTTCCTTTATTAACATGTGCATAGACTGGGCAACCAAAAATTCTTAAATTAGAATAGTCAACAGGATTACCTAACTACATCTCTTCAGGAGTCTTACACTCAATGGAAGTTGATGGAGATCGATTCACTACGTAGCAAGCTGTGGAAACTGCTTCAACATAAAAATCTTTTCCCAAACCAGCATTAGAGAGCAAACAACGAGCTCTCTCCAAAGCGTCCTGTTCATGCAATCTGCTACGCCATTCTTCTGGGATGTTTTTCTGACCATATGATGCCTCAAGTTTCCTTCATTAGTATAGAACTCATCAAATTCTTCTGAATAGAACTAAAGACCATTGTCAGTCCTAAGACATTTAATTTTCTTTTCTGTCTGTTTCTCAATCATGGCCTTCCACTGTTTAAACTTGAGAAACGCTTCATCTTTGTGCTTAAAAAATAAATCCAGACCTTTCTTAAATAGTCATCAATAAAGGTCACAAAATATCTTGATCCACCATTTAACGAAACCCGAGAAGGACCCCAAAGGTCAGAATAGATATAGTCTAGTGTACCTTTAGTTTTGTGAATGGCTTTATTGAACTTGACTTTACATTGCTTGCTAAAGACATAATGTTCACAAAAGTCCAACTTTCTTATTTTCTGACCACATAGTAAGCCTTGTTTGCTTGCCACTGTCATGCCCCTCTCACTCATATGCCCCAAATGCATATGCCACAATTGGGTAGCATCATGATCTGAATCCATTGATAATGAGATAGCTACATCTCCAAAAACTGTATGCCTTGAAGTACATAGAGGTTTTTAGTCAACCTCCCTTTCATAACCACCAAAGCTCTTTTTGTTACCGTATGACTTCCCCTTCAGCTGTATACTTGTAGCCATTGTAGTCAAGAATACCAAAGGAGATAAGATTTTTCTTAAATCTGGCACGTGTCCGACATCTGTTAAAGTTCTTATGATACCGTTGTGCATCTTGATTCAAATTGTTCCAATACCAACAGTTTTATAGGGTGCATCGTTCCTTATTAAAACTACACTGCCGTTCACCAATTGGTATGTCATGAACCAATCCCGATTAGGACACATATGAAAGAAACAACCTGAGTCAAGAATCCACTCCTCATTTGAAGATCCACGAATGGCCGCCACTGATAAAACAGTTCTGTCACTATCTGAATCTTCTTCAGCTACACCAGCAACTCTTTTCTCCTCATTCTGTTAGAGCTTTGGACAATCTTTCTTATAATGCCATGTCTTCTTGCAATAGTAGAATTTAATCTTTTCGATCTGAATTTTGATCTGGATCACCCTCTATTGCTATTGCTAGGATCATTTCTTTCTAATGTCCCCTATGACTATCAGACCTCGGCCTGATTTTCACCTTCATCCTTTGACACTTTTACTTTGAATTCTTCTTATAACAAGGATGCTTTGACATCCTCCATAGAGATAGTATCCTTTCTATAAAGTATTGTTGTAACAAAATGCTTATATGACAAAGATAGAGAACATAATACAATAAGGGCTTGATCTTCATCATAAATTTTAATATCAATAATTTTCAAATCCATGATAATTTTGTTGAACTCGTCAAGGCGAACTTGAATAAGTGTACCTTCCTTCATACACAAAGTGTAGAGATGCTGTTTCAAATATGGCCTGTTTGTAAGACAATTTGTCATATACAAATTCTCCAATTTGAGCCATAATTTTGCTGTACTTATCTCATCTACAACTTCTCACAATACCTCGTCGCTTAAGCACAATTGAATTGCACTTATTGCTTTAGCGTTGAAGTCTAATTTGTCTTCATCTGACATCGTTGTAGGGAGTTTTCCCTTTTCGTCCAAAGCTTTGTATAAACTTTATTGGGTTAATAAAGCACGCATTTTTACGCGCCATAAACTAAAACTGCTTCCTATCAAATTTTACAACTTCATATTTAGCCACCGCCATATTAAAAATCTCAACAGAAATAACTTGGCTTGATATCAATTTTTTGTGACAAATTGAGATTAATATGGTAATGAAGTATGAAAAATAATTATGACCAAAAAATAAAAATAATTGCAATACACAAAGGCAAAAATTATGTGGTTCGGCGTCGGCATAATGCCTATGTCTATGAACGAAGATGGAAGAAGTATTTTACTATAGCAAAAGAAGAATACAAAATGTGAGAAAGACATAAAATATTTCGTACCAAAATTACGACACAAAGTACCCAAAATATATCTCACCCTATACACTTAATTTCTCTTATACCTCTCTACACTTTAATCTTTGTTTTTTTATTTTCTTTTTCTTTTTCTCTTTCTCTTTGCACTACTTTTTCATTCTACAACACTTGGTATTTATACATGAACAATTCTAAATTTGACCGACCCAACCAATGGCTAGAAAGGATTCTAATCTATAAGCACCAAATTTAGTTAGTGCATTGATGGCAAAAGAAAGAGATGATGAGATGAAGTCAAGCCTTCCCCAACATGGGATTGCCACCTCATTATGACTCAATAATATAGAATAGAAAAAAAAGGTCCAAAATTAACAAATGAGAGCTAAAAAAGCAAAAGCATCGTGGCATATACTATGTAGATTTGCTTCAATGGTTCTAAAGTTTTTTTTAGGGGGGGCCTAAAAAAATTATTAAACTTGCTTATAATTAAAAATTTCTGTTGGTCTTAATATGATTTGAATAGTTTTTTGTTAATAGCTTTTAAGCTAAGTTTGACCAGGGAATAAGATGATCAAGAATAAATAACAACATAGGATAATATATAAAAGTGATAATTATTTTTTTTACCTCTTGTAGTTAAAGTGAAAATAACTTCTATTCCGAATATTAAAAAATTATACTCTTGTCTCAATAAAGACACAAGACTAGCCCTTGTCGGTCTGGATATTTGACTACGTGAAAATATTAAAAAATTCGCCAAAGATAATAGTTTTAGTTCTTAGTAACTTTAAAATTACATTGATACTCCTTATAGTTCATATTATTTACACTTATACCCTCAATTCTAGTTAATTTTTAAAGGGTGTTTTTATCTTTTCAATAGCGAAATTTAATATTGTTCACAACCTCACTTTAATCCAAAACAAAAGGGGTGCCAAGTTCAATTGTTAAAGTCTAGGAATATATAAGTGATTTTTAATTTAAATACAAGAGGTAAATATGCAGATATCCTCGTATAACATAGGACATAACATCAAATTAATTTTTTATATTGGATTATTTATTAGTGTCTGGTTGGTAAGATATGAAATGGCTATATAAGATGTGATATGATAGAATATTTGACATAAATTAATTTTAGATCTTTGGATCTTGATTGGAAAAAAATTCAAAGGTATATCATCCACCCCCACCCCCGTATTGTTTGTTAATAGTTGATTAGTGAGATATAAAATGAGGATAAGAGAAATAATATGACAAAATATTTGACATAAATTAATTTTAAATTTTTAAATCTTGATGACAATCAAATTCGAAGGCAAGAATATATCATCCCCTCCAACCATACCCCCCAATAGATTGCCATAGCTAGAATTTTTAAGGGTATAGCTATACAATTCAAGTGGCAGTGACAGATCTAAAATATGGAGGGTTGTGGTTGCCCTTTTGTTCAAAATTTTTTAGCCTTCAATCATCAAATCCTAGATCTATCACTGCAAATGGCATATTCTAGCAATCAAACGCGAGACGTGAATGAGCTTCGTAACTTGTATGTAGAATTCTCCCCACACATCCTTCCTACCACCATACATGACCTAAGGGTTGATTACAATTACTAATGTAAATGGATCGAGTCGGGTCGGGTCGACTTACAGCTCGACCTAGCCCAACCTAGAAAATGGCTCGCCCTGCCTTGCCTCATGCTTCTGTATAACTCGCTTTAGTCCTGCCCTTTCTTGCCAGTGTTAAGGCTTGGGGCACCTTAGCCCGACTCGTGACCTGCCTTGCACCGTAGGACCTTGCCTCTTTACTTTGGCCCTTTGCTGATATTTTTCTTCTTCTTCTTTTTTTTGCTGGGGCAACCAAATGCTGCTAGTTTTTGTTTTCATATATATATTCAATTTGTCAATGTATTATATAAAAGAATAGATAAATCATATATAAACATGATGTGAATGCTGCTTTTAAATAATATATATATATTTAATCTTTTCTGATTTGGGTACATCTTAATTGAGGTTGACAACTTTATATTTTTAAATCACTAAAAATAATACTTGCACTATTTATTGTTATTGAAAAAAGTAATAGTATTGAGTCTTATTTTGATAATTAGATATTTTAAACTAATGAATTTGAAATTAAATTATATTAAAATATAAGTAAGAAAGTTAATTTATGTAACAATACAGATAATTTTATAATAATTTAGTATCTATTTTTTTTCTTTTCATACAATTTTTTATTTAGAATTTATATTTGTAATTCGGATTCAATGATAATTATGTAATTGTTTATTTCTTACATAAAATTTATTGATAAAAAAACACCGTATGTTCTAATATGTTTTTATGAGTTTTATTTGTATTTATTTTATAAAAAATTTTAAAAGATTAAAAATATATTTAAAATTAAGCTGGGATAATTTGGAGTGGTCACGATAGATTTGGTTGACCTAGAGGCGACCCAGGGCAGCTGGGGTTGGCCAACCCACTTGTAGGTCAAGACTGGGTCAAGGGACGTGTCAGGCCTAATTCGACCTGATTACACCTCTAATTACAATGTGATGACACTTTAAAAACAATCTTAGCTTCCCACCTGACAAACAGACAGTCAAAGTCCATGGGACTTGAATCCAAATATTTAAAAGACCAAAAAATGACTCGTAGCAGAATCCTAGTATAATTGGGAAGAACTAGCCCGTGGATAAGAGGGAACTGATTGATTGGCACTATTGTAGCAGGACTAATTCAGACATTTATGTAAATGGAAAAAGAAATTACATACAATACAATCAACATATGTTTTTTTTTTTTTTCATCTAGGATCTAATAGTGTAATAGTGACCTCATTTGCTGATCTCGCAACATAGTTGCTGGAGGAACATTCACCTTCAACTATATTCCTCTCTGTGAAGAAGCCTGGTTGTTTAGGCGGTGGCAGTGAACCATCGCTGCCTAGCATTAGAACCACACTTGACATGCTCGGCCGATCTTCAGGACGTTGTTGCACACAACAGCCCGACATGGATTGTTCTTAGCACTTCATATACATAGCCAGCTGAGTCTCCTAAAGAGGCATCAACCAATTCCAAGGACCTGCTTTCGTTATAGAGTTTCCATGCCTGAGTTACAAAAATTTTTGATATTTAATTACTACTTACTAGTACTAGTTTTTGTGCGTAAGAAAATAAATTCAAAAGATTAGATAGACGTATTACATGTCCTTACATGTCCAAGAAGATTGTGTTTGTGATCTGGATGAGAAAATCCTCTGTTTTTTCTCCCACTAATGATTTCCAACACCAATACGCCGAAACTGAACACGTCTGATTTTACTGAGAAGAGCCCATCAACCATGTATTCTGGAGACATGTAACCACTGCAAAATAAAAAAATAAAAAATAAGCATATTGAATAGATAATTGAACAATCGTGGACAGTGTAATTGAACTATATATAATTAGATACATGATTAATAATTAGAGATTCATACTGTGTCCCAATCACCCTATTTGTATTTGCTTGTGTCTCGTTTCCTCCAAAACTTCTAGCAGTGCCAAAGTCTGATATTTTTGGGTTCATGTCGAAGTCTAGCAAAACATTGCTAGCTTTAAGATCTCTGTGAATAACTCTTAATCGGGAATCTTGATGAAGGTAAAGAAGCCCCCTAGCAATCCCACTGATTATGCGGAAACGTTCAGGCCAACCTAATGTTTTACTCTTAGTTTGATCTGCCAACCCAAAATTATCTACTAAAGTTAGTCTATATATATATATAAGCTCTTACTTGTCAATTGATTAATTGAATAAATCATAGTTTTGACATAGCCAAACCAAAAATAAAGGCGTCCAAGCTTCCGTTGGGCATGTATATATCAACATCTTTTCTTCTCCTTGAATGCAATAACCTAGAAGTTTCACGAGATTCCGATGCTGAAGTTTGGCAATACAGTGAACTTCATTTGTGAACTCATCAATTCCTTGCTTGGACTCTTTTGAAAGCCGCTTCACAGCTATTTCTTTTCCTGTTTCCAGAATACCCTGAAGATATTTTTAAGATACCATTTGTGATAGGTTCTATATATATATATATCGTATATTAAAAAGGCTTTCTTATTTTTCTTTGCACTTCCTATATATGTTTTTTCTTACAACTAGTAGTGCCCTCATACATTCAAGAGTTGTGAAATTTGGTCTCTTTCACACACAAAAAAGTGCACAAATATAGCTACTTAGGCTCAGGGGCACTTAGAGTCATGAGCAAATCCAAGATTTGTAATAAGTGGAAGCAAAAGTACAAGTTATAGATGAATGAAGGCCCCAAAAAAAAAAAAAACAATGGGATGAAAGTATAATTTCTAGGTAAGTGGGAACAAGAAGAATAATGAGGATTGAGTGTAATTTGTTGGGTGAGTGGGGGCAAATGCCCCATTGTGATCACATAGTCTGCCCTTGGTTAGACTCATGTATACACATATGCACACTAAAAATTGTGAGGTTTTAATTCTTGCTTTCAGAAGATAGGACATATATTGAAAGTTTTAAGTAACTCGAAAGAATTAATACCTTGTAAACAGGTCCAAATCCTCCCTCTCCAAGTTTATTGTTAATCGAAAAGTAATTTGTTGCATTAGCTATTGTAGCGAAGTCAAACAAAGGCAATTCCAGTTCTTCCTTCTTGCTTCCTTTGTTGTAAAGTATGGAGTCAGGTTCTGCTCTTCCTACAATGCAATTAGTTTGAATGAATCAAATTGTTAATACCAATCCTTATTCCTTATATAAAAAAGGGGAAAAAAAACAAAGCACACAAGCCAATTGATCATAAAACCCAATTGAATTACCTTCTATCTGAATTTGCTGCTGCTGTTGTTGTTGCCGCCGCCTCTTCTTCTTATGAACATACAAGGTCATGCTTAGGACTATAAGGAACACTCCTGTTAATAACGTCAGCGTGATTATCATTGTCTTTCGTTTCTTCCCTTTGGAGCCAGCCCTGGGCACTGCTGATGAACCTTCATTCCATATATCCAATTAGAACTATCAGATTATCTTAAATACAATTTTAAATAAGCATTTCTTTTGCCACAAAGAGTGCCTGAATGGTTCAAATGTATCCACAAAGAGTGTCTATTTGGATCAAGGTTGTTAAATCGAGACTCTACCTAAAATCAATGGAGGGTTCAAAAAATCAAATTGTAAAATCGAATCGCAAAATTGTAAGGTTTTACCTGATACTTAAAACATGAAAAATATAATCTGCTATAATACAACTCATCATTTAGAGCTTCCTTTTTTTTTTTTTCAGTAGGTAAAAAAAAATATTAATAAGAGAAGAAGGTAAAAACATGTATCAAAAAAAATGCCTATACACAAAAACTCACCTATATAACAAAAAGAACCCTCAATATAGTTCACAAAAAATTCTATATCTAGTTTTATACTCCTTTTACCTAACTATACAATTGAGACATTTAAAGTGCTTGGTGTGATCTATACAATTGTCATTAAAATACTGATTTCAAGTTTTTTGTAGGATTTGAAATATATTTGTAATATTTTCTTATATGTCTCTTGGTTTCTATTTAACTATTACATTTAATTTATTGTACTCAGTTTGGTGGAACAATGCACCTGGTACTCAACTAGTATAGCATAGAAATCAATAATATTATAGAATAAAAAACTTTAGGAAAAAAAAGGTAACAAGGGAAGCAGTTGTGACCTACCACATGAAAACAAAAAAAAAAAAAAAAAATCATAAAACCTATTTTATTTGACAAAATTACACAAACATTATTCAATTTTTAAAATCGGTAAAATCGCCTATAAAATAGATTTTATTGCTTTTATGTCCCAAAATTGATATTTTGCCTATTCTATCCCGTTTAGATTTTATTTAAGATCGAACAAGTTTTCTTACGTTAACATTGTAAAATCATAAGATTTTAAGATTTAAATCGAGATTTTAACAACCTTGGTTTGGATATAGGATTTGTCAATGAGATGGACAAGTAGGCAATAAGAAAATGAAGGAAAGAAACTAAATTCTTTGCCCCATTTTTTTTTTTTTTTTTTTGAAGTTCGCCTAAGAAAATCAGAAGAGAAAATGATTTGCTTTTGCATCAAATCCCATATCTTAATATAGTTTTTCGCAGTACTTTATAAAAGAGTAAAACAAATTATCCAATCACTAGCTAGTTGCGCTAATCTTGAGCACTACTTTGGATTAAGGCAAATGCCTCTTGATTCCAGGCCTCTGTTGAGCTTAAGCCCCATAGATGTAAAATTGCACATGTATATTATACTCCTTGGCAGGCTGCTAGAATGAAATTTTCTCCAAGGATCAAAGAAGTATCCACTCATTGCTATGTTTGGAATAAAATCATACCTAAGTCAGAGGATGCAACTCTTACGTAAAGATCCTGCCCACCATCGGTGAACTCTCTGATATCAATCAGCACATCAAACCAAATCATACAGCCCTTTCCTCCATCAGTTATATCTATATTCGCATAAGCCATACAAGAACAGTTCCCCCGGCACACACTTCTGCATTTGTCAAGGCTCATTGTTTTATCGAACCATGAGGACCGCGTGTCTGGCAGTTTGACATTAGAATACTTCAGGAATCCATCCCCATTTTCGCAACTCAAATTTGTTCTACGAACACACCCATTTGACCAATCTGCATTGTCCAAGTACTCTTGTGGGTATTTTGGCACGAATTTATTCAAACACCTGCACACAGGGGAGCTGCCAATGTTACAGCTGCCATAAGCTCCACACAGTGCATAGATGTCACAGGTATCCGCTGCTGCTGTCAGGTAAACGATCCAACGCTGCGTTCGATTATTCCAGGTAAAGAGCTGCAGGACCCCATTCGGGTTCAAGACAAACCTCAAAAAAACTGCACTATTGACCAGCTCAAAGTGAAAATAAATCTCCTCCTGATTGAACTCGAAATTATAGGTGTTAACGGTGTTTGGTTTCAAACCTGGCGCTCCACTAAACTGGATACCATTCCATGGTCCAGACCGGGACACCTCTATTGAACCATTCATCAGGATAAACTGTGGGAATCCATGGGGGTCAATTTGGTATGTAAAATAGCCTTCAGAAGGGTCACTGCTGGTCTTCCATGACCTTAGGTGCCAGTCCATTCCACTCGTTTTGTTCAGCCCCAGCTTCATTCCAGGCAGAAGAGTGTCGCAGGGATAATCAAAACTCTGCCAGAGGTAATTCTCGGGGTTATCATCATCAGCATCTTTCACAACAAGATTCCCTGACTCCAGAATTTGCACGACCGGATTCACTGCGGATCGTGACGAATTTGAGGACCATACGACGCTGTTTGGGCCATCAAAGAGGGTGAGAATTCCTTGGCTGGTCAGTCTTAGAGCGCTGCTGCCTCCTGATGCATTGGCAGTGATTGGTTTTTCTCTGTTGGCAACCCATACCACAGTCCCATAAGAGACTTTCCTATACCAAATTCCTACATATCTGTTCTTGGAATTGGCTGGGCTGAAAAATCCCAGCTCAAAAGTTCCATCAGATGAAACCATGGTCTTGCCATCTTTAATGATTTGAGTTGTATTTATGGTGTCTCCTGCACTGGAGAATGTTAATAACATAGAAAATGACGAGTACAAGAGCAAAAGAATTATTGGAGATCGATCCATCCTCATGCTTCTCCTCCTGGTTCCTCTTTCTGCTAATCCATTCAATCAAGGGGAAAGGTACAGAAGTAAAAATAAATAAATTAAATTAAGACCTCTGTATCACCAACGACCAAGTCCCAGTCACCCACTTTGGTCTTTTGTGGGTTACGAGTCCAAGTCTCCGTTCTAATTCCCATTCGTGGCGGAATTTTGAGGGCAGGGTTGCTTAAAATAGTCAAAAGTAAACATTTTAGTCACTTGATTTTCCTCCCACCTTCATAACTAATCTTGAATGACAGCATAGGAATGTTGTGCACCGGCAGCACCACTGCAAATTGACAATTTGGAATTGTACTTCAGTTTTCATTGCAAGCCTAGAAAGGGAGTTATTATCAGACAATTTTAAGTGCACACTTTTCTTATTAGGACATGTTCTGGTGATTATAAATGCTAGAAGCAGAAAAATTTCTTCTATTCAAATTAATGTGATTCTCTTGTTCTGCTGAAAGAGACCTCCTACAAGGCAACTCTGTTCAGACTTAGGTAAGAAAAGGGCTGTATAGTTAACTAGGCTCCTGGGGGTTTGGGGATAGTGCCCCGTGATGAATTTTTTTAGGCCTGTTTAAGGTTTTTTCTTTACAACCCATATGTATAAGGGTAGCTAGCAGTTAGGATTTGGTGACATTTTTTAATCCGTAACCCAAAATCAATAAAAGCTATTCATTCCTCCCTTGGAGGTAGGCGATTTTTCCAAACCACGTAAATTTGTGTATTCTCTCCATTATTTTTCACGAAGTACAATGAGTATAAAATGTGTTAAAGAATTTGAGAGATTTTTAGAGATTTTTAAAAGTTTTCAGTATTTTTCACCATTTTTTTGGAGCGCCAAAGAAGCCGTTTATATTTGGTTCATCTTTGATCCAAAAATTTAAATTAAAGAATTCTCATATTTATAAAATTGTAAATTTTAAAATTCGATATAATATTTGACAATTTTGTAAAAGGTAATTTTTTTTTTTTTTTTGTAAATTAACAAAATTTTCTTCATTAATTTAATATGTTTCCAAGTTAAAAGAGTAAATTACGGGTTAGAGGGGGCCACAATCATTTACACAGTGGAAAATATCAACCTTTAATTTTTTTTAAATAATCCAATGGTTCTGATTAACTTAATTAACATAAAATTCTACAATCAATTATTTAGGAAAAAAATTTGATGACTGATTTTTCACATTTCAACCGTTAAAATGTAAATGCACTGCAGCCTCTTTGACTTGTAAATTAGCGTTTCAATTAATATATTCATACGTTATTCTAAAATTTGTTTATACATGTCAAATCTTAACAACAGCAAATTTGGTTCATTTCTGTTTCAAATTTTGTTCCCTCTTACAAACCTACTATAACTCAACCTAGAGGAAATCCCACGCCATCAAACTCTCGACTAAATAATTTGAATAAGTAAATTATATGAATTTAGTTACAGCAATTGTCATTACATATAAATATAGGTCAAACATAGTTAATTGTTTATATTTCTTTAAAAATTTTGTGACCCTCCTAGTTATGAACGATCAGCCAATTAATCAAATAGTAATAATCAATATTACAATGCAAAAAAATAAAGAGATTGAACTTTAATAATTAATGAGAAAAACTCTTCACAAATAAGGATAAAAAATCTCAAGTCACTAACTATAAAATCTCCACTATGAGCACTAGAGAAGCACAGTAGCGCACACAGCATACTTTTTTTACTATTGTCGTACCAATCACAAAGAATGTTTTCACCATCACATGATGAAAAATCTTAACCCGCAATTTGTAAAGATCTCGCTCCAACCTTTGGAACTCTTTTGAAGATTTCACAAACAAAATGTTTGAAAATTAAATTTTTTATGACCAAGTTGAAAGAAATTTCTTTGAAACTCAACAAATAGTAATTTTCTTCTCTCTAAATGAATGCCTTAGAATTTATGAGTAAGTTCTTTATATAAAAATCAATGGTAGTCTAATTTTAGATAAGAATTAAATTAGACATGGTTTCCTACTTTGTTGAATATTAGAATTATTTCCCTTTTAGGTTTTCAACCTCCTCACAGGTCACAATAACTTGAAAATCACAATTCTTGCAAGAGCAGAAATATCTAGTGAGTTCCAATAAATAATAACGTTCTCGGCTTTTTTAAATTTTCGACACAATGTCATTTTAAATTTATGTGATTTTTGGTTTTATAAATCCTTCAATCCCACACTTTATGACATCATAGCCAACATCAATTGAACCCGTTATTTCGTTCATTGATTTGCCAATTATAATTATAAACTAATATTCTTCAAGCTTGACCCAATAATGAATAACAGCCAGGCTAAAAAGTCCCCGTTCAAAGCTTCCAGAAGATGGAACCTGTTTTCTTAATATGTGCAGTGATTCTGTCGTAGTCATGGACCCTTATGGTGTCTATCATGTCACTTTAACATGGAAAATACTCGGACAAAATCGAAATGGAAAAAAAAAAAAAAAAAAAAAAAAAAAAAAAAAGAAAGAAGAAAGAAGAAAGAAACAAAGAAAAGCATTGTAAAGCATTTTCCAAGACTTCTCCCATTCTTCACCGGTATACGGTTGCGGTCCATTCATTTGGTCTAGAATCGGCGTCTAAGAACCGAAATTGATGACTTCGTTTACTACATTATGATCTTATCCCACCTCCGAGGTGGTGGGCCCATGTAGCATGGTAATCCTACTGACCAAGTAATTGAATTTTAAAAAAATTATGCCTTTTGTACACAACTTTTTTTTTCCCGAGTAAATACATAAGTTGTATTTCGAATGCAAAAAGTTAATAAAATTTAATAAAAATTGTAAGTTTGTAATTTGTGGAATGAGATATAAAAATAAATAATTTTAAAATTTTTTATATTTTTCAGAAATTCAAAACTCCCAACGTAGCCATAGTTTGTAATCCCTTATTGGAAGTATTTTGTGTAATTCTCTTTGAATTGTTTTAAATAATAACAGTGGTACCAAACCAAAGTCATCCTATTACTTTTGCATGGAGTTAATTATACCATGTCGTGTTTGATGCGTCGACATAAATCAGTCCTTGTGCTGAGCCAAATCCAGTTGGCTCCGCCAATCAGAATTCAATTCACCGGTAGGAAATGGAAGATGACTCCCAAGAGTTGGAACATGGGAATAAAGACTCTCTCTCTCTCTCTCTCTCTCTCTTACTGGGTGAAATAATTTGTCCCCTTTATTGGCACGAGTTCCAGGGGTTGCAGTGAAGAAATCCACTGTAGGGGCTGCAGTGGAAGAACGAATGGTTAAGATTTATTTGAACTTCAATAATATGTGACAATTGACATTCTACATTAATTGTACTCCAATCAGATTTTTTAAACTTTTATTTTTGTTTTAAAAATATTTTTAATTAAAATAAATTAGAACCATTAGATTAAGTGTAAAAATCTCAATGGTTCATTTTCCACTGCAGCCCCTGCAGTGGATTTCCTCACTACAGTCTCTGGAACCCTTATTGGCACAGCACATGGGTTGCATGATGCAGTCATATTACAATCGTTTAAGTATATCAATCTTTTTAAATATTATGAAAGTAATAAATTAAAATATCATTAAAGCAATAGTATGATGATAATTAAGATTGCAGGATTAGTCGAGATGCGTGTCAATTGATCCTAACACTCTAAGTTAATATATATATATATATGATGATAATTTATTTTAGAAGTCCAACCCTAATAAATAGAGTACAAGGTTTAAAAAATAAAATTCAAGTATAAGATAAATAATAAAAGAGCTGTTTGGAAATCCCAGAAAGTTCAAAAAAACTCTAAAAATTTTCAAAAGTTTCAATTTTTTTCAAACTTAAAAAAATTCTAACCTTTTTGAAAACTTTTTCAAATTTTGCTAGAACAAACCATTATAGTGTGTTCTAACGAATTTTGGTAAATTTTTGAAAAAGTTAGATTGATATTTGTAATAAAAAGTTTTACAAAACTTTAAAAGCTTTGAAGATTTTCCACTAAAATTTTGTCATGTATCATTTTATATAATTTTTAAAAACTTTATATCAAATCAGATACAAATATCTAACATCATTTTAAGATAACTTTATACTCCAAATTCCAAAAAATTTCATTTTTGTCAACTTTTAATTTTTTTTTCTTATAGTCCAAATGGCATCAAAATCTTATGTTTGGTATGAGACATGTTATGGTTTCGATCATCTAAATTCATCCTTTTCAAAAACAAAATAGTCCAACATTTCAAAAAGGTAAAAATTTCAAATTTGTTGAGAAAAGGAATTTTCATAAAAGTCAAAAACGCGAGAAAAAACCTGTCAAGACAAATGGTCTTAAAACTAGAGCTATTTGGATTAGAAAGTCTTTAAATTGTTTTGTTTCACAAACTGCCCTGAAAGCCTTGAACTCAAATATGTGGTATTTGACAGTGGATGTTCTAATCACATGAGTGGAAATAAATCTCTATTTTCAAATTTAGAAAATTTTCAGGTGGTATAGTGACCTTTGGTGATGGTAGCACATCTCAAGTAAAAGGCAAAGGTGAGATTAAGTCCACAATTTTTAAATGTTTGAAAAATGTTTTATATGTGGATGGACTTAAAGCTAACCTTATAAGTATTAGTCAGTTGTGTGATGCTGACCATGTTGTCCAGTTTTCTAAAAATGAATGTAATATTTTCAACAAAAAGGACAACAAGTCTTGCACGGCATACGCACATCTGATAATTGCTATGGGGTAGCAAATTCAGAAGGTTTTCTTTGCAATTCAGCCACTTTAGATGAAAATGAGTTATGGCATCAAAGATTAGGACACATGAATTACAAAGATTTACACAAATTGTCCAAATCCGAACTCATAAAGGGCTTACCTAATCTTAAAAAGCAGAGAAAAACAGTGTATGTGGTCCGTGTCAATTAGGAAAGCAATCTAGGAAGGCTCACAAAAAGATAAAATCAATTAACACTTCTGAAGCGCTTGAGCTTGTCCACATGGATCTAATGGGACCCACACGCACTAAAAGTCTTAGAGGTAGGCAATATTTTTGTGGCTGTAGATGACTTTACTAGGTTTACATGGGTGAATTTTTTGTGTGAAAAATCAGATACTTTTGATGCTTTTAAGTCCTTGTGTTTCAGGTTACAACAAAAAAAGCAACGTGTGATAGGTTGCATCACTAGATCAGGACTGACCATGGAAGAGAGTTTGAAAATCAGAAGTATGCTGACTTTTGTGACGAAAATGGGATTAAGCACGAGTTTTCAGCTCCAAAGACACCTCAGCAAAATGGAGTAGTGGAGAAAAAAATAGAGTTCTGCAAGAAATGGCGCGGTCTATGCTACATTGGAAACAACTCCCTGCAAAATTTTGGGCAGAGGTGGTACACACAGCATGCTACATAGCAAATAGGGTGTATCTTCGTCCTAATTCATCTAAAACACCCTATGAGCGATGGAATAAGAAGCCCAATGTTAAGTTTTCAGAGTTTTTGGGAGCAAATGTTTCATCCTCAAGGATAGGGTAAATCTTGGAAAGTTTGACTCCCGAAGCGATGAAGGAATCTTCTTGGGCTACTCTTCTACTAGTCGTGCTTTTGTGTTTATAATTTAAATACATCTTCTATGATGGAATCTACCAATGTAGTTGTTGATGACAATACTAATGCTACTGTCCTTGAACAGGGTGAAGAAGATAATGGACTTATAAAGGAGACTGAAGAAGTACAAAGCATATAGAAGAAGAAAACACTGGATTGAGAAAAGAAGACAAAGTTGAACATGCCAAAACCACAATGCAGTTGGAACCATCATCTAGAGTAAAGTTGAATCATCCAGTTAGTCAAGTCATTGGTGAGGTAACTGACAAGATGAAAACACGCATGCAATTAAGGAATGAGGTAACTTATGTATGCTATGTTTCTTGTGTTGAACCCAAAAATATTAAAGAAGCCTTGCTTGATGAAAATTGGGTAAATGCCATGCATGAAGAATTAGATCAATTTGTTGTAATGATGTGTGGACCTTAGTACCTAGACCTACTCACACTAATGTAATTGGGACTAAATGGATATTTAAAAACAAAAGTGATGAGTTTGGGAATGTCATTAGAAACAAAGCTAGACTTGTTGCACAAGGTTACACACAAGTAGAGGGAATTGACTTTGACGAGACTTTTGCGCCAGTTGCTAGACTTGAATCGATTAGGTTGCTTTTGGCTTGCATGTTTGTTGAAATTCAAATTATTTCAAATGGATGTCAAGAGTGCATTTTTGAATGGTGTTCTTCAAGAAGAAGCTTATGTAGAACAACCTAGAGGGTTTGAGGATCCTAAATTTCCAAATCATGTTTTTAAATTGAAAAAGGCTCTTTATGGTTTGAAACAAGCTCCACGTGCATGGTATGAAAGACTCACTGCATTTTTAATTGAATCTGGATTTACTCTGGTAGTGTAGACAAGACATTATTCCTTCACATGGATTCTAAGCACATTTAATTGCACAAATTTATGTGGATGACATTGTGTTTGGTTCTACTTGTGAATCATATGCTGTTGAGTTTGGTAAGTTAATGTCTACAGTTTGAGATGAGCATGATGGGTGAGTTGACTTACTTTCTTGGACCCCAAATTAAACAGGAAGATAATGGGTTTTCATCTCACAATCCAAGTATGCTAGAGACTTAGTGAAAGGTTTGGCCTCTCAAGTGCAAAACATGCTAGAACCCCCATGAGCA